>OZ059825.1:30240446-30697427 GCA_964057195.1 Orthosia cruda
ACCCAGGTTTTTTTTTAAATAAGGAATCTAGCAGAAGGCTAGTACAAAGTAAGAGAGATATTTTTTTTAAACTTAACATTGATGTGCAACCTTTTTCATAAAACAAACCACAACAATTTCGATCAATGACTGTTTAATAAATTAACTTAAAATACATTGAGCAAAATTTTATAAAACTTAAGTAAAATACAAAATTAAGCAAACGTCACACAAAATCACATATCTAGTTACTGCAAGATTTGAGTTTTCTTTTTCTTTATGAAAAATCTTCTAAAAGTTACTTTTGACATCTGCAAATAACATCTGTTACAAACATAATCCTTTGAACAGTCTTAAAAAAAGTTATAAGAATATAATAAATTAAATTAAACAATCATAGTTAGGTATACACAAAAAAAATTGGTCTTGCTTAATGCCATTCGTATACAATCGATTATTAAGCAAATTATATCTAAATGAGTATTTTGGAACGATTTGATGATAAACTTTATAATTAGTTACATGACTAATTATAGTTTGCGATAGCGACAGGAAGTATTAATTTAATCAGGGGGTTTGCTTTAAACCGTGTTTAAGGAACTCGGATCAAAATACCTGTCTTTCTATATGGAGGGTTTTCTGAAACGATGTGCACTAGGTGACAGCACTCGAAAACGCTCCTTCAAGTCGCATGTTGCACAAGCTGTCAGTTTTGTATGTTGGTTAGGATGGTACCAACCACAGATAATATAATACTGGTATAGTACCAATTATAAAATTGATCATCAAACGTTGGTAGGTATTGCACAAACAAATCACACATTAGCAATAACAATATAAATAATTTTAGACAACACAGTGTACATTTTTTCACAACTTGCACCAGGAACATAGCGATATTACAGTGACTAGATAACTTAAACATAAATAATTGTTACAATTTTGGCTGGCAACCCTTTTTCATTTAATTCATAAAATCAGAATCTTCCTAAATTCATTGCTTCTTCATCTTTACCGTTTACAAATAACGCACATAATTCTTGCTTACATCTCACAAATTGCAGCTTTTAGCTATTGCTTTTTCCATTGGAAGCCCCGAATCGGAAGACATGGCTAAACGCCGCACGGTAAGACAAAAAAGGTAAAAAGACCGATTGAACGCAAGATCGGCAGGCTTGTATCTTGCAAGAGCAAAACGATAGCGATTTTTGGGCAATAAATGCTCTTTAATACAGAAGTTTAGAGTTTTCTGCGTTTTTTGTCAGCGAGCGAGCGATTAGCAAATGATCGTGTAGTGAAACACCAAAACCACCCAAAACCATACCTACACTGTAGGTAATTCCGCCTTTTATGACATACAGATTGCTGATTACTGTTTCTTACGTAATAAGCCTGCCGATCAGATTGCGCAGTTACCGCCAAATATCGCCTAATAACTGAGCCCAATTTATATGAAGGTAAAACGGAGGAAAATATCTAAGACTTGTCTTCTTATGGCATTGTCTCCAATTTCTATAATTTTATTAAGTATTGCCGCCAAAATCAAAACAAAATAATTACAACATCTAAGTAGAAAATCGAAGCGAAAAATCGATGCTTATTGCTTAATTGAAATCGTAAAATAGTTTACAAAGAATTATTATAATAATTATACGACAGCATTATTAAAACTGACTTAAACATATTGATATGATTACATTTTTAGGGAAAACTTTTAGAATTTATCAGTTTGCCGTTTTCTGAGGACAGAAGGTATATATGGGGTTACTTGTTAAGATATCGGCGAACGTATTTGGTTTATGAATTCAGATCTCATTTGCTATGGTAATATTAAAATTCGTCGATAAGCACTTATTTTTTTTTTACAATTTTTACCTAAATTTGTTATTGGCGAAATAATAAGTGAGTAGCTAAACCTGGTTCTTAGGGTGTTACCAGACCAATCGATCGACGTCGATCAAAGTTGATCGACGTCGACTGGTAGCTTTAATTGATCGACGGATACCGTTCGACTAATCAATCTAGCATCGATCGATCTTCGATCAACAATCGATCGATTGGTCTGGTAGAAACTATCGATCGACATCGACGAATCCATTATACCATCGATCGATGCCGTCGATCGACGACCGATCGATTGGTCTGGTAACACCCTTACACCCCAGAAAACGACAACTTTATAAAAACTTTACATAATCACTGAAATGTACCAAGTTACCAACTATAATAATTATTTAAAAATTTACAGCAATTGAAATATGTAATGTAAAAATTAAATATCATCAAACATCAATTCTCACACCAGATGTAAAACTCCACATATATTTTATTTGAAATATAAAAACACTTACAAATAATGAAAGTACAACGATTATTTTTCAATTAGATACATTTTATTAATAACTTCGAATAATATCATTTCGATAGAATTTACAGAATAGTTACGATTTGGGATTTCATTGAAGAAAATATTGTGAACGTATTTTATAGATGAAATCATTGATACAACAATAGGTAGGTATAATATCTACATTTTGGATAATTATTTTGAATAAGTAATATGGATGCATTTTTATGCGATGCTTAGCTCGACCGGCAGGATTATTACGTATCTTTTGCAAGAGCAAAACGATAGCGATAAAACGCTTTATGTCATAAAAGTTGGAATTACCTGCAGTATAGGTAGTGTAGGTCCTACACCATCGTTTGCTAATCGCTTGCTGTTTGTCAAAAGCACTTATTTAAAAAAAAACAGCCAACAACTCTAAAACAATTTTATTGAAGAGCAATTATTGCGCAAAAATCGCTATCGTTTTGCTCTTGCAAAAGATACGTAATAAGCCTTCCGTTGTACTGGAGCCGTTAAAACGACATTCAGTCATGATGTTATAGTTTCAATGCCTAATGTTACATGTTTTCCGGTTGTAAATGTTACAAGTTTTACGGGTGTTATTATTACAAGTTTTCCGGTTATAAATGTTACAAGTTTTACGGGTGTCAATGTTACATGTTTTCCGGGTGCCAAAGTTAGATGTTTACCGGGTGACAATCTTAAATGTTTGCCGGTCGTACATGTTACAAGTTTTACGGGTGTCAATGTTACATGTTTTCCGGTTGAAAATGTTACATGTTTTACGTGTATCAATGTTACATGTTTTCCGGGTGCCAAAGTTAGATGTTTACTGGGTGACATTGTTACATGTTTTCCGGATGCCAAAGTTAGATGTTTACCGGGTGACAATGTTACCTACATGTTTATCGGCTGTCAAAGTTACATGTTTTCCGGTTGTCAATGTTACATGTCCCGTGTTTCATGTCTTAAACTTCGCATACAAATACATAATCTATTTTTAAAAGTAGGTATATTTATTATTTCGAATAATCCTAAATCATCTAAGGCATTAAACGATCCGTTTAGTCCACGGCAGAAATATTTACTAGTTTAGTATTAAGTTCAAGTTTACAAAACTATTATAAATATTCAATATAAATACAAGTATGTATAGACAATACACGTTCATGTACACTAGTACATAGACTGGATACTCTGTAGAGATACATTTTATATAAAACATTTATAAGGCAGATCATTTAAGGAGAAGCGATCGCGTGGAACGAATGATTACTGATATAAAGAAAAATTTAATTTTAGGCCTCATTACTCACAAACGAAAATAAAATCAGTAAGTAGAAGTTTTATAATTTTCTTTGCTGAAACGTTTTGTTTTCGCGACTCAATCATTGGACCTTAATAATAGTACACTATAAAAAAAAATATAACGAAATGAAAAAGAGTGTTAACGGCCTATTTCTTATTTCCAAACCATCTGTTGTTGTCGATGTACAGAAAAAACACATTCATCCCACGCGATCGTAGCATTTATCTAAGAGATATAAATAAAATTATAAGAGATCACATTTTAAAGATAGTCTTATAACAGTTATATAAAAGTAGGTTGTCTGTCATAGTTCACACAGACGTGATGAGATTGCTTCGTATATTTTAGAATTTTGAATTAAGAATTAAGACACCTATAATGTAGCGACTGCCTATTCTACTCGACCACCGTTGAGGTGTACCATCTTACCCACCTGTTTTATAATACGCACCTACTCTAAACATATTATAGTGACCTTTTCAACCGTTTTATCGTCGAAATTAAACGTATCTATCATATTATATCCCAGGGTTTAATTGTGTTAAAAACTATTCTAGAAAAGAAGCTTGAATTGTATCATTGGGGTAAGTAGGTCTAGTGCCTAGTGCGACCAATTCAGTTTTACTCAGATTACTTTTGGTATACATTTCATTCAGGGCTTGATAAAATTATTCTATGCTATATTTTTACGTCTAACTGCTACGCGAACACTTACTATTTTGTGCATAATATGGGTATTTTATTGGTGCTGAATAAATGCTGAGAATTGGACTTGCAGTGTTTTATATTGCCATCGATTTTTTCTTGAAAGAAAATGATCATGTATTTGGCTTGCCATAAAGAAATCCTGTATATGTACTCGTACTATTGTAAAAATGCAATTCTGAAGTAAAAAAAAATCTCTTAAACTGCAAGTCCTCTATACGATTGATAGACTGCTACTATTATTATAATATGGTAAACATTGACTGGCTATGCTATGTTTTTTATTTTTATTTAAGGAATAAAAGTTTAGACCGACTGCCGTATTTTTTCCATACGAAAAGATGGCAACGTGCGTTTTTTTTAAATTTTGTATTCGTGTTGTTACCTCCCCTTGGCAATCAGTTAAAAAACATTTTATTATTTTCTCAACAATTTTATAAAAAGAGGTGGGGTATAGATATTGTATTCAGGACGACAACTGCCAAAAATATATTTGGGTACTAAAAAATATTTATATAATCGACAGTGATATCTAGCAGTCTTTGCCCGATAAACACGAGTAAAGTATTTTAGCCAAAGAATGTAATAATTCGTTGTTCCGTTAAACAATCGTAAACAGTTTCAACAACAATTTAAGAAAAAAATTGTCTTGGAAGGCAAGTTTGGCAGCTTTTAGAGGTAAAACTATTTTTAGGGACTAAATATTCATATGGGACGAAATTATGTTTTAATAAATATTGTATGTTCAACATGGTTTAGTAAATAATTTTGTCGTAAATATACAATAGGAAAATTTAAAATCGGATAATTCGTAAATATTGACCATTTGCTCTAATAAATTCGCGCAGTCTGTTCCCAATTCTTATTATTCGTTTTATTTTCAGTGTATATTGATTTTGTAAAGAGCAATATTTTTTGTATATTTATCTTTGCCCTAGATTGTCCATTTTCATTCATATCATGGCTCGTACTTTTACCAAAAAATCTTCCGTACCTACCATATAATATTCTTGCCTTACTTTAAACGAATTAAAACTTGTCATAATCGTAATATACGATATGACATAAATATCAATAATTTTGACTGAAATGGTTCGAATTTTATCCATTAAGTATATAAGTAAGTATATATTTTACAATATTCCTTATCCAATAAATATATTAACCAGAGCGGCATTTTTGTTTAAAAAGTAGATATTTTTACAGAGAGTGCATTGTATAGATGAATTCGTTCTATAGCTCACAACTGCAGTGATAAGAAGGAAAGTATGAAGAAATAGAGGTAGAACTATTCGATGATTAAAACTTGAAAGGTTAAAGAAAACATACATTTTGACTCTAAAGTTACTTATAAAGTCGTAACTGATATATTGTAGAAATTTTATGCTATATATCGAATGATGATTTCTTGATAAATCCTTTTTTTTTTCATACTATTACATTTTCATACTAGATGTTAACTGAAAATTAGTTTTTTGTCCGTCAGGTAGAATAATAAAAAATATTGGACACGTATTTTTTTTATTTTGACACGTAAACATAAAGTGGTGACGATATAATGCGTTCAAATATCGTTTGGTGTCACGCCGTTAGTATACTTTATACTGACATAGTGACGTCACAGATACAGATAAAGCGCATCTTTCAGGAATGGGGGCTCCCATTCCTGAAAGATGCGATTTATCTTTGTAATTTTTTATGAATTTGGTAAAGCAAAAAAAAACGTGATAATCTCACTAACGGACTAAATATTATTATCATTTTTCTACCCAGGAAAAATCCTTATTATTGGACACTAAATATATTAAAAATGCCATGACTGCAACGAAAACAATCATGTAGACACCTAATTATTTTTTTTAAATGTTTTAGGTCGCCACTCTTAGTTTTCTCAATGTCAAAGAAGTCGATTCCAATTTTAAAATCGATTCTTTTAATCGCATTTTGGTAATTCTTAATTACAAATAGGTACAAAGGTATGTTGAACAATACTCAGTTCAGCTTAAAAGCTGTCACATGCATGGAAACCGATTAGATTTCGATTGCTTTTCGAGTGTATTCGAGTTAATTACAGCCAAAGACATAGAGGAATGGATTGATCAATACCGTCACAAAATTGACTATAATCTGTAAACAAGGTCAAAGCGACTGTGCTTCTTCTACCTGCTTCTGTAGGTTTAGTGACGAAGGTGGCACGGAAAGTATGTGACGTGAACCAGTCCATTCTAGAAAAGAGCAACTATGAGCTGCACGGTCGCTTTGTCTCCCTGACACCGTATTAACTTCACAGCCGGATAGGAAACGCTCCGTCCATGCCTCTATGTCTATGGTGTCATCGTCTATGAGTGATACTTATATCAATCACATAGTGTTCTTATCAAAGGGGTCAAAGCTCCACCTTCCCAAAAGATGTTCTGATTTTTCTTTCATTTTCAGTAAGTCATAGATTTTTTTTTTTGTTTTTTATATTATTTCGTTATACCTAATTAGGATCGTGTATTATATTTTTGGGACAATGAATACATAATATTAGAAAATTTTCTTATCATTAACGATTATTTTATTATAGACGAAAAATATATTGCGTAAAATTCTGTTTATATAAGTCATAAGTATGCTATTTAGAATAAGAGTTCTATAATCTAGAAAAAAAGTTATATATGGAAGAAAAATCAGATTCAATTTTCGCATAGTTAAGCAAGGCCATCCCCTTCGGAGCGGCCACGCCTTCGTCACTGGAGTTCTTTGACAGCTTGGAGGATCCTCTTGACGTGTCCTACCTTCGTGACTCCAAGGTCTTTGAGGTCCCTCCTTGCTAGAGACAGGAGCTCGCGTCCTGTGACGTCGTGTTTGGCAAACGCATCGGAATACTCGCTAAGCTGCAGCGTCTCCAACCAGTTCTGTACCTCCTTGACTCCCCAGCTACGAACTTGCGCGGGGGTGTATGTAGTAGTTGTTGGTCCTTCGGAGACGCTTCGGCGTCCCCTCAGCCAGCGACTGCCCTTCTTTTGGACCTAAGGACCAGGTGAAAGGGACTAATGAAATGGCAGGGTTACAGTTGTGTTTGCGTGAGTTTTTGGGTGGCATGCGGTTTTGGTGCTAAGAGGCAGAGAATGATGTTTGTTAACTAATAATTTAGATAGTATACTAATTATTTCACTGCTAAATTTTCGAGTGTTAGCTCTCTTAAGACCATCAGAATTATATATAGCAACAAATAAACGGATATGTTATGAGCGCGCGCATTGTGAAGACTCGAATAGGTCACAATTGTGACCTTTAGTCTTTAGTTTATGTCACGCATGGCTAAGAGCGAAAAGCGAAAAGCTTTGTTGAATAAAAAATAGAAATTTAAAAAAATGCCATCGTGTATATTTAGAAATTGTACCAATTATGATACCAAAGTACATAAAACAGAAGGGATCTCATACCATATGTAAGTACGAAATACGCCTCAATTTACTAATTTATTTCATTTTTTTCCTAATATTCTGATATTTGGAGGTTAGAAAAAGATAATAACATTGGTGGTCAGAATAATGTTTGTTTACATTCACACGCAAGTGACAAACACTAGCTGTCTCTTTTTTTCTTGTTGGTTTTATCAAGCCATCCCCTTTCGACTTGTAGTGAAATGTCAGATGAATGAAAAGTGTGTGTGCGGAACACTTTTTTCAATTGTTTTGTGAGTTTATAACGTATCTGTTTATTTGAAAATCATTGATAGCAAATATAATATCGAAATTGTCGAATGAAACTATCACTTATAAACTTTGGACCTCGTTGGTCTTAATGTATTTCTTCAGCCTTTGTTTAGTATATCTGCTGAATTTGTCTGTTCTCGTAATAATACTACAAACTAGAAATAAGAATATAGTCGGATCCCATCTAATGAAAGTCTACGATAGGATTTAGGGATTCTAACGGGCGATTCGAACTGGGAGATATGGGTGTGAAATAAAGCACCGTTAGTTAATACGGCTAAGTTATCTTTTTGTTTAAAGCTATGTGCTATAATTCATATATATTATTCATGCTAAATAAGGTTGCGATAAGGTTATCACATTATTTAAATCAATTTAAGTTCATTATAATAATTTGGTGATGTACCTATACGGTTATCACCTAAATAATATTAGAAGGTCAAAGAACTGTGGCCAGTGATTTTTTAATGCTATTAATTAATTTGTAAAATACATTTTTAACCAGAAATTATCGATGTAAAATTTAATGTGATAACATAATCGCCCTTCTGTGTAAAAATAAAAAAACAACTCTATGTTTTGCTTTGTTTTTCAAAAAATTGTTTGATTGACCGCTGAAAGCACGATGTCTAATAAAAAGTTCTTGTAATGAATGTAGTAGCTTTCAAAATATACCTCGTCTGTGTGCAAGAACGCGTATCCTTCGTGCAGTGTGGCTCTTGAGAGGTGCGCGCGCAGCGATGCGGCCGCACCTGCTCCTGCGCCGGTAATACCGCCACTTTCTACCAGCTCGTGACAGCTCTCCACCTAGGTACACATGGTAAAGAGTTAACCACCAAATAATTTACCAAACTGCTACGCAACGGACTTCGTTAATAAGTTCCATGGGAACAGCGATGCTTCCAGGTGATAGCAAAATTCTCATATTTCTTAATTTCGTTTGAATTAAACTTTTGCAGTTATCAAATGTACTAAAGTCGGACTTAATGCCTTAGCCAGGTTCTTGCATTCAACCTAGGGTGTTTATTTTTACCTGAAATGTGACCTTCCGTTGAGTGACGGCTTCCCTTTTCTCCTATTTTCCCCAAAAACATGATCGGATTGTCAACACACACCTTCACCCCGTCTACCCTAAGGCGTCCGTGGTTGATGATCTTTGCCCATCTTACCGGGTGCATTTATGCGATGTGACTAGCCCGCTCCCACTTCAGCTTCTAATCCCAATTCAGAATAGTATGCAAACAGGGTGAATAAATAAAGTTACCAGTGTAGCCAGCAGTCTTCGCAGCTGTGGCGCGGGCAGCAGCTTGCCATCAGCGTCTTGCAGTGCATCAGCGTGAGCAGCGACGCGACGTGCCAGCGACACGCCTTGAGAAACACCGCCGCTGGCTGATGTCTCGCTTATGCATGATAGTTTTACCTGAGACAGAAGATTTGGACTATGGATTCTATTTTAAAATGGGTTTGAAATAATATGACAAACAATTTCTGAAAGTATTGATTGGAAAGGATCCGAATTGATGGACTAAGATGTCCATTCTGTTACCTTGTGGCCCATCGAGCCTGATCTGGTACGAAGTAAATTTTAACACCTTTGCGATCCTTGTACACAGTCAAGGCGAAATGGGACAAAGATCTTAGGGTTGGGAATATAGATCCATGAAAACATGCAAGACAGTTTGGAGGCGATACAGAGTCGTAAATTTAAGTAACCTTATGCCTTGAACTATCAGTCAGTGAATTTAAACATTATTTTGACAGATCGAAGCATAAGCTACGCCTTTAGGTCTGAAACCACAGAACCATCATTATCATCTTATAGTATACTTACATGTTTAACCAGCGTATTGACGTCATCCAACAAAGCTAGCAGTTGAGAGCTCTCAGTAGGCGAAAGAGCGACCCGAGGACTGCTTGGACCACCTCCAGCCCCGGACCCAGCGAGCGCATGGGCTTTGAGTTGTTGTTTCTCGTCCCAAGTTCTGGATGAGTCAACGGTTAATGAAATGCGCGAGATATCAAAATATAATTTAAATAAAAGTAAGTTAAAGCAAGTTTCGAAAATGATGGCACCAATCTCGTAGCTAAGATCTGGGTCACTGAAGATATATTTGCCATCAATACCTTCGATAAAAGAAGCAAGTTTCTAAGGGCTTGCTTCACTCCTTCTGGATAGTTATATGCAAAAATGGGACAGAATTCGCAAAAGTTCATACGAGTTCTGTTCCATTTTTGAATTGTCTTGTTGCATGCGTAAACCAATAGAAACTTTTCGGGGAGTGAATCAGGCCCTAAGAGCTATTTTAGGGCAATTGAAAGCATGTTTTAAGTTTTGTATTGGTTTTTCTGAAATCGTGCAAAAAAAGAACGAATAATTATTTTATACTAGCTGTGGCCGCGGCTTCGCTCCCGTCAACTTCCTACCCTACCGTACCAATTTTTTTCTTGGGTCAGTCTTCAGCGGCGAATCTTAACACCGACATTCAGGAAATGACGTCAAATGCACAACTCCATCTATCGCCATCGTCGAACACACTGGCTATTTTTTATGGAAATATTTTCGATGTACAAAAACGAGTTTCTACAGATTTATTATATGTATATATTGATATTGATTCCAATACCATCATTTCAATTTGTAGAAAACCGATTGAACCTACTTGACTCACTACTTTGCACTACTCAATATCAAAAATAAAAACATTCACCACTGACCTAAACTTCACTAACCTAAGACTAGTTTCAAGAGCTCTGGAGCGGCACAGCATCTGTGCCCTGTTCTTGTGTATGATCCTGACGCATCCAGGGGGTTGCAGCCAGGCTTCTCCATCCACTTGTACCGGTACGCACTCTTCGCCGAGGATGTTGATCTGGACTGCACGGCATTGGGCGATCCTGTGCTTCTGAAGGTTGATGAGCCGAGAAGCCGCCATTTGAGCTGACCCGAACACGGCCACGACCTGTTTGGAAGTTTGGGTTAGTGAACCATCGGTCTTTGTTGTTAATTAGCCTGAAGATAAGACCTTGTCAAACTTTACAAATTCTCATGTAAGTTTTGATAAATTCTTAACTTCGAAATTGCAATAGAGAAATTAAAGATAGGTAGGTAGGTAGGCTTCGTAATGAGAGTAATATTTATCCCTTTAAGTGCGAATTAGCAGACACAATATAAAAACAATTGTTTTAATTACCATATGTCCCTCTTAGCGCTCAAGCGCATGGAACTACAATAACAATATGCTCGTTGCAGTACCTTTTATTTTCCCTGATAAGTTTTTTGTGCCGTGTAGATAATTTATGCAACTGTTACGTTATGGACGGTCTTTTAATACGAGTGCCATTTTTCGGTACAAGTGTAGCTCGTACCGAAATAGGTGGGCACGAGTTATTAAAAGAACAATAACGTACAGTTGCATACAAGATTTTATCTACGAAGGAAGGAATAAAACACAGATATAGAGAAATAAGTATTTCAGGAAGTGTGTTTAAGTATTTCATTTCTCTTACATGTCTTGATTTTTCTGGTAGTAAATTATTTTTAGCCGCCACTGCTCTATTTGTTATATCTGGTGGAGTATTTTCACACTTTTCACTTGATGTTGAAGACATTTTTAATTAAATTTCACTCAGAAAATTATTCGCGCCTACTTTATTTTGTTATTTATTCTTTTTTAGGTATAAGGCAAAGATCTTGTAGCCGCAACAGCCAAATAGTATACAATACTTTTGTTCTAAACTTGTTCCATTTTTAAAAACATCATTTACATTGTCTCGATTTCGCAGTAATATTCTAGGTACCTGGCTGTATGTTCAGAATGTCTTTGCTTGTGTTTTAGAATTTATGTCGATTCGCATAATGCAACCCGATGTCGTTATGGGTATCATAATGAAACCGCTGTCAATTTTATAATTCGAATATAACGAAACCGAAGTAGATAAATAAATAAAATAGACAATGTTTGGCAAGCTAACGAAAAATTAAACGAATGAAAATATTAATACACTCCGTTGGTGGTCGAAGCGTGGGTGAAAACTCGTATATGGTCACATTGTTTTAATCTTTTCTACAAAAAGGAACACAATATTAAATTAGAATGAATTATTAATAATTATTGTGACATTATCACTCAGTAATAAAGCCCTTTAAAAATAAAGATAAAAGATTAATAAAAATAAAGTGAGTCTGTGTAAAACGTTGGACCATTTCTATGCGTAATAAGTGCCCTTCAAAACGTTACAGTAGTGATAGGCCTTTGAATTGCGCTAAGCAGAATACTTCCAAGATGAATAGCGATTAAATGTATGACATGTTAACTCTGTACGGTAATATCCGTCTTTTGATATAGGTACTACACACATTATATTTTAATACCAGACAAGGAAGAGACTTAGAAGGAATTTCCAGAAGACATTGATCTCGCAAAATGAATACCTACACGCAATATATTACAAGTGGCACAGTAATATCAGTCGGTATCTAATTGAGATTATACTTCCTGTCAATCATCACGTTATAATTCACTTTCTTTTCTTGCCTCACGATTAAAGACCTGTTATAACTTTTCTAGTAAACTTAGTAAATGACCTTAACACTAACCTCAAGTATCCGATCATCGAAGGAGGGAGCGAGGAACAGGTCATCTCCTCGTGTGCCTCCCCAGAAGTTGGTCCCTCCCATGAATGAGGGTATGTTCAGCACGACGATACCCTGCAACTCTGGCAGAGGAATCCTTTGGCCGTCACATTCTAGCTGTACCCTTTGACCGAGATGCCTGTAAAGTAGTTTCTTTTGTAATAAAAGCCTACAACTACAAAACTGTTTCTGTATAAAGTACAACTATTTTCTTAATGTCCCTCGGCAAACTTCGTATTTCGTCAGTCGTCGGCTTTCTAGCAGGTGCCCTTTCTTTGCACTTGGTGCAGACCGGACGCTCTCAATCAACTTCATTCTGAACTCTTTTATTATATTTTATTGATCTCTTTTAAATTAATGTAATTTATTTAAAAATGTGAGGAAAATAGAAAAATAGCAATAAAATTTACAGCTCTATATAGTTCATACGGAAATAAAAACAACAATAAAGTACTTAGTTCTGAATTCAAATTATTTTTCAACACACTTGCTCATAAAATGGCTCTAATTTCACCGCAATTAGGCACATAATGACACCTGTAATCAAACTGGGACTTTTTCATTGCTATTCACAAGTGAGTTAAAGAGTATTTTTTCAATTTATTGGTTGAGTTGCTTTGTTCTTAAAAAAGTTTCGATACAAAAAAGATCGTGCTCAATAGTACAAATAAATTAATGTACCTATTGCGTGCTCATTTCATGCAACTTCGTATTTAAATAGTATAATTTAAACTTGTACTTGCTTAATAAATAAAACTTTCACTCAAATATAACTTTTGTTTTTCTCTGTAATAAAGAAAACTTGAAATTCCCCATTTTGTACGTGGCTAAAACGCTATCCGCGAAAAGCCACAAAAAAAGAAACCTCATTATTTTAGTCTATGGCCGATCGCCATTGATAGATGCGCACGCATAGGAAAACTGATTAATTTGTCCCGCCATTGCGAAAAAATTTTCACAACTCGTTTTCACTGTAGACAATTATTTTTTTGTATTATTTTCTTCACAAGTTTGTTGAAAAACGTCGTATGATACACGTGTGAATTAATGATTACCGTTCTCGGCTCTCTTAAGACCCTCGCCTAACGGCTCGGGTCTCAATGGCGCCTCAGCGGTAATCACCAACATTACACACTTGTACCATAATGTACTAATGCACGATAAATCTAATATATATAAAGCATAATATAAAGTAAAATAGTCTCCAATACAAATTTTGGTCAGGTGACGACAACTTTGTATGGGAGATACAATTTTTTTTGCGTATTGACTATGGCTTCTTGGGAGATTTTTTTTTCATATACAAGAGCAGAAGCAGTTTCTAAAATGTGAACTCGCCTTTCGGCTACATCCTGTATGACTAGAAATGGCTAAAGAAAACGTAAGTACTAGGTATTTTAGTTCTACTACAATAGAAATGATTTATGTCAGAAGAGGCAGGACAATGTGGGGCTTAGGAATGTATATAAAAAGATAAGTTGCCATTTCACTTAAGAGTTGAGTGCAATTCTGTGAGAAAACTGTAATAGAATATAATAGTGAAGATGAATTAAGGATTCAAAGGGCTCGAAATATCGACTGTAGTTGAGTCTTCAAATTACATATTAACTTCTGGAGCCTAATTTCTATCAGTAGATCATACTTTTGTGGACATTTTTGCATTGTTACTAAGGTCTTTAATTTAAGGTGATATATACGCCCCAATGTAACGCAGTACTGGCCGTGCGCCCGCTCGGTGCCAAAATATCAAAATTGAACCTCCTTATGAACAGTTTTGTTTGCAAAATATTATTTGATTTACATATGCTATGTTAGGTATGAAGTAATTCCAGCCATCAATTTTTCTGTATAAAAATATTTTTAAACATCCAAGTCGTTTTGGAGGAGTTTCCAAAAGTTGCGAAAAATATCATCTTGTTAATTATTTTTTTAAAGCAAAACTATTAGTTACACGAAAAAACCTTGTGTTCCAAATTATGTACATGAATCAATAAAAAATATTTTTTTTTTCAAACCTTTTAACCTAGCCGTTTCTAAGGAGTATGCTTTAGAAAGTTACCGTTTTACGGCACTAAAGCGTATGTAGGCCCTTAAGTCAGTCCTTTAAGCAAAAGCTTGGTTGAGCATTAGAATGCAAAGTATACTGCAGCTTCGCTGAGTAAATCATTATAACAATAAAATTCTCAGCTCCACTTTAACAAGATCGAGACTGTTTTAATAATTCCAAACATTGTTCAGTTGCATAAACACTTGAGACACAAACGAAATCATGTTTACATCACAATATCTACTAAGAATCAATACACGACGTGAATAATTAAAACAGCCGCTGAACTTCACTCCAAAAATTCCCGCCACAAAAAAATTTTTTCGTGGATAGTACTAAAAGAAAATTAAAGTGAAGTACTAATTAGCAAATTACCTGTAAGTTCTGTTCACCCACTCCTTAGACCCCAGAACTCCATACCACATGTAATTCCTTGCCCTTGACCTACATTTTTCTGGATGCTCCTCCCTCTTATTATGGAAGTCCAGAGTAATCTTCGCATCAATCCCGATGCCAAAATAATTGTTCATCACAGCTCTTTCATAGAACCCTTCTAGCAGAGTCTCATCAGGGTCCATTAGAGGACTTACTGCGGCGCATAAGGCATCAGCGTTGGCCAAAAGGCATTGGCTGATGAAGCCTTGGGTGACGTGGGGCCAGGCTGGTAGTTGGACCAATGGGTTTATTATGGGCAGTTTTTTGGCCTTCTCATTGGCCTCTTTAGATCCTAGGCCACTAGATGCGCCACTTTCTCCCCAAATTGATGACACTGATGTTGATAGTCTAGAAAGAAACAGAAAATTTAAACATGAAGATTTTTTTCAGAACTGTAAATTTGTATTGGAATTCTATTGTATCTGAAAGGAGAATGGCGAACTTGCAGTTACTAATAAAGTTTTATAACATAATAGCTGGGGCATTATTTACGACTGTCATTTTATAGATATTCTATGTATTGAACATGCAAATGTTATCATAAATGCAATAGAATTTTCAATACACGACGACGTTACTTTTGAAAATAACTAGTCATTTTATTAAGTAAAGGAAAGAAAACGGCTCAAAATGAATATAAATGTATGCACGGGAACGTAGAATTTCTCGTTACCCTAGAGGACTTAAGAAAACATCGGAATACATTTTATTAGGAAAACGGTGTTTTCTTTCTAAAGAGCCTTGGCTCGAGCCTCGCGGCTTTACATACATTTTCTAGTTGAATACACAACAAAAATAACGCTTGTCCCTGAGAATATTCAGTACAATATTCAAATTCGTTTGAAATAAGAACCCAATAAATGTGACAGCCAATCTCTATATACAGATGATAAATAAATTATTCATTAAAAATCTTTTTAAAACAAGCTTTTTTTCGTATTCTTCTCAGCAAATTCTTTCATTTGATACCCATATCATGGAAGGGCACAAAAAATAGTTAAGGCGCTATATACGCCCCAATGTTAACGCAGTACTGGCCGTGCGCCCGCTCGATGCCAAATTATCAATATTGAACCTCCTTTTGAATAGTTTTGTTTGCAAAATATTATTTGATTTACTTATGGTATCTTAGTTATGAAAAAATTCCAGCCATCAATTATTCTGTGTAAGAATATTTTTAAACATCCAAGTCGTTTTGGAGGAGTTTCCAAAAGTTGCAAAAAAATATTGTGTTGTTAATTATTTTTTTAAAGCAAAATTATTAGTTACACGAAAAAACCTTGTGTTCAAAATTATTTACATGAACCAATAATAAATATATTTTTTTTTTCAAACCTTTTAACCTAGCCGTTACTAAGGAATACGCTTTAGAATGTTACCGTTTTACGGCACTAAAGGGTATGTAGGTCCTTAATTGGTCATCTTGAGCCGTCCACCATTATGGATTTAGAATGACGTCACCTAACCATGCCTAACCTAACCTAACCATGCATTGTCATCCAAACTAAACCTGTATGCAAAATTTCATCATAATCGGTGGAGGATAACTTAAATGCTTTAAAATTCAGTTGCAAGATTTGACCTGAACACAAGTGTGTAAGTACATACACACATACATACATTGCATGTTAAACAAAAGCTTGTTAAATGTAGATACGATCAATGTTTTATTTATATGACTTGACTGACTTGGTAGTAAAAAATATACCATCCAAGTATTTTAAAGGATAATACTAGGGTACGGCTCTTTACCTATTCATATTATTGTTGTATTCGCCAGTAGACAAGTGTGAGTCATGAAGAAATATGTTTTACAATATACATGTATTTCTTTGCCAACCCGAAGGTTCATTGAGGTATAACATTATTCGTATAAATATTGGCTATTTAGCTTCATATTTTATACCAATGATATTCAAATAAACAGATATGTTATGAGCGCGCGCATTTTGAAGACTCGAATAGGTCACAATTGTGACCTTTAAATCTTTAGTTTATGTCACGCATGGCGAAGAGCGATAGGCTTTGTTGAAACAAAAACAAAATAAATGCCATCATGTGTATTTGTAATTTATTTATTTATTGATTAAAATAATTATTTTTTAAAGTTAGATGGATAAAAAGTGTGTATGTGTGCTGCCGCTATGTGCGGCACACTTTTTTCAATTGTTTTGTGAGTGTATAACGTATCTGTTTATTTGAATATCATTGTTTTATACATTATCATACAGCATTCGAAATTGACGGCTTTGCAATTATTGCATTGAAGATCAAATAACCTCTTTGAAAAGTGCGGCACCTGTTACTATATATGAACAATTAAATACCTAATAAAAAGTAGGTACACTTACTTATCAGGTTCTCCCGGCTTGAATAGGCTTCCACAAGATATCCTCCTAGTAGCAGCAGGAGAACAGCTCAGGAACTTTCCATATTCGGGATCTGACTGCCCTAAAAGCCTTGGGTTATCAGACTGTCTTCTTTCCCTAGTACTACCTATACTTGGCTCTGGAGAATTCACACTTAGAGTATCTGTACCCTGGTCGAAGATATCACTAAGAACTGATGCCATACGGCTTGGGCATGTTTTCAAGCTTTTCTTATCCTCACTATGAGAAGGAGATGGCGGTTCCACTACGACGCTTACTTGCGGAAAGCCGCTTACATCTGGGGCAGGCATCTGGTCATCGCAAATCAGTCTTGGAGGTTCCATATAGTTAGGAGTCCCAGCACTTTTCTGACTGAGCGTTTCTTCAGCTGTTTTTGGAAGCAGATGTATTAGACTGACGTCTTCGCCAACACGTTTCTTTAAACTCTTTCTCAGCTGCTTTTTAAACGACTTCCTTGCTATATCGTTACCTTCTTCGAAATGTGCTAAACTGCAGTATTTGATCTGGTCCTCTACTTTCCCTGCATGTTCAAGGATAAATACTCTGTTCTCGAAACCAAACTTTTCTGCTTCAGTTTCTTTGGGTTTCTTCATATTCGATATGTGTTTAAGTTTAGCCTCATTGTTCTTCTCGAGGCTTGGGTTACGACTATCCATTCCGATGTCTGACACAGTATCGGAACTAAATAGAGTTGTGTCATCGTCGTTTTCATAATTTTTCCCCATCATTCGCAACAACACCTCCTGTCCAAGCATTGAACTGATATCGTCCATGATAGATTCTCCATGTAACGTTTCGGAGTTGACGTAAGTCGTTTCTGACATTTCGGGTGAGTCGATGTGCCCGATACCCATATCTCCGTCTTCTTCCATATCTTCTGGTTTAGAATCGATTATTTCCGATATTAAACTAAAGTCGTCGCTAATGTTGGACCCTTCCGAGCTGCTGGCTTCGATCTCCAGGTCTACACTTGAGAGACGTCGGTCCGGCGTACACTCTCCACTCGCCGGGGTCACTCTTGCGCTAACCTCGTAGTGTTCATCATCCGTATACGGTTTGTCAGTGTCTATTATAGTAATTTGGTCCGATTCATAAGTATCTCCCTGTAATATCGATCTCTTATCGCTATCGTCAGAGACAACTAGGTTAGGTATAGTAAGACTACTGCTATTATACGTGCGCTCTAGTTCTGGCCTCAGGAGGTTCTTGCAGGAGCTAGTATCACAGGAGGAAAGGTTTGATAGCGAGAGCCGGTCCTGAGGCGAAGCTGAGCTGGTCTTGCGTCGTTCCGCTTTGTTGTCCACGTCTAAGTTGAAGTTACCCGTTGGGTTCGAACTTATTAATTTAACTATGTCTTCATCTACGTCTGGAATGCTGTGGGAAAAACGAACAAGATTATAATACAAACAACATAATTACACACAATAATTTTAAACTTATATTTTCAAAGACCGCTTACTTTTTTTTGGCTTTGATTTTTTATTTAGACCTTAGAATTATTGAGTGAGAGCTGATTTTTCAATAGACCGATAACTTTTGTGAAAAGAAAGAACATGGCCGTTTGTCATAAATAATATCTTCTATACAAAATCTGTCAAACCGTCCCACCACTTTTCGGCACTTCGTTTAAGTATATACACTTACTTGTCTGGTTGCAGCGAGGCAGCAGAGATGGCGCTAGCAGCAGACGAGCGCCGGCTGTCAGCGAATGCTCTTGGCACTGGCAGCGCTGCCATATCTGGTGCACTGCTAGGCGCGGGTACCTCAAGCCCCGCCACTACTGCCGGTTCCCCGTTGCTGGAGCCCTCGCATGTGTCACAGGAGTCTGCTTCTTGTGACACACCCTGCGTGGAATATGATAAGGTTGCAATTCAATGACCTAACTGAAATCGCGATGGTTATTTATTTTTGTCTTTTAGTTTGAATTTGGATTCTGAATACAGGCAATTAGATTTTGTTTCTTTTTGGGTCAGTTCGAGATTTGATTAATGCTTAATTTGTATAGATACTTTCATCATTTAAAACGAAAGTTCTATTATGCCGCGGTCCCACGGCCTGATGTGTCAGAGGCCAGATCGCGCCAGGACAGGCTGACAGGCCATGGAAATGGCCTGACGTCGCCCGTCCTATCCATCGGGGGTCGGTAAGTAAGGCATAGCACGCACTGCGATTTTTATTCGCGCGAAAATTTTTCCGCCCATTCTGTGACCCATGGAAATGTATGAAGTTGCACGCACTGCGGAGAAAAAATCGCGCTCAAATAGTACTAAAATTCGCACGGAAAATAATTCACGCGAATAAAAATAGGCGCCTGTCGCGACCTGCAAGATCGCAAGCGCGCGTTGCTATTCACTCAACTGATTATTTAAACGGATAAAATGGTTCTACATCTATACTTTTCATTTGAGACCAACATAAAAACATGTTTTCAGGTAACGTAATTATAAATGTTTTAAACTGGGATATTGGAAAGGTGGCCAGGCCGACACACGCCGTTGGAACGGTCGGAACGGGCCGTGAAACCCCAGCTTTATACTGCAATAAGTACTTCATTACGTGAACGTTGATTCGATGCCAAATAATCTAACAACAAATACTTTTCCAATTTGTTTTCTTTCCAGGCTTTCAAGATTCTAAGCTTAAATAAGTAAATCTACTAAGAAGTTATAATAAATTTGGTTTTCAACGGCAAAGAAAGATTTTATCGGATTGCAGCTTGGACCCATGCCACGGACCGAACTATGCCACGAGTTTTCTCAAAAGATAAGATGCGAAATAAGATAAGGATGAAAAGAATTGAAGTAGATACAATATTTTGCAATCTCAGCAAGTTAAATAAGCTAAAATGTTTGTAAAGCAAAAGTTTCTCCAAGGAGCTTAGGTACGTCAAAAAAGTAAACTGAATTATATCAAAACTGCGCAAAATCTTGAAAAATCCGATAGAGCTACTTACTTAACTTGACTGAGGATGTGATATTTTGGAAGTTGTTTCAGCTATGTGATATGCTAGGAGCAAATGTTTGTTAAGGTAGCTATTAGATTCCTTAAGACGGAAATACACTTATATGTCGTGGCGTGACGTGGCACCTTCTGACGCAGTTGATTGGCTACAAAATTCGTTGTGTTGTGACGTATGCTGGAACAGAGTCGTTTGATAGGTGGAAACCGCGCCGCGCCACGCCTCCATACGTGAGTGTGTTTCCGTCATAAAGATTCGGTGTATAAAACCGGAGGGGCACTTATTTTATCACGCTTACGCGATCTAATCTACGTCTCAGTTTGTCAAAAAACATTCAACTAAACATTTTACCTTCATTTTCGTCAAACTTATCGTCGATAAGAGGAGATTGGGACATGAATTTGAACGTTTTGAAGAACGATAATTGAGCTTTTTTGAAGTACGATAACTGAGCTTTTGTCCTTTACAATGTGTAGTCCTTGGTACTGACCTGTGGGTACACCTGCGTTAGCGTACGTAGCAGAGAGTGGAGCGCGCGTCGCACGCTGTCTGCCCGCCCGGCTAGCGCGCAGCCGCGAACTGCCCAGTTTAGTTGCTCCTGCGTACACAACAATATCACTTTAGCATCATCGTCATCATCATTGCAGCTGAAAGACTTCCACTGCAGAACATAGTCTCCCCAAGTGTCCCGCAGGCTTATTACGTAAGAAACAGCAATCAATAATCATCGCTCGATCAAACGCTTTATGTCGGGACACAGGTCTCCTCTCTGTGAGAGAGGGATTGGACCTTAATAGGAAATGCGATCGCAGACATTCGATTGAATATCCTAAGTAAAAGCCGTAATTCGAGGTTTGGCTCTCGCCTATTTCTTCCTCCAATATTGGACCAATTTAAAAGATATTCCACACACTGAAAAATAATATACCATACCCCTGTTTTACTTTTTGATGATACAAAAAATGCTCAAAATTGCATTGTCAACAGACCCCTAGAGTACAAATTTGACAACTATAAATAGGCGCGAGTCAAACCTAGAATTATGACTTTTATTAAGGAAATTCAGTCCGAGCTCTCTATCCCCATTTCCTCTTAAACCAATACGCGGGTTGTGGTGGATTTCACATGTCTTAGAATTTTTCGTTCAAGGACATGCCGGATTCCTCACGATGTTTTCCTTCACCTTTTTGAGAGCAGTGGTGATGAAATTATTTACACAAAGTAAAGCGGGACCGTAAAAACTGGGCCACTACTGCATTATTTATTAATTTACAATTAAAACATTATAATGCCGACTAAACCGGCAAACAAGAAGGGAAAATAAGAAGATTATGAAATTTTTGACGAAAGGTCCTAAGTTCACGGATCACAGAAAGCTTACCTTTTCAGTCTTTTCGATGCTGCCTTTCTCGGCAACTGTTTGTGCTTCTGGCTCACTATCACTCGTCGTGTCCACTGGCTCCCATGACCTGAACAAATTTCGTAAACATTGCAAATAGCTCATAATAATTTGAACTTTTTACAGTCTACCAAAAAAACTTACGAAAATAATGATCGCGATTTTATAACGTGTGGGATATTCCATATGGGAAGTAAAATGAATAGGAATGTTTAGGAGACCTCTCTTTTTTGTGAGTTTCATGACAGATTTTAGGCAATTGGAAGAGAACAAAATTTGTAACAATAACAAAACCGCAATGAAAATAACATAGTAGCAGTTTTGAAGTAAGCTTGTTGTAAGGACGTTATTGTGCGAAAATACGAATGAAATCAATACGAATCAAACAATACCGCTTTAAGAGGTGGTGGTAGTCCCACTGTTCTGTCAAACTCAAGAAGGGAAGAAGAACTTTACTGTCTAGTCCGTATACTCACTTGCACCTCGCATGGTCATGTGCAAGATGTGCCCTCGCATGCAGCAGCAGCGACACAGCACGACGCAGCCGGTGAGCGGCGCGAGCAGCACCGCCCCCCGCGCGTTCTCCTGCTAGTGCTAGCCGGGTGCAGCCTGCGCGGAGCGATGTGCTGGCTATGGTGCTGACTTCACCAGCCTGTGTGCGAGGAAGAAGAGGTTTTGTACAAAGATAGTCTGTAAACCTGTGGTACATTGATAGAAAACCGGGGATGAAAAATGAAATCGCGCGTGTGGGTTCACCGTACAGGTTTATCATTATAACCAAGATTTATTATTGTTTTTCTTGAGATTTTTCTTTGGACTGTGGACAACGTCTAATAGTAAGCACAGTATTTTCTGATCAGTAAAGACCTGGGATCAAAACGAACCATGCCAGGTCTAATTTGTGTCTAATACGTACAAAATAGTCGATCTTTTCTTGCAATGTCATGAATCTGAGAGAGACAAAACATTACTCTGTAAGAAACTGAAGCAAAAACTGCCCGTGTTTACTTCAGATTCTTATAGAGTAATGTTTCGAAGATATTTTTATTCACACAGCTTTAGAAACTAGTGTATCTTATTCTATCTACACTATCACAATAGTAAATATTAAAGTTCACAAGAAGTTCCCTTACCTGCATGATATCCTGCAAGTTTCTCAGCAGTGAGTTCTCCTCCAGTAAATCTGGAGGCACAGGAGGGGGTGGCGGGGCTGTCAGAGAGCGCTCGAACGTCATTATTGACCACCTGGTGACCAAACAAAGAAATTTTATAAAGGTTCTATTCTAAGGTAAATAACAATAGGCTTAGTCTTTTCTCTTTCGACTTTTAGGATCTACTTCCAGTATGACTGGTGCAGTTTAATACCAGTATTTTAGATGGAGCAACTGCCTCTCTGAACTCCATAACGCAGTAAACGGCTAAAACGATGTCTTGACTTGACTTAAAATCCTATAGGTCCCGCATTGTCGAGGCGGAGGGCTCAGTAACCGTGGCTTGGTCACTCACGGTTAAGCAAATGGGGGGGCCGCTCGTCAGGGCTTTTGCCAAGAAGCCGTTGGCGTCCTGGGGGATCCTGTGACCGAAAAATGGTAGGTGTCTAGCCACTAATCTGACCCGTCACAGGGGGACCAAGGGTGCCATACACGGGGTCGTCTGGCACCCATGTGCTAATTTGGACCCTGGGGTGATCGGATGAAGATATCGAATTCGGCGATGAAGTTAGTTCAGAAGATGAAGCAGATGCAGTAGATGCTATATAAAGTTAGCACTAATTATGTCTACAGTAAGTCTATGTAAATTGTTTCGCTGTTATGAATAAACATGACTTTGTGATTTTATATATTTAGTCCTCGAAATTATTTCGTAAACAACCTACATTGTGAAATTATGTCTATATCCTGTACACAAGCAGTATTTCTCCGTAGATAACATGTAAGTGTTTGTAACACATTAGCATACAATTATAACTTCATACAATTTATCATTCAGTTGTTAATATCTACAGTTTCTTGAAATTATAGTTAAATTATTGTGCAACATTCCTTGAATATATCCCATTTGTCCAAATTGAGAAATGATTTAAAAAATAAGCAATGTACATATACCTACCTATTAAATAATTATATCTGATGCGCTGGTGATGGGGGGTACTCCCCAGAGGAGGGTCCAGTGACGGACAGGCGCGGCGTATTCGCGGTAAGTGTTAAGAGTTACCGTGACTGCCAAATAGGTCACAGCACTCACAGCTGCGCGGAGGTAGCTCACGATTTGGCGATCCTTGAAGTGATCTTTAGTTCCACTAGTCTCTGACCTTGAACTTGTGGATGTGTTCCACAACTTTTGTGCCGATTAGCATCGGTGTAGACACACTCTACATTCTCTAATACTACTTTCTGCCTGGGTCTGCCGGATGTTAACATTTTGCCTCATTTTCGCCACTTCCTGCCACAGGACGTTCAATTTCGCTTGCATGTCGGCGTGTGTATGACTCAGCAGGCATAGATCATCGGTATAGTCCAAGTTTTCCAAGACTTTGGACAATCCCCACTCTATGCCGCGACACCTGCTTTCGTATATACAAAGCATGATTCCGTCGAGAAAGACCATAAAGATAACGATTACTATACCGAATTTTGGAAGCCAATCTGCTATAATTGCAATATTCAAAATAATAAATATCAAAACCGTGTGTTTTTTGCAACACAACAGAGTCAGGCTTTCATTAATAATAAAATTGGACTAGAACTTTTTAAACTTGAAGAAAACAGAAAACTAAGCTTAAAATAAAGCTGGCGACAAAGTTATTTTAGTAGGTATTAGGGTAAGCCCAATTTATTCAATTATTGGCGTATGAACGGAAATGTGGTTTAAGAAGACTTGGCGCGAAGCCAAGATGACTCAAAAATTGGCTCATTATGTAAGAGCAAGACGAAATAAAATATTTGGTTGGATATTTTATCAGCCACTTATATTTTTTATTTTAGTGATAGTATGCCTTGAATCCCCTGTACTGTTATCATTTAGTAGTTGGTACCTACGCTAGAAGCAACAAACAAATTGTTTTAGCTTGCCGTTTACATGCCTATATTTTTTTCAAACATCAATAATTTCGTTTCGTATGTACCTATCGTAATCTTCCACATTAAAACACCTCGGGTATTGTAACGACAGTCTGACTAAAAACTGTCATCAGGTACCTTCCCCTTACAAATATTGTTAGCGAGAATGTATGAGCACAAATACGTGATGTATTTGTGCTCGGCCAAGTAATGTGACCGATAAACTCCAAAGTGGAAACAGGAGTCGACGTGGAGGGAATGATGCAACGTTACCTGTCCAGCATCTTAGTGGAAGCCCTCTCATATCGTTCTATGAGAATCTGAAGGTTAGCTGCGTCGTCACAGGAAGCTCCCCAGCCCAGCACTCGAGCCAGGTCGTTGCCGGTGCCCAGGGGAAGCACTGCGGTCTGGACTTGACGCTGTAAAGAGGTGGAGCTGTTAGTTTTGAAGTAATTTTAGTACACGGTAAAAATTGGTCTTGGTGAAGTTAAAGTGTAATGAGGAATGGTGTAGGTTGAACAAGAAGCGCGCATATTACCGAAATTTATCGAGAATATTTGTGAGAACATTTTGTCTACGTAGTTTTGTTTTTTTTGGCTCAGGCCCTTCATATTATAACCAAACACAAAATTACTGCAAAGCCTGAAAGTCTGAATCTAGCTGTCTTAAAATCATTACCAACACCATCAGTCTTTTTTAATGTTCCCACTGCTGCAACCCAGGGCTCCTCTCTATGAGTGAGAATAGGTCTCAATCCACCACGCAGGCTCAGTGCGGGTTGGTGGATTTTTGGTTCTAGGCCATACCGGTTTCCTCACGATGTTTTCCTTTACCGGTTTTAAAGCAATGGTGATGAAATTATTTACATAAAGTAAAGGAGCAGTGGTGCCCCAGTAGTAATGCCACCGACTTACGTGTCTTAGGTTGTGCGTTAGAACTTCGAACCCAGGCAGGCGCTTTACTTCAGATATTTCCCTTAAAATACCCATCCACTTGACCTTAAACTTCACATTATTACTTACATGCATATCCAGTTTATCGACCTCCTGCAACACCCAACCGACGGACCCATCCCCTGAGCAGACCAGCACCCTCAGAGGAGCGAAGTGCCGGAACAGCCGGAGCCCTAGCCGAGGCCCCGCTCCACTCAGCTCAAACACTTGTGCTGGGTTCAGAAGCTGCTTGAAGCGGCGGAGGAACTTCACGCCTTGGTTATCGCCTGGTGAGGTGGAGATGGTATTAATTTGAGAAAATGTGATCATTATTTTCTTCATCAGGAGCACTTATTTGTCTTTCACGAATTTCTAACAGCCGTCACCTCAGTAGCCACCTTCTTTATAGCTATACCTTTCATGCATTCCTTCTATGTTTTTTTTGGTTACCCTAACGTGAACGGTAAAGCTTGCCAAGACTCTAAGCCCTAATTCATTCAGCTTTTCAGGGTCACCTTCTAGCTGGATCACATAAAGGTCGATTTCATAATTATACGCAAGTATCTATCTGCACTGCTGATATTTTCAGTAACAATTGGGATAGCGATATTTTAGTTAGCTTATAATTCATTACACTTTCATTTACCGTGTTGCTCTTGACAACCACTGTTCATATGACAGTAGGTGATATATGTAGATAAAACATGTATTTAAACATAAACTTATAGGCAAAACCTGGACAGGGTACGATGTTGAATGTCGATAAGCCTGGCGGAAAGCTTGACAACGTCTAAGATGTAACGAGTGTAACCAGAAGATGTTTGATCACTCTTTTTTCGAAGATTCACGGGTGATAGGGAACACAGTTGCTGGCAAAGAATGCCACACTTTTTCACTTAGAATAATCTCTGTTGATTTTACCAGAAACAGCTCATTCTTCACCACTCACCTGATCTAGAGTTAACGAACACAATAAGCGGGCTAGCATTGGGCGGCCTATCAGGGACCCACGCGTCATCGGGCCCCACGGAATGGAGGCGCGTGGGTGGCACGACGGAGGCGCGCGCCGGGCCCAGCGAGCACGACGCGCGCCACGTCGGCTTACACGCTGCGTGTACGCAGCGGCGGCACCACACGCATCTGAAGTCTTGTAGTCTGGGGACAAGGAATTGTATACCTGTTTTTGTGTAACTTAGCAAAGGCCAATTCAGAAAGTCAGATAACAGCTTTTGTATACACAAGTAAAATTTCAAAATCTAAAAACCCCCGACACATTTATCTTGCGAAAACATCACGATCTAAACAGTAAAACGCGCATAACTTTTGAACGGCTGAACCGATTTTATACAAGCATAGCTAAGAACACTCTCGATACAATCACCTTTCAAACAAAAAAAATTAAATCAAAATTGGTTCATCCGTTGAGGCGCTATGATGCCACAGACAGACACACAGATACACAGATACAAAGATACACAGATACACAGACACACAGATACACAGCAACACACCTGAAACTTATAACACCCCTCTTTTTCCGTCGGGGGTTAAAAATATGTCAAACCGCCATATTTATTATAATAAAAAAATATTTTCCTATTGAAAGATTTGCCTTGAGAGAGAAAACGCACGTTTTCAATAACATTAGGCGACACATAAATATGTTGCCTAATTTTGAATAGCACAATAAAGGACTATTTCATTTCGACGACGACTGTTAGTCAAAACAGGCTTTAGTCATTGGAAAGCTTCTAAAAATCTTCTTTAGTACAATCGTAGGTGTTACCTAAACATTTGCGGATACAAACATTTATTTTTTAAAAACAATTCATTCCTACCAATTCTGGAAAATGGCTCCAATATGTTCTTAAAGACGCGAAAGATATTCTAACCACCTGTTACAACTTTCAACCACATATTTCTTTTTTTTCATCACATTGCAATAGAATAGAATATGATTTTCACTATATTCTTTCATATTAACTGCCCTTTCCATCACGAAGTTACATAAACCGATCATTTGCAAACCTTTTCGAAATAGAAATGGCTCTGGATTGACATTTCGTTGAAATTCCAAAAGCCGATTATCGGCTCTAATGGTTTGCCTTGTATTGTGATTGTGACGAATCCATGCAGATGTGACTTGCAAAAAGGGCTCGATTTCCCGCAAAACTTGTATGCGGAACTTACGATTTAAGTAAGAGTTTTGTGTGCTACAACCGTTTATGAAAGTTATGTACGAGTATGTATTCATTTGGAACGGAGTTCCTTATCGCAGTTTATAGTTCTGATTTGTTTGCGGGCTGAGGGTCGAGACCGAAAAAGTGTGACAGTGAAAAAACCGGCCAAGTGCGTGTCGGTATTTGCACATTTGGTTCTGTATCAATTTATCAATATATTGGTATTTGTTAGTAAAATATACACGTAGTGTCGCCAATGATCGACAAGAACCAATAACCGACACTATTTTTTTTGATGCCGTAAAATAAGAGTAGGCAACCGATTTCTTAATAAGCAAACATTGTGCCCTATAAAGCACACTTTTGACTGGCTCCCATTGACATTTGAGCGAAATCCGCCATTTTCAAACAAAATTGAGACCGTGAGAACTGAGTGCGGCTAGAGATCGTGAAAATATCGGAATTTCTTAGAGAAATCCTTAAGTAAGTGAGTTTATTTTTTTTGTTAATTATCCTAATGTAATGTGATTTACTCGAACTTGATGTTTTCTCGGGTAAGAACTATAGGATCGATTATTGTTATAACGAAAGTTTAAGGTTATTTTGATAATAGTAAATTGTTGGTGTCGATCACTGGTTTTCACAAACTGACTTTTTCAATCATCGACACGTGTCGATAATAATTTTTTGAAAAATATTTCATTTGACAAGGGAATATAGTTCTTTTTGTTTTGCGTATTTGGTTGATATTTGAAAAAGATTAATCAAAGTCCAGCTACCAGTAATCGACAGTGTCGATCATTGGGTAATAATATGTGTCAATAATTGGTTATTACAGATGGCTTCGAGAAAAAATTATACCCCCGACCATGTAAAAAAAGCCGTTGAGGCTGTAAAAAATGGCAAATAAGTTGCAGTTGCAGCGAAACATTTTGGAGTACCTACCATTACGCTCCATGATAAAAATTTGGGGAAAACGACCATACAATCTTAATCTTTGTGCATTGTCACAAATCACACCTGACGCTTCTTTATAAAAATTTTCTCGTAAAATGGTATTGAAGTCGTAATTTCATACCCAAATATTACGCATGTTCTGCAACCGATGGACATTGGAAAAAAAACCCGTGACACAACGGAAAGTGGAGAACCTTGCAACAATTCTTCGGAAAGAGAATTTTGCCCCAGTGCTGCAAAAAGCTCTCACAAATATAACAAAAGATTGCGTCCAAAAAAGGTTCCGAGCGGGGTCCTTTTCCCATTTGTAAGACCATTATATCGATATGTATGTGTGAAATTAGACATACCGAAAAAGAAACCACGACTTAAACCAATACGATCCGAAGAAACGTTATATCATTCAAATTCGTTAGATGCTCCTACACACACATGAGAAGGAACACATTGAGGCGAGGTATCACCGACCGATTATCTAAAGATCCTCTAATGGAACAACCTAACAATATCACCAAGTCTAATATTAAACAACCTGTTTTAATACCGGAACTTACTTCACCGATCGTTTCACCTGAAGTAACAGGAAATCCCCAAATGCTACAACCTAATCATAACGGCACAGTTAATACAATAATCGACCAAGCACTTCCACCACCGAAACCTTCATCTGGTTTCCTTATAGTAATAGGAATTAATAGCCTAACTCAACAACCTATCATTAGTACCATGGAAGCACCTACCTGCGGTAGGTACACAACTCCACAAAAGAAGTCTTTGGTAAATGTTTTGGGAGTGATTGTTCCATCTCCTTTCAAGAGGAGTTTATTTTGGCCAAAAATGTGGATACTAATAAAAAGAGAATGAAACGAAAATAAAATCCACCAACAGTAACAAGTTAAGCTTGGAAAGAATATCACGAGAAAAAGAAACTGAGAAAAATAAAAAACATCAAGAAAAAGAAGAAAGAGCAAGACAGAGAAGAGGAAAAAGACATTAAAAGAACAAAATGAAAAGAAAAATAAAAGTAAGATTAAGAAAGCAAATAATACAGTTCAAGAAGGTTTGACTTCAGAAGTGTCTGATGTGGAGATTTTATACGCTGAAAGTGATATTATTTATAATTTAGAGGATGACGAAGAGATAGAACCAGAAAGAAAATTACAAATACAAACAATCAAGTAGACCTTGATTCTATAGACTCGGAAACTGGAATCTTCGTGAATAGTTAATTTTAGTTAATTACCGACTAAGGTATCATGGTGGTGAGCTGGCACATTACGGATAATAGGTAGTCGATAACTGGGTGTTGATTATTGGAGATTCAGTGTCGATGATTGGAGATTTATACACTTTTTCTTTTATTGGTTTTATTTCTAGTCTGTGTATAGTTAATAAAAATAATACACACTATTCTTATCTCAAGAATATGCCTTACAATACTCAATCGTTACTTTTGGTTTAAAGATGACTAAATGGCATTTAATTTTATAAAGAAGCTCACTATGTCCTAAAAGCGTCGATCATTGGTGCCACTACAGAAACATTTTCATCAAATTTAAAGTTCATAGGTCAATGGGAAAGTTAAAAACGACTTCGGATCAAAATGTGTGACAGATGACGGATAGACGGTTAGACGGTTAGACGGGCAGACGGATAGACAGACGGGCACGTGGGTGACAGCAATGGGGTCAACCTTAGCAACCGCTATTGTGTGTTGCTGTGTTGTTGTTATTTCAGTTTCGTCATATTTTAAGAAACTTAAAGATTGTAAATTTAATGAATCGAACTCCGTTCCAACCGGGTAAAGGAGCGTCCTCACTGGGAGCATTCTTTCGTGAGAATTTGTAAACAAGTAATCGTAGACGAGCAACAAATGCTTTCCAGCAAGCCCAGCATTCGCTTTCGATCAAAACTATGAGCGTGCTTGGAGCATTCGAATACGATCTCGTTAAATCATCAGGCATCAAAAAAGTTAGACCAGTCATTAGAGAGGAGCGTCAAAGTTTAGTTCTTGCCATAACATGGGTAAATACTGCAATCAACCATTTTCTAACTCGAAGATTATTATGTCTAGGTTCTAACTGCCCCGTTGGTTATTGTGGTCGCTAGCGCGGTTACTGAGGCTGGGGTCGCAGGTTTGTTAAAGAGATCGGGTAGTTTTATTCGATATCCAAGTCGGGAACTATTGAATTGGGTTTTTAATTAAGAACTTCTAAATAGTAGCTCAGACTTGATTATAAGCTTCTTTGAGATTAGCCCAGGCTAGTTACGATTTTTATTGGAAGGCTCCCGTTTAAAAAATAATTTACATCAGATTGTTAAGAAGAAAATCGAAAAAAAACAATGATTTGTCGAAGAGCATGGTATCTATGTATTTCTTTCTAAATAAAACAAGAAAACAAATTGACGAATCCATTATGGATGTGCTTCAACTAGGTTTAAAAAGCTGTTTGGAATTCTGCGACAGCCATCTAGGGAAATCGAGTTACTGACTCAATTCTCGATTCACTCAAGCGCTGCTATCAATATGAATTCAATTTCTAAAGAAAATCCAAGTAAAATGCACGAGTGCCTTTAAAAAAATAATATTCGTTTGTGCATTGACTTGGGTCAAAATTGTTACCAAAGATGACATTGTATGTACTCAAATTATATTTTTTTAGATTATAGTAAGCTATGCATTGTCATCCAAACCAAACGTGTATTTTGTATGCTAATAATTGCGGTTGGGGACAACTGTTTTAAAATTCAGTAGCAAGATTTGACCCACACTTACTAACAATCCAACAAGGCAAGTTAGATAAAAGCTTCTAAAAATAATGTTTTAAAATCAAAGGAAACTATAATTATTTTAGGATATGATATTATTGTAGGCCAACAATGACCAAAATTACTTCTGCCAGTCCTTAGACGCCACTCGGTCACTGTCCTACTCCACCTGTCATCACATCACCTTGCCCTTCTGCCAGTCCTTAGACGCCACTCGGTCACTGTCCTACTCCACCTGTCATCACATCACCTTGCCCTTCTGCCAGTCCTTAGAAGCTACTCGGTCACTGTCCTACTCCACCTGTCATCACATCACCTTGCCCTTCTGCCAGTCCTTAGACGCCACTCGGTCACTGTCCTACTCCACCTGTCATCACATCACCTTGCCCTTCTGCCAGTCCTTAGAAGCTACTCGGTCACTGTCCTACTCCACCTGTCATCACATCACCTTGCCCTTCTGCCAGTCCTTAGAAGCCACTCGGTCACTGTCCTACTCCACCTGTCATCATATCACCTTGCCCTTCTGCCAGTCCTTAGAAGCCACTCGGTCACTGTCCTTCTCCACCTGTCATCACATCACCTTGCCCTTCTGCCAGTCCTTAGACGCCCCTCGGTCACTGTCCTACTCCACCTGTCATCACATCACCTTGCCATGTGTCCTGCCCAACTCCATTTGAGCTCCATTACCCGTTTACGGATATTAAAGACCTTAAATAAGTCTTCGAATTCAAGGATTGGAATTCGATCTAACGGCGAGATGGGCAGACGACATTGCTGCCATTGCGAGGAAAACCTGGATGATGCATATGCCCAGCAGTGGGCGAAGAAGGGCTGCGGATGATAATGATAAATTTGGGACTCGTGGCTAAATAATAACAAACGCACGAGTCGATTTTCAAGATTGAGCAACGCTTTTTTCTGGAAAATCTCACCGCACTATTCCCAAGCCACTGCAAGTCCTGAAAGCCAGAATCAACAGTGGCAACCACCAGAAAAGCGCTGAAGCAATGAAGCTCGACGAAGTCCCGGCGAATGAATTTAACTGTCTTGGATCCCGCAACGAAATTAATCAGAAAAGAATAACAGGAGTAAGAAAAAAAAACAACGCAACGCTTGCCGAGTGTTGTGGATAGGTTAGTAGGACCATACATTACAAACCGTGACCCCTCCACTCCATGCATCAGGAAGCAATACAAACCCTTCGTATAAAAAAATATCCCCGGCATGTAACTTGGCAAGATTTTGACGAAGTGGGGGTAAATTCGCGCATAGTGCGCAAACTGGCCCACCTCCGTATAAAGCGAACGGAACGCGGACGCGACGCGATTGGTCTGTCAATCCTTGTGTCATCTGACCAACCAATCACGCGCTGAGAACGGTGCTAAATGTTCCTAGCGTCTCGCTTGGTAACCAAAAATACCTAAAAATTACTTGTGCGCATCTAACGACTCTTGCCAAGTTACGTGCCGACAACTATACCGGCTGTCACTCGCAGATCCTTGACACTGGTTACGGGTAGTTAGAAGCCTGAATGTCTGATACCCAGTCTTCCCAAGGAATATTCCTTCATTCATCGTGTTTCGCAACACCCGAGTTGTGGAGTTCAGATAAGTGGTCTCTCCTTGTCAAATACTATTCAGCTGCATCAGGTACTTGAGGTAGATCTTCACATAGGTACTTGGAAAACCGGCTAGGCAAATTGATGCAGGTATAATTCTATTATGGGGCTCTTAAAGCGTCTAATAATAACTCATTCTTATATTTTTACGATCATTACTTGCGCTCTTATAAATAATTAGAGTGCCACTTCTCTGTAACTCTCTGCTAAAATATATTTTATCGAAAAATAATGTTACTTTCATAGTTTACATGACCTTATTAGAAAGTTATTTTTAACCTACTTCAGAAATAAACGTATTCGTCACTTCTTAGTTTTCCGATCAGAGCCTAAAAATATCTGAGCTCCCAAGCACTTTAGGTAAGGAGGACAGAGATAAATAGCTGGCCTATTTCAGACAATCTCCTAAAGACATGACCAGACCCGTCCCTCCTGAAACTTCAGCAAACTCCGACAAAAGTTAAACTAGATCGTACATAAGTTACATTTATTAGATAGCCCTGTTTCCCCTTGTTGGGGTCCGTCAAAACTTGGGGAACGCACGAATCATTCCCTTCTATAGGCTCAAACTTGTTCTTGATAAAGACTTATATGGCTGGTTGAGTGAAACATATATTGTTGAAGTAAGTGGGGCAGGGTTACTCTTGATTTATAAATTCGTACTAATAATCCATACTACATAATTTATTATAAGAGTTTGAACGCTGTCTGTCTCTCTGTTTGTTGCCTTTTCGCGTTTTATCGGCTGTACTGATTTGAATGGAACTTGGCACACGGGTAGACCAAGTCCTGGATTGCTACATAGAATACTTTTGATCCCGGGAATATGCTCCCTTGTCATAAATTTGACGCGGGCGAAACCACTGGCAGAAGCTATTTTCAAAACCCCGATGTAAAAAGAGGGGTGTTATAAGTTTGACGTGTATTGCTGTGTATCTGTGTTTCTATTTGTGGTATCATAGCTCCTAAAAAGATGAACCGATTTTGATTTGGTTCAGCCGTTCAAAAGTTATGGGCGTTTTACTTTTAGAATCGGGGTGTTTTCGCAAGATATTTATTTATTTATTATATACTTTATTGTACACCACTTAAATAATTACAGAACAAAACATTTATAAAGATAAGTGTACAATGGGCGGTCTTATCGCACAGGGAAATCTCTTACAGACAACCTTTATTTGTGACCCATATAGTGATATCGTGTCATAATTACGTGTTCAATAGATTGCGTATCGAAGCGTATCTACTATGTACTAGATAAATTATTTAGCATGAAATAAAAATGTGTCGGGGTATTTAAATTTTGAAATTTTACATGTTACAAGCTTTATTTAACTTGCAATGTATGTATGTAAGTGTGTTCGGGTCAAAACTTGCAACTGAATTATAAAGCAGTTATCCTCCACCTATTAAGATGATATTTTGCATACACGTTAGGTTTGGATGACAATGCATGGTTAGCTAAGTGACGTCACTCCAAATCCAATATGGCGGACGCCCCAAGATGGCGGACTAGTTATTTTTTGTGCACTGGCATGATATGGGAATCAAATGCAAGGTTTTGCTGAGAAGAATAAGAAAAAAGCTTGTAATAAAAAAAAATACAAATAACAATCAAATTATATAGTAGGTACCTACACTCTATAGAGCATTGTATAGAGTTGCAATGTAATAGTAAGTATTTATTTACTTAGTACTTTTAAAAACGTAAGTATGTATTAGAACCCTCGTACATACCTTTATCATACTACGGTTGAATGTCATTTGAACGACGTAAAACGACAAGATCCTTAATGGATTTTCAATTTACTTGGAAAATGTCAACGTGGTAAAGTAATAGGGAACTATATCTATCACATGACTTCAAGCTTGGCTATAATTTATAACAGTCAGATTAATTTAAGACTTTCATCTTTAATATTATGCAATTTTCTACGAAAAGTTCTTATTAAAAAGCTTTTATATAATTTGCCTTGTTAGTTTGTACGTGTGGGTCAAATCCTGCTACTGAATTAAAACAGTTATGCGCAAATAGTTAAGCTTATATTTTGCAAACAAATTTGGTTTGGATGACATGCACTATAAGCCAAGTGAAATCTAATATGGCGGATTTCCAAAGATGGCGGATAATAAAATAACAAGTAAAATTTCAAAATTTTAAACACCGCCATCACATTTTTATTTTATGCTACATAATTTATCTAGTACATAGTAGATGCGCATCGATAGACAATCTATTGGAAACGTAAATATGACACGATATCTTGCGAAAGCACCCCGATTCAAACAGTTAAACACCCATAACTTTTGAACGGCTTAACCGATTTTATTCAAACATAGCTAAGAACACTCTTGACAAAAACCCCTTTCAAACAAAAAAAAAATCGGTATCTCCGTTTACGCGCTATGATGCCACAGATAGAGACACAGATACACAGATATCTACAAGGATTCACAGCAACACACGTCAAACTTATAACACCCCTCTTTTTCCGGCGGGGTTAAAAAAGAAAAGAATAGGGAAAATCTTGTTATTAAAGTTTTAATCTAAATTAATATTTCTTGTTATTTATATGTAAATGTTTTGATACTTATAAAATAAGAATTTTATTTTTACAAGCTTTTATTTAACTTGCAATGTATGTACTCGTATGTATGTGTGTCCGGGTCAAATCTTGCAACTGAATTTTAAAGCAGTTATCCTCCATCTATTAAGATGAAATTTTGCATACACGTTAGGTTTGGATGACAATGCATGGATAGCCAAGTGACGTCATTCCAAATCCAATATGGCGGACGACCCAAGATGGGGACTAGTTATTTTTTGTGCACTGGCATGATATGGGTACCAAATGAAAGGTTTAACTTAATTTTAAAGGAATTATCCTCAATCGAATTTGCATACACGGTTGGTTTGGATGTAAAAAAAGGGAAAACTAAAAAAAAAGGAAAAGGAAGAGTAAAAATATATATTTTTACTCTTTCTGTGGCACACACAATATTCACTTATTTTCCGAGATTTTCTTTTGTCTATAGTTCCAGGCAGTTTCACGGCAAGTGTCGGTGAGTGTCTCGTATAAGTGTACGTCATTAGTCGCTCTCAGGTGCGAGGGTCCTCGACTGGAGGACTCAGCAGTTGAAACAAATGAGCGTGAAATGTCTCCTCAAATAATTATAGTACCTGTAGATGCTATTTTATTTTTGCCCGGGCTTAGGTACATGCCATGCGGTTTGCTTGCACAATGGAATGAAAGCAAGTTTTATGCTATTGAGTCTTTCACTTTTCGTGTGCCTATTTCCCATCGGAAAAAAATATCCATACAAAATTTAATTACCTAATTTATTTTTTTAGAGGATTGGAAGTTGTGCGTTGTCTGTCAGTGAATTTGAGGATTTTATTAAGTAAGAAGCATAGTTTGAAATAGTTATTGTGTTATAATCAATTCCATTTACTTCTATCCTAGCAACATTCTTAAAAGAATCTATTTTTAACCCCTGACGGAAAAAGAGGGGTGTTATAAGTTTGACGTGTGTTGCTTTGTATCTGTGTATCTGTTTGTGGCATCATAGCTCCTAAACGGATGAACCGATTTTGTTTTTTTTTTTGAAAGCTGATTTTTTCGAGAGTGTTCTTAGCTATGTCAGAATAAAATCGGTTTAGCCGTTCAAAAGTTATGGGCGTTTTACTGTTTGAATCGGGGTGTTTTTGCAAGATATCGTGTCATAATTACGTGTTCAATAGATTGCCGATCGAAGAGTATCTAAATATGTCGGGGGTTTTTAAATTTTGAAATTTTACTTGTTATACTACCTGCTTTCCAGCCGACTACAGTTTTATTTAATTTCTAAGTACCTAAATAAAAATAAAGATGTGTATTCTTCATCGAAGCTTATCTAGAATTTACCAAAGAGAGAAACTACTACTAAAGGTAACCAACAAATATGATTTTGGCAAACCATCCAACGAAATCCTTTCGTTCAACGGATGAGTAGTGGCTCAAATAGTGTTGTTTCAATTTCCCGGGGCTCTGCGCGGGATAATGGCGAGTGTTGCTTATTTCCCGACGATCCCAGGATTTTCGCTCCGGGGACACTCTGTGGCTTGAGTTATCGGTACTGGGTAGCCATTATTATGTCTAGTTTTAGTTTGTGAATGCGATGTTTCTGGGAAAGGAATATGCTTTTAGGAGACCGAAAGGTGTTAGGCTGAGTAAAAATTCTAGGAAAAGTGGTGGACCAAAGGGCTTAATAGGCTATATGGATTTGGAAAAAAAAACAAGATGGCAGCCTCCATAAGGTAGCTGTAGTTGTATTTTTGACAAGATGTTTTTTTTCCCTTGCCTTGTTAGTTATTATGTGTGGGTCAAATCTTGCAATTGAATTTTTTTACAACTATCCCTGATGGAGCTGTTTTTTATTACCCGACTGCTGAAGGAGGGTAATGTGTTTATCAGTCTATGTATGTATGTTTGTTACTATGTGGCGTTCTAGAGACCAAACGCGTTGGCCGATCTTGATGATTTTTACGTCAATCGATCCGACTTAACCATGCGAGTGTCAATAAATTAGAAAAAAAAATGGCGGATTTTGTGCGCCATATTGTGGGGCAACAATTTTTTTTTCATATCCCATCGTGTGGGGTATCAAAATAAAGAGTTTTAGAGGAGATTTCAAAAATATTTCTTACTTATAATATGTTTAAATGGACCAAATTAAAAAAAAAATAACAAGAAAGTTATAAATAAAAAAAGTGAATAAAAAAAAACAAAGGACCCGGCTGCTTAAAAAGCGAACTAAAAAGACTTTAGGTTAGATTAGGTAAAAACGGGCTAGTATCTCTAAGTAGTCTGTGAACGGGCTGTTTGCCGCAACTCCACGACCAAGCGCGTATTTTGCGTACGGGAAAAAAAAACAAGAAGAAAATAATGCTGTGCAGTCGGAGGATACATCTGGTTTTGGTCAGCCAGCCCGCGAACATCCTCCTGAATGCACAGCATGATTTTCTTCTTGTTAACATCTTTTTAGTTCGCTTTTTAAGCAGTCGGGTTTTTTGTATTTTTTATTCACTTTTTTTGCTATACTATAAATATTTATTTTACACCTAAATTTGTGTATATTCTGTTTTCTTGCAATTCATCTTATATTTCATGTAATAACAGTCCAACTCTTCCTAAGAAAGAAAATCTACATACATAATATTGCGTTACAAGTACTCTTTTCTCCACCGCAACCATTACCAACGTTAGGTAAGTAACGCACAAATGATTGATCGAGCTGCTAAGTACGCCTAAGTAACGATGGATCAGCCGACGCGTTATCACTCACGTTGACGGCACATTCATCAATTTCCAACAATTAACTCCTACAGGGAATGGTTATTGACATATACGCTAGATTAGGATCTGTCACTGTATTGTATAATAGATGGAATAAGAAATTATTCAATGTATTGTATAATTCAATCAATCAAACTGCCTAGCCTTTTCTCAACTATATTGGAGTCGGCTTCCAGTCTAACCGGATTCAGCTGAGTGCCAGTGTTTTATATGGAGCGACTGCCTATCTGACCCCCACAACCCAGTAACTGGGTAACACGGAACCCCTTGGCAAGACTGGTGTCAGATCTCAAGCTTCTGACTACCCGTAACGACTGTCAAAGATTTCCAAATGACAGCCGGGACCAACAGCTTATCGTGCTTTCCGAAGGGCCGGAGGAAACTCGGTATGTTGAAATGGTCACCCATCCACGGACCGACCTCGTCATGCGTTGCTTAACCTTGATGATCAACCAGTGCGGCTGTTATTATTTAGCCACGAGCTCCTCCAATGTATTGTATAATTCATAGAATAGAAATATAAATATACTAGCTATTGCCCGCGACTTCGTCTGCGTAGAATGAGTACTTCGAAAAGCCTATTTTTAACCCCCGACGGAAAAAGAGGGGTGTTATAAGTTTGACGTGTGTTGCTGTGTATCTGTGTGTCTGTCTGTGGCATCATAGCACCTCAACGGATGAACCGATTTCAATTTAGTTTTTTTTTGTTTGAATGGTAATTGTGTCGAGAGTGTTCTTAACTATGTTTGAATAAAATCGGTTCAGCCGTTCAAAAGTTATGGGCGTTTTACTGTTTGAGTCGGGTTGTTTTCGCAAGATAATTGTCGGGGGGTTTCTAAAATTTTGAAATTTTACTTGTTTATATCGCGCGTTTATAATATTGTAAGTAGGCTGCCATACTTAGAAATTAATGGTTCACTCACCCTCTTGAGGATGGTTTCTGGGATAAAACTTCTTCCTTCCCAGGGTCTCAAACTATCTCCATACCAAATTTCATCTAAATCGGTTCAGTGGCTTAAGCGTGAAAAGGTAACAGACGGACAGACAGAGTCACTTTCGCATTTATAATATTAGTATGGATATATATCAATCTGCCTATCCTTTTCCCAACTATATTGTGGTTGATTCAACTGAGTACCAGTATTTTACATGGAGCGACTGCCTATCTGCCCTCCACTACCCAGTAACTGGGTAAGACGATAGCCAAAGAAGAACATACTAATATGCTATATCAAGGACGTGGTTTATCCGTGTGCCAAGTGTAATAGGGATATTACCTTGGTAGAAAAATGATAATTCTATTTAGTCCGTCAGTGAGAAACGCAAATAATTTTGGACACGTGTTTTTGGTTTACCAAATCAATACAAATTTACAAGATAAAGAAATAAGCTTTTAAACTGTCATGGTCTCTAACACTAACATTAACATTGTAAGCGGTATATTTACCATGATTACTGTTTGTAGCGAGTTTCCGATATTTCGGTGCTGTTGCAAGCACCATGATCACAGATAAACTGCAGTTAAATAAATTAAATAAAAATAAATCAGAAACTCGCTACAAACAGTAAACATGGTAAATACGAGTATCCCGCTTATAATGTTAAGATAAAGAAAGTTATAATTTTTTAGGATTCCGTACCTCAAAAGGTAAAAAAGGAACCCTTATAAGATCACTGTCTTGTCCGTCTGTCTGTTTGTCGGTCCGTGTGTCACCACCGATTTTCTCAGGAACGGAAATTCAAAAATCGGCAATTGATGGCGGTCAAACCCTTTGCCTTGAACGAATTTACTTACGCAATTAGGCTGCAGGTTACCTCAAGAAGTTTTTCACGACTTATGACTACCTTTTTTATTAGCCTACGAATGTGACATTGCCAGGCAAATACCTTCCCCAAATGTTTCCATATCATGGTTTTTGTTGGCAATAATAGCTCCGAAAGGAAGAAAGAAAATATATTTTTTAAATTTACTTTGGAATGGACATTGTCGAAACCATGTGAGCAAATTAAAACATTCGAACATCGGGCAGAGTGCCAGCTTTCTTTTTTTTTAGCTAGCTTTTTTTTTTTTCTACACACAAAGCCTGGAGCAGGTGAAACTACATAAAAGCTTATAAAAAAGCACAGCAAAATTATAATTTATTATAATAGCTTATACCAGCGCCTTCGCCCAAGTCTTCTTCTTTTCGTGTGAGGTGTGGCCACCTCTGGTGTCAGAGTTAATTAAGCCGCCTCTGGGAAACCCCACAGGCCTCTGACTTGGCTATTTCAGTTTCCTCACGATGTTTTCCTTCACCGTTGCCTGTGATGTCCAAGATAAACTTAGAAAGTACATATGAATTTGAAAAAGTCACATTGGTACTTGCCCGGATTTGAAACCACGACAGGCGAGGTCTTAGCCACTGGGCCACCACGACATTTACCTTCACCCAAGTGAACGTCGAAATTAATCCCGAGGGAGCATATTCCCACGTTAAAATGTATGATATGTGTTTTGCCCGACTATAATCTATCTCTGTGCCAAATTTCATCCAGATCTTTTCAGCAGTTCTGGCGTGAAAAAGTAATAGAAACATTCACAAACTGTTGCCTTTATAATATTAGTATCATGTGATAAGAAGGATCGGATGTAACCTAAAAATGGTGTTTACAATTTACGAAATCAAATCAAACCAATGAGTTCACCCAACGCGTCACACTTCACCGACTCCTCACAAACTCAAACGCCGAACCAATCGATTAAAATCGTTGCTTCTCTAATCAAGCTTGAGTTTCCGAGCAATGTATCTGTGCAAACCGTCTTAGAATACACATCCGCTTTAAAAGACGCCGAGGGGCGACTTAGAGCCTCTTCACACTTGCGTTTCCCTTTTCGATATTTACAGACTCATCGCTCCATAAGGGTGTTTTCGTACAAATCGATCGATGACACTGGTCGACGTTAATCGACCGACGTCGGTAGATGGTGTTGTTGCTTTGGCTTTGATTTGGTTTAGGAACCGTAGGATCGACGTCGACTGATTCATTCTTCCATAGAACGAGGGCATTGATCGACGATACATCGATTGGCTTTATAAACGCACGCTGGTGCACAAACTAAAGGCAAAGGCACCTAACTGTCTTGTGATGATTTTTCTATCATGTGATGAGGCAGTCGTTACAGATTGTTCAGAATTATTCGCGAACGACACTTTGTCGAGCATTTTTCTAAGAATTCCTTTTAAGGTTGCCCTATAGTCGACGCGGCACGAACTATTTTGTGAGCGGTGTTAAAATGCATGCTATCTCATTCAACAACACGTGCGAAAGAGATAGATGCTGTGATAAGGAGTAAGAAGCTATTTCGCGTACGAAAACAAACTTTTAAAATTTGTAGCGAAATGAATGATGATTTAGGATCGAAACGAGCGCGAAAAATTTTATAATCAGACCTTTGGGAATATGGATATCATGAAAAAATTGTTAAATTTACCTGTTCAAAATAAAATTATTTGCAATTTTCAACTACTATTCTATCTCTGTATGGTGACTGTATTGCAATATTCCTTTTTTTATGGTCTTTATTTCCGCCCAACGATGCGTTAAAATTAGTTTTGAAATAAGGAACTTTCGACGCTCATAACTTTCAAATATATATTTTTTTACTTTTTTGTTTCCATACAGGGCAAAAAAATGATGAGACAAATTGATATAATTTTTTATTTTGAACGTGCACCGAAGTAATAAATGGAATTAATGAAATGGATGGATGGATGTATGGAAGAATGATCGACTAGGGCAACCTTAAATGAAGTATGCAAAATTAAAGATACTTTAAATAGCACGATTGTCCAAGGTCACGTTATACCCGTCTTCAGCAGCTGGCGCGATTAATAATATGATAATTTTGCAATGCGCTAACGTTGCATCAAGGTCCCAAACCCATACTACGTGTCAGTTCATAAATAAATGGGGAATATAATTAATTTCGCTTTGGATATGCAGTTTAGGCAGAAACTAATCTCGTATAGACCTTGTATAGCATGGTATACCTACCAGAGCACCATGTTGATTCAATATATAGGTTATTGCAGTATACATCCCAACTAGTACGCCGACGTTCCGTTGGCGCTGTCGGTGAACAAAAGCATAACAATAACAGATTTACTCAATTTGTATAGCGATCTTTTAAGGCCCGTACTCGGCTTTCGTGGCGTAAGATGGTTACTTTCTAAAGGATACTCCTTAGAAACGGCTAGGTTAAAAGGTTTAAAAATAATATATTTATTATTGATTTATGTTATACATTATTTATGAAACATCGTTTTTTCGTATGGCTAATACTTTTGTTTAAAAAAATTATTGACAACGCTATATGTTTTCGTTTCTTTTGCATACTTCTTCAAAGCGTCTTGGATGTTTAAAAACATTTTTACACAGAAAAATTGATGGTTTGAATTTCTTCTTCACCTTTATAGGATATGTAAATCAAAAAATATTTTGCAAACAAATCTGTCCAAAAGGAGGTCCAATATAGATATTTAAGCACCGAGCACGGCTAGTACCGCGTTAACATTGGGGGTCAGATGCCTGTGAGGTTCCCACAGGCGGCTTAAATAACTCTGACACCAGAGATGGCCACATCCTCACACGTAAAGATGGGGAATATTCCCCAAAAACCGGCGGTCTCCACCAACCACTACCATTGGAACTATGGATACTACAATGGTAGTAGTTGGTGGAGACCGCTGAGACAACCAATCAGATCGCTGTATTTGCATAAACTGAGTTTAGTTAAACTAATCGCGATTAGTTACATTGGTGAAATCGGTCCTAAGTTCCAATTAAAGTCACCGGGCTAGATGAGACTTCTACATTATAAACACACAACACCACGTCTGTATTGCCCGCAAGATTAGGCAGAGATGCACATATAGTACCTACACCACATTTCGCCAAATATGTTTCAGTCCCATGTATTAGGGAGCGACCCTATTGCCACAATTGATACATGGTCTTTAAGTCAAGAGTTAAAAAAAACATCAACCGGCCACAAATTCAGACTCCGGGCTTCTAACAAGAAATTTGAGATGAAAAAACCAATTACAGTTTGCCCGACCCACACTAATTCAACTTAATGAATGTTAACGGCTCCGATATGATAGTGCTAGGCCCGTATCCACATCTCCCCTGCCTTTCTTACAAATTCGTGCTTGGTTTCGCTTCGGGGCTGTCTTGACGCCGAAGCATCAGCCGCCACGTTATCCTGGAATGCAGGACTGGCTTCTCAACGTGAAGTAATCCTCGGCACAATAAGGTCGTTCCGCTAAGCCGATGAAGCTCCCAGGAGGCTTCTGCGCTTTCGGACGGAGGTAGGTTGGCTTTGTTAACCAGAACCCCCACGCGCAACGGACTGAATGAGAGTTCATAAGTGCGGAAATGAAAGTTCCCATCATCATCATCATCTACATCATTGTCGTATTTTAACTACGAATATAGCTAAACTAGCTGCTCCGCCCGTGTGGTATTGGGACTTCTTCCAATAGATTCAGAAGTTTTTGCGTCAAAGAGGAGATAACAAACATCCATCCATCCTCACAAACTTTCACATTTGTAACATTAGTAAGAAATAAGATAATAAGCATCATATGTGTGTAATATACCAGGATATCCGCTTGTCGGTTATTCGCGGCAACAGCGCGGATCAGCCGACGGATTTGCGTATATAGCTAGCGGTAATACGGCTTGCTTTGAGAGACTTCATTAAAATGGCATTTCAAATACTGTAAGATGTTCCATCCTTAAGGCGCTTATACACTTAAGTAGCTGATTTTAAAATGAGAATCACGTCTAAACGGCGAGCCGCAATTATTTGAAAAAAATATACGTGCCATTAGACCATTTTCTTAATTCATTTACGAAAATTTTGAGTTTATTCGTATAACGTAGAGTAATTCATTTGTAAAGTTATGTCTAACACGAAAAAAAACCGACAATTGCACCAAAACCGCCGCGCGGGCGTAGTTTTATAAAATTTGCACCATCTCAAAGACAATTGAAATATCTAAATTTTGCATGATTTAAGGTTTTTTAAGTCATAGAAAAATAAAGAAAGTACAAAAACCCATCGAATTTTGGTTCGCACGGATGTGAAGTGTTTTGTTCCTTCAAGGTCTTTGATGAATTTCGTCGTCTTAAGGATTATTGTTGGATATGAGGTAATTTTACAGGATTAGAGAAATCGATGCATTTATTGGCGCGAAACGTCCATTATTTAAGGATTTTTATTTTATTATCTGTACATAAGACTGGAGCCAAGCTAAGCTGAATTAATATAGAGTACCATCGACAAGCTAAAAAAAAGTTAACGGATTCAAAGTTGTTGAGAAGCATTCTTGTAAACTTATTTCTTACAAATAAACTAAGCTCTAACTAAACCTCTAGCTCTAAGTTAAACATTGCTCGCTCCGATCCGGTACCGTACAATACATTTATAATATAGAGATTTGTATAATAGAGTTGACTTTATGCAACTATAGCACGATCGTACCCACCATTATTTAATCAGACTGTAGCAGATCGAAGTCGACCGTCGTCGCCTCAATATTAAGGCCTGATTTTGTATTAATGTCTTGCATCATAATTTCTTATTCTACTAAAATTGAAGCTGCTTACATATAATATACGTAATCATAATATGCCACAAATGCACAGCGACCGCTCGCCGCATTGCGGAAGACCGCGGTGTCCGTATGTAGATAGACTGAGGCTATACGCACTATTTGTGGCGGTCAGTGGCAGAATCTGCGGGTAACCCAGGGATGTTAAGCAGCTCCGTAACAGTAACCGAAACCGATTTTAGAGTTTCGGTTAATTTGGGATGAGGGCGGAATCGAAATGAGGTACATTATGACATGTTTTCCTGCCCAGCCGAGCCAGCAAACAAACAAATTATAAAAATATAATATCCGTAACCGAAACTAGCCGAAAATACCGGCTTATCACAAATAATAATATCCGAAACCGTATCCAAAATCGAAATAATATTATTTCTATATCCGTATACAAATCCGATATTTCATATCCATAACATCCCTGACCCAGCTATTGGTTATTACCGCAATAGTTTCCTCTACACATAATATAACTTGATAGGACGGTGGCTATCCGTAAACTTCATGCAAGCTGAACGGTAAGTACGTGAACATTATGAATATATTAATAGAAAAGTGAAGCTGAACTAAATAGGTGGCAGCAACTCTATATCCTAGAAATATAATGCATCCGTTGAAACAAACAAGGAGGAATGGAGGAACATCAAAAAGTGAGTAAAGAAGAAGGATAACGCAAATTTAGAGACTGAAAAGCTGCTAAAAGATTTAGACCTTATGCTTTGGATCTTAAAGCATTGAATAGAGGGGAATGCTAATACAACGAGAAGTTGGGCACTTCTTGATGTTCTGGAAAGCTGCTTAGCCCGGGATCATGAACAACCGCAATACGCAATCTGGTTTATATTAAATGTGTGTTAGCCTCACCTGAGCACCGAACCGCATGTCTTGTCACACACGTCACACTTGGCAGCCACGGGAAGATTGCCTTCCAACCACTGGTGAGGCATTATTATGTTCTGCAACAAAAAAAAAAAAAAATTAATTAAATTGAAGATCGGTTACTGAAGTCTTATCAATCCTATAGCTAGGCCATATTAACAATAGACATTAGCTTATATGATGTAAACCTATATATAAAACCCACAAAGAGGCACGCAAAGACTACACAGAGAAACACGAATTTATATCATCATATAATATTCCTATAACTGGGAATCCTGCCTCCCCTCTACGAGAACGAACGCACTGGCACACTGATGGAGGTTACTGGTTCTATCACAAACTCTTTCTGTCACTTAATAACCAAATCATGATGTTTATGCCCGTATCCCAATACGTCTTCAATACAACTTTATTTGCCGTCATCTCAGAAGTCACTTCGTTTGGCGGCATACCTATAATCTTTTACACAATCCATCCATTGCTTCTATCTCTATCCTTTTAAGCATTCATATTCATAGTCAATCCACGACAAGTTCCTCATTCCTCCGCATCATACGTGACCTCATATTTTACAAAACTTTTCTTATGAAAAAACTGCACCAACTTTTTCTCATTCTGAAATCATATTTTACCCGGAGCCGGAGTGCCGTCTTACACTTCGTCAGTGATACTAAAGCCATTTTCTTGAGGGAATATGGCCACGGTAACGGAATATATAATCAAGATCCAGCTTAGCGAGTAAGGCGAGCTTAAACTAACAGTAGCGAGAACTGAGATTTTTTTTATATAAAATTGAAGAATTAAAAACTCTTGAGAGTTTTAAGTGAGATAATATTTTTGAGATGGTAGTTAAGTGCTTTTAACATTTTGTTTGTACTTAGCTATGGTTTAAATGGTTATTTATTGGGTGATTTTCACGGTTAATCTGACTAATAACTTTGTAATGACCACGACTACATTTTGGTATTCCAATAAATAAAGTAAAGCTAAGTGTGGTGATATGATCTATGTATTCAAGGGTACAGTAGGTAATGGCATGGCAACACAGAGACAATAAACCAATTATATCCCAAGCCACAATAAATGGGAGACCTAATAGATATCAGAAAGCGGAAAAAAATGTTCTCATTTAAATAAAAGAACGTTCTGTGAAATCAAAACCAGAACTCAACTTTTCGTTTCCGAAAGAAATCAGGATTCTCTGAGAACTTCAAAAGAACCAAGACGCACAGAATCACAGAACCCTATTAAAAAAGTTTGAAATGTCCAGGATAGGCTAAAGCAACGGAAATTCCTGAATAGCTGAAAATTAGTGAAATCCTACGTAATTGTAGAACGGAGGCGAGAAAAAGAATTCCTTGCAAAAAAATAAAGAATTTATACAGGACTAATCCTTGGCATTTCAAAATTGTTTTATTTGTATTTGGTATACAGGCATTTTTTATGTGTAGGCTTTATTTAGGAATTCTAATGGTACCACTTTACGCTTGATATGTTTTCTTGGTGGAATTCAATATAACAAGATACAAAGCTGTCCATATACATAAACTAACCCCCATGGGAAAAAATGAGGAATGCCAAAACTACAGAACGACACCTGCTACAATTCGTATGCCTTATCCTTATACCTTTTGCTTTGTTAATGTTCATATCTGGCTATACCTCTGCTAAAAAGGCAAGACGGTCTCACAACAAAATATAAAGAAACAAAGCAAATAAAGTTTCGACTATTATACTCCGTCTACAACTTAAAACAACAAACTATATCAAACATAGCCTCTGGTCAAAATCCTTCAACAAATCCTGCAACTTTAATTAACTGGAATAATGATGAACTCATTGCTTATTGTTTCAGAGTGAAGTCTGTTTATCAAGGGAAAGTTCCAGAGTCAACAAAGTATTGAAAGTTCCAGACTGGATGTTTGCCTGTGTAGTGTGTTTAGCTAGAATATCAAGTAAAATTGTGAGTGTTTAAGTTTGGTAATGAAACAATAGTGTTTTGATAACATCTTGCAGTAATGAGGTGTAAATAAAGGGCACTTTGCTATGCAATTTCCTCTAGACAAATAACGTTCAACTGGTGGGTACTGTAAACTAAGATTTATTATTTGAGGAAGTTTTAGTGGCTTAATGTAATTTATTGTGAAGCTTCTTTTTCTTTCCTTTAATAAACAACGTTGCCCGCACAAATGTGTGGTACCAAAACTAAAAGAGATAAATAAAACCTTTTTACCAAAAAGTAACCTATTTCCAAAAAATAACTCGACAAAGCGAAAAACAGTTTCTTTTCCTAAGTCAGCGTCGAAAACGAAAAATAATAGGTACCTACCAAAAACATCGATTATAATATGGTCGGTCGAGAAACGATGTTTCAAGATAATGGGCCTTCGCGCTGCCAATGATTCGAGTTTCTAGTTATTCGAGATTTTGATGCATCGAGGTAGTGAACTGTCGCGCTCATAATTTATCGATTTCAAGTACTATAGAGTAAACTTTATTGAGCAAGTGTTAATTAGTCTAACGTCATACGATTTCAAGTAGGTTACCCCACACAGCCAGACACGGATAAATGATCTGTAAGCCATACAAATATATATTCTGTTCGGGAACCGAACCCACGACACGCAGTGCACCAGCCGATCGTTCAAACACTGCACCAACCGTGTAGCTTATACAGTCTCTTGGATTCTCGCTCGTGAACGCAAATGGTTTTCCAATGCATGCACTTCTTATTAGTAGTTTATCGCAGTTTCAAATTCATTTCATTAGTACGACTGCCAGGAGTACAGGCGTGAAGAATATGATTTAAGGCCCTTACTCCGCTAAAGTATCGTAAAACAGTTATTTTCTAAAGCATACTTCTTTGTCACGGTTAGGTAAAAAGGTTTAAAAATATATATATTTACTATTGATTCATTTACATTATTTGTGAAAAATATTTTTTTTGTTTGACTAAAATATATATAATAATTTTGTTTGACTAAAATATATAAATATATTTAATAATATATATAAATACTTTTGCTTTAAAAATAACACGATACTTTTTCGCTTCTTTTGCATACTCCTGCAAAACGACTTGGATGTTTAAAATATTTATAGATACACAGAAAAATTGTTAATTAGAATTTCTTCATAACCTACATAGGATATGTAAATCTATACCATTATTATAAAGAGGAAAGATTTTTTGTACCGAATAGGCTCCGAAACTGCTGATGCGATTTTAAAAATTCTCTCACCTGTTGTAAGCTACATTATTCCCGAGTAACATAGGCTATAAATTATTTCCAAAGAAAAATTTAGATCCTCATGAAAAAAGCAATAATGTAACCCAGAATAGCAAAATTTTGCCTATTAAATTCATTATTTGGCGAGCGCTAGAAAACTTTTGATGATACATAAAGATTATGTACTACATTATGAAAGATTACCTAAAAAAAGGCTGGGAGAGAATATACAGTCATAATAGCAGCTTTTGTGTTCTAAAATTTAATTAGATCGCCGGTAGAAACAAAAGTTGGTTACATTTATATTGTGGTATTAATTCTTATTCAAATAAATAGTTTAAAAAATTGGTACCTACCTAGGTAAGGTAGGGTAGATAGGTTAGGTGTGTATGTACGTAGGATAGGTAGGTTAGGTTGGTATGTAGGTTGGTAGGTAGGGAAATGCTTAGGTAGGTAGGTTAGGGTAAGTAGGATAGAGCAGGTATGTTGGATAGGGTAGGTAGGTTGATCGGTTGAGCAGGTGAGTAGGTTGGTAGGTAGGTAGGTTAGATAGGTAGGTAGGTAGATAGCCAGTTGACGGGAGCGAAGCCGCGGGATCAGCTAGCCAAACAATGTTTTTTAAACAAAACTGTTCAAAAGGAGGTCCAATATTGATACTCTGGCACCGAGCGGTATTCACGTTAATATTGTGTGGGAATATAATACGCCTTAAGAAGCTTTAGCCAAGAGTTAAACAAACAGGACAGGCACCAGTAATTCCCTTTAGATCGTTCAATGCGCTGCTAGTCTTGATTCGAGTCAAACACAACTCTGCCATACAACATTCACGAGACACAAACAACCATTAGGACGGAACACTGCAAGTGGTTTGTACACAATACGTAGGTATGTACCTACTGTGTGGAGATATTCAGTTATATGCGTGTTAAATCTAACTATGTATTTTGGTATGGGGAGAGAGCTATAACCACGTTTGGTCAGGTTCGCATGGGCCATTTGATACAGTATTTTGTAAAATCTTGTCGCGAAAACTTAGGTGAAGTAATCTGTCATACAAGTGAATTGACAGCTCACTTTATCTACGTTTTCACGGTGAGATATTTACAGAACAGAGCGGCTACTCGCTACTCTCAACAAAATGTTGAAAAATATGACCCAGATTAGTACGGTGCTTACAAAGATAGGTAAGGCTCGGCGCAAATGGGCCACCGACCACTGCACCGGTGGCTAGCGATAGCGACTTAAGACACTTTGTCATACATTTTGTATAGACGCACCGCACACTTGTGGATGGTGGTGGACGGCTGACTGGCCGCTCACTACAGCAATGTACGCAACTCACCATTTGTGGTCGCTGCGAGCCACACAAGACGACGGCACCCACCATTGTCGTGCTGCACCGCCACGCATTTAGACGCTAACGTTTAAGCGTCCTACGCATCGCACGCGTCGTCACCATGGAGTACGACGAGACGCCTCAATGGATATCGATACTTTCATATCGGAAATCCTGTTATGTGCAGCTATTTGGGATTTAAATTCTGATCTATACAGCAATAGAAACTTGGTGGCTTCCGAACACCGGTGGCTGTCGCGCACTTCTGTTACAAAAGTGGCGGTAGCGCGCGATAGCCACCGATGGCCCGTTTGTGCCGAGCTTTGTAGGTTGATGTAGTCTGCTACCCGCACAGCAGATGGATAGTGCATATTTATTTTAACCACACGAGTTTCTAAGGATCTTCCAGTCTTAAAGGCACATAACGATAGGGTAACCATTATTTTACAAGGTTTTATTTAATTTGCAATGTATGCATGTAAGTGTGTTCGGGTCAAATCTTGCCACAAAATTTTCATGCAGTTATCCGCAACCGATTAAGATGAAATTTTGCATTCACGTTTTGTTTGGATGACAATACGCAAAAAAGCTTATTAAAAGTTTATCAATTGGGTTTTTTTTAAATGTTGGACTAGCAGAAAACAGGAATACAATCCTGGAAAAGGCAGGTCATTGCCCAGCTGTGAGAAACACAGGATAGTTAGATTTGAGATTAAAAGTGTTATCATTAAAATACATTTATCGAACAATTTTACCCTTAACTTCATTATCACGATTCAATTTCACAATCAATAATAAAAATTGCCCAAAGCCAATTTGAATGTTAAACGGCTCTCTTTGGCATAAAAACATAATTTAACTAGCGTAAATTACCATACGCACAGATTTAGTACAAAAAATTAAAAATTAAATATTTTGGCTCATATCTCGAAAACTAATATTCGTAAGTGAACCTTATGTGGGACTTTTTTGTGCACAATTGAACAAGGAATAAAATTGCTCAGAACACAAATTGCAGTAAAATCAATGATATTCAAATAAACAGATACGTTATACACTCACAAAACAATTGAAAAAAGTGTGCCGCATATAGCGGCAGCACACATACACACTTTTCATTCATCTAACATTAAAACATATTTATTTTAATCAATAAATAAATAAATTAAAAATACACACGATAACATTTATTTTATTTTGTTTTTGTTTCAACAAAGCCTATCGCTCTTCGCCATGCGTGACATAAACTAAAGATTAAAGGTCACAATTGTGACCTATTCGAGTCTTCAAAATGCGCGCGCTCATAACATATCTGTTTATTTGAATATCATTGAGTAAAATCAAATCGATTTTTGACCACCCAATTTTTTTCTTGCTGTGATATAATATCTATGGACTTTTCAGGCAATATTTAATTTATGATATTTGATATGTTTTAATTTTTGACATTGTAAGCGTTATAAGTTGTGACATTCGATGCATTTTAATTTTAAATTTATGACATTGAATACGTTTTAGATTTTTTATTTTATGTCATTATACGTTCAAATTTTAATTTTAGTTTAATTTGCAATATTGTATTATTTTAATGTCTTTTATTTAACTTTTTTCTTATTGTTTACATTTTTAAATATGTTTACAAAACACACACAAAAAAGAAAAACATTTAAAAATATAAAAAATAGAGGCCCACCGGTATCGGGAACAGGGTCCAAGCGACCGGCGGTCAGGGCTCCAGAGAGAGGAACCTCCTAACAATACGAGCCGTGTCCAGCAGTACTGCTTTCTGGATCAGGCCCTTGACCCAGCCGCCTAACGAGAGCCTCCTAAGGTGTTGGTCGAGGCTCGTGGCTATTAAGCCATGGGCTGACACGACTATCGGTACAATGATCGCTGTGTCCACATCCCATATGTCGACAACCTCGCGAGCCAAGTCAAGATACTTGATTTGCTTATCTTTCTCGGCTTTCACGAGGTTCCCGTCATGCGGAACAGTTATGTCAACAATCATTGCACGCCTCTCGATTCGGTCCACCACCACGATATCAGGCTTATTAGCGATAATAGTCCTGTCAGTGATGATGGACCGATCCCAGTACAAAGTGATATTGCCATTCTCGAGAACTGGGTCGGGCGCATACCTGTAGTACGGCACCTCCGACGCCACAAGAGTGTATTTCAGAGCAAGTTGCTGATGGATAATCCTGGCTACAAGGTTGTGCCTATGCAAGTACTCTTCGTTAGCTAGACGAGAACAACCAGAGATAATGTGACGGATCGATTCACCCGGACGGTGACATGCCCGACAGATGTCAACCGTGCCATCCTTCACAATAAATCGCCGGTAGTTATTCGTCATGATAACTTCGTCCATAATTGCACAGACGAAACCTTCGGTTTCCCCAAAGAGGTCACCAAATCGCAGCCAGGCCACGGACGCTGATTGGTCTACATCGGACCCATGTAGGGCCCGGAAAAAGCGCCCGTGAAGCTCCTTACTCTGCCATACCTCCTTGCGGTCGTTAGTGTCAAGCACTACAGGCTTGCGCCAGTTCTCATTCGCCAAGGAGAGCGGGGTGAGTCCCTTGTCCACTGCTACTACATCTCGATGAATACCCACGTCGGTGTTTAGAAAATATTCTCTGAGATTGCATATCTCGCGGTTGTGGAGGTTTTTGGCATTTAAAAAGCCTCGGCATCCACACTTCCGCGGGATATACAATCTCATGACTGACGATCGTGGGTGAAGCATTCGATATGCAGTCAGCAGTGTACGGACCCACCTATCCAGGGCGACAAGTTCCGTTTGAGTCCATTTGAGTATGCCGAACGAGTACATCAGTACCGGCATGACCCAACCGTTGAAGGCGCGCACCTTGTTTCCGCCCGAAAGAAGGCTATTGAATACCTTCTTCAGGCGGCCAAAGAAGCGTTCCTTCAACGATTGCTTCATGTCAGTAGTACTGATACCTAACGCTTCCGACATGCCCAAATATTTATAGGTTTCGTTTGGAGAGAGGGATCTCAGGTTTATGTTTTTAATAACTAGCGTGATGATATGTGCTTATCCTGTATGGTACTCAAGTGGATTTAGAGAGGCCAAAAGGTGAGTATACACTAGAGCATTTTCGCGAGCATTACAATGTAATGTAACGTTCTTCCGAATGGTACAATACAGACAAATGCTCAGTTTCCTAAAACATTTCCATGTAATGTAACGTTCTTGCAAATGTTTGACGTGAATCCGCAAGTTGAATTCCTACGGATTCCACAATCTCCCCTCGCTTTACATGCATGACCGCACATTTGTCCACACCAAACTCCATCCTGATGGCGCTACTAAAAGTTTCAGTTACCTTTAGTAGCTCCATCAGCTGAAGGTTGCTGGGGGCAAAGAGCTTCAAGTCATCCATGTAAAGGAGGTGAGATATAACCTGACCACCTCTCTTCATCCGATAGCCTAGCCCTGAATTCTCCAGCATCATGCTTAGAGGATTCAAGGCTAGGCAAAACCAAAGTGGACTCAAACTATCGCCCTGGAATATACCTCGCTCGATCCTTACAGGTTCGCTATTCCTCTGGATATTTCGACATCCTGGATAGCGAAGGACTGTGCTCCATTGCCTCATACACGACATCAGGAAGGTGCGTAGAGTTGTATCTATTTTATACAATTCTAGCACCCTCATGAGCCATGTATGAGGCATCGAGTCATAGGCCTTCTTATAATCTATCTAACATGTCGCCAGATCCTTTCGGGAACGCTGAACCTGTTGGCTAATGGCCATATCAATAAGGAGTAGCTCCATAGTACCGCGGGACCCGTTCCTACATCCATTCTGAGAGACCGACATGATGGAGTTATCGTCGATGTGTTTATTAATTTTAACTCTCAAAATGGATGTAAGAACCTTATAGACCGTTGGTAAACATGTAATTGGTCTATAATTTTTGGGTTCCGCGGTGCTACCAGACTAGTGGAGCAGGTGGGTTATTCCTGTTGTAAGGAACTTGGGTAGCGAACCAGACTCTAAGGCTGCCTGGTACTGAGATGCCAAAAGAGCGTGCGACCTTTGTAGCCACTTGATCCAAAAGTTGTGCAGTCCGTCCGGTCCTGAAGATTTCCAGTTCGGCAACGGACGGACTGCACGGGCTACATCTTGGGGCCTGATCGTGATAGCCCCCATTTCTTGTATTGGATCACACGCTTGTTCGACCTCCCGAGTCCATTCACATTCGGTGTGACTGACAGGCACCGACCAGATGCTGCGCCAGAATGAACACATAGCGTCATCATCCAGCAGGTGCGTATCAGTCACACCTTGGTCGGGTCGCTCCCAAGCCCGATAAACCCACCTTTCATTACTTTGGAATGTGCGATTCTGGGTGTATCGCTCCACTCTCCGCCTGTACCTACGAATACGGTTTGCCCATGCATACACTTTTTGCTTCAGGAAGTCGATGCGCTCTGTGACATGGGATATATAGTCTCGGGGGCTGACATCAGTCCCCGAAAACGCCCGTCTCACAAAGCGCATCACTCTTGGGCAGTTATTACCCTCCCTGAAACAAATTAGTTTGCCGATGAGTGCTCTGGCCCCACCAATACGACGTTCGATCCTGCACTGCCAAGCCTCGCAAGCAAGGTTTCGGTCGTGTAGCTCTGTCATCTGCAAATTTGACATGAGCTACACGACATGCCGATACAGCCGTGTGCGGCATTATCGGCATGTCGATGATTGCGATGATTATGCGGTACATGATCGAATGTGTATCAGTGAGGTCTTCGCAGTCATCAAAATAGTTTGACAACTGCGAATCCAGAAAAGCCACCAGCGCCCTATTCTTGTTATGCATGGGCAAACGAGGTAATCGTGGCCTAAGTTCGGGTGGCATGTTGCGATATTCCCGAATAGCACACTCCAAAGCACTCCTCAATTCCTCATTGCACTGGGTACTTAAGTTTGTAACCCTGTCACTACTCTCCTCGTCAGCGTGGTTGGACTGTGGTAGCACCACAGCCTGCGACGATGGGGCAGTGACACGGTTACCCATTTCCGTTCGGAGGCGATCAAGTACAGTATCATCCAACATACGGTTACGCTGGATGACCCGCATCTGATCCGAAAGTCGTTGGGCCGCAACGTTGACGGCTGGCTCAAGCACCTGAAACAAAGAGAGCATCCGGACACGGTACGCGGTCAGGTTGTTTCCTCCCTCTGTAGCCCCAAAGTATGCGCGCATGACATTTTCATTGATGGATGGTGTCCATCTTATGCGCAGCACACTTCCGCCGGGTGCTGGGACCCTATCAGAGACCGGTAGGCCTCGAGGCACTAAGCGGTCCGGCGGCCGGCGTCCTCCCCGTCGACGCGCAGGTGGTGGTGTCATCGGCGGCGAGAAGGACTCGTCGCTCGAGCTCGACGCAACTGCCAGGGCCGGTGTCACAGCACTCACGGTGGGGCTGGATTCCGGCGGCGGCGAGGCGGAGCTGGGCGACGAGGCCGGAGGTGGTGGGTGTGCTTGCTTAGCTGCTGCGGCTCTTGTCAACATGACATTTTCGATTTTCTCATTCCTTGTTATAAAAATTGCATTTCTTGGATCATATTTCTGATATTTATGTTTATGTTTTTTTCTTCGTTTCATTTTGTCTTGTGGTTATTCATAATATTCAGTTAGTTAATATTTTGGAAGAAATTGTGTAGAGAAATTTTTTGTCAACCGTCTGTCAAGTCGAGCCACAGATTATTTATTTATTTTAATTATTATTGTAATTATAATTTTGCATGTCTAAATTGGTGGCACACGGTTGACTGCGCATTCACCTGACATCTGGTAATTACTGTGTTGAGCAATAAATGAATTTGAACATTGTTACCTTAATGAACCGGTGAAATTGCTTAACTAGGATATTTTCCGCAACAAATGTCTTTATTGCCTGGGTTATGAAACAGTTCTTGATAACATAACACATTGTAAATACAAAGCAGAGAGGTAAATTTAAGTGAACCTATAGCATCTGCTTCGGAGCAGCCATTGATTCCCTATTTAATCAAAGATGGAGCGCCGTATCAATCTTTTAATGCCGGGATTGGGATCAGATTGGTAAAGATTAAAGTGTACTTAGGATCGCGGACTTTTTATTAGGGGCCTTTCAATGTTCTACAATGTGAATAAGCAATAAAAGATTGCCTGTTGAAAGTAATTCTTGTTTGGAACCATTTAAGAAATGAATTGAATGATTGAACCATTGAAGATCTATGAATGAATAATATAAATCCTTAAAAAGTATCTCATTTTTGTGTTATTTTGAAAAACACGGTTTCAACAGCGATATAACCTCCAAATAAAATACAAGAAGGGATTAAAATTTCTATTAGTTCTTTGTATATAGTGTCCTCCCTAGTCTGGTTTGTGGATAATTGTGGACAATATTAAGTTTCATATACAATCAAAAGACCGTTGAGTAGTTTGTGAATGAAAGAGAAATCCATTTGATAAATCTATCCTCACAAACTTTAATGTCTATAATATTCGTAGGTACACCGTAAGAAAACTTAGAGACCATTTGAGAGTAAACTTTTTTTGTTGCATAAAAATGCTTTGCAAACAGCTTCTTATTTGAACAAAGAAACTAACCAACGGAAGCATGTTCGCTAGTATACTGGGGATACAAACTAAGACAAAATGCGAAAGTTTCTCTACGTTAGGAAAGAATAGCGAAAGTTAAACAATGGAGCCGTCGACATGGAAATAGTATTACCTTTATACATTTTATTAAACATGATGAAAGTTTAGTGTTATATTTTCATTTATTTTATTTTGATAGTAGCAGTATTTATTAACATCACGACTTTATTCGACAAAGCGTTAGGTAGTGGTGCACCTACAGTACACACAAATTTAGCCAGTTATGGGTAAGAGCCTACAGCTAGCCTTCACTGTGCCTTCCATTACCCGTAAGTATCCGCGGAAGGTCGGGAATGGTGGTGACGAGTCTGTGTCCATCAGTCTGTTCTCTAGGGCGGCCTTTTTGTGCTCGGCCTCTTCCCTAGTCCATTCTCTACCGGGGCGGGGAAAGCAGATTGCTACCGCCAGCCGCACAGGTATATCCTTTGTGGCCTGCGCGTAGGTTCTCTGCCCCTCCCCTGAGTGGAGTGAACCCTCTCACGTTTGGCATCCCTTTAAAGCGTACTTGGCGAAGCCGTGTCGCCAGGGCGCAACCTTTTCACCGGCCCTGTCCCACTTGGTCCAGGCTGCGGATCGGAGGTGCCTGGCAGGGTGTTAGTTGCCGGCAACGTCCGGCGCGAGACACCGCGCTTGCTCCTGGTGTGTCTGGGTCGAGGTCGGTTGTAGGTTCTGTCAGAGTCTTGGGGTTGGATAGCGGTCCCGGCAGGCTCTGTCGAGTGCGTAGGCGCTTCGCTCCGGGTTGCCCCTGCGTGTACTCGTGGCTGGTCGCGTACCATTTCTTTAGTGTCCGATCGCCGCGTATTGCGTCTTCGGACGCCTACTTCTTTCGCCCAGGTTAATATATTTACGCGCTTTCTCAGCGAGCGTAATTCATCAACTTCAACCGAGAGAGTGGTAGAGCAGCTAGGTCTGTCATCCTTCCCGTATCTGTCTGTTCGTGCTAGTCTGGGTCACTGTCTGGTTAAGTGGTGCTACTCCACATGACGCTCTGTTAAGAAGGCGCTTCTATGGAACCTGATAGTAGAGAGCCTTATCAAAACACTCAATGACAACGGTTACTTCACGGTAGGCTACGCAGATGACATAACCATAATAATAAACGGGACCTCCCTTGCGTCAAGCTCTGAAAATAGCAGTGGAATGGTGCAACAAGCACCAACTCTCAGTGAACCCCACAAAAACCGAACTAATACTCTTACCACAAAAGAGAAAACCGATGACACTGCAGCTGCCTCGATTCTTTGGAACAACCCTAAGCCTTTCAACATAAAATAAATAAATACCTGGACATCTATTTGGACAAACAACTGAACTGAGCAAAACATGCTAACTATATCACTACAAAAGTCAGTAAATCCCGCGGTCAAACGAAGACCACTGATGGCATCAACTTGCGACGAAGCCCCAAAAACACACCACTTTCATAGGCACTACAATATTTTACAGAAGAGCAGTTGTGACTACTCAGGCCCGAAAGAGATGAGAGTATACACCGACGGATCGAAGACGAACTCCGGTACCGGAGTCGGAGTCTACTTACACGACCTCTATATAAATATATCTAGCCCGCTAGGAGGGCTCAACACTGTCTATCAGGCGGAGTGTGTAGGCATCATCCAAGCGGTCCACGCCCTAAATGCCAAGAGGGTTACGGACCTCAGTCCTCCAATCCTTACGGAAAAAATATAAAGAACCTCGAATCTAGAATGGCACAAGTCACAACGCACAAGAACAAATAACTATATCTAGCCGCAAAACGGTGATATTGTAATGGATAAAGTTTTATTTATTTATTCATTTATGCATTTATTAATTTATTAATTTATTAATTTATTAATTTATTAATTTATTAATGTATTAATTTATTAATTTATTAATTTATTCATTTATTAACTTATTAATTTATTCATTTAATCATTTATTAATTTATTCATTTATTCATTTATTAATTTATTAATTTATTAATTTATTAATTTATTAATTTATTAATTTATTCATTTATTCATTTATTCATTTATTCATTTATTCATTTATTCATTTATTCATTTATTCGTTTATTCATCTACTCATTTATAAATTTATTCATTTATTCGTTTATTAATTTACTCATTTATTAATTTACTCATTTATTTATTCATTCATGTATTCGTTTATTCATGTATTCATTTATGGATTTATTCATTTAGTCATTTATTCATTATTTCATTCATTCATTTCACCCAGACACAGGCGGAGAACTGGTGGACCTTGAAACCAGGCTGAAGGCTTTTCAAAGAAGCTGGCATAGCTTAGATAGTAGGCTAACCAGGCACTTATTACGGACAGGAATGGCCTGCTCCTGGTGACGGGGACCATCACAGGACTACTCGCTAAACAAACACTTCCACATAATAGGCATAACGGACAGCCCTCTGTGCAGGGCGTGCATGGAGGCTAAGGAAACCGTCGCGCACATGCTCTTTGAATGAACAGGCGTCACCCAGATAAGAACACAAACCCTCGCGTCACCCAGATCTTACACAGATGTTCTGATCAAACCAGGAGCCTTCTGGAGGGAGGCGGGCTGGTTGGAATAACCGTCACACGGCCGCCAAGGCCCACGCACAAAGGTCCACCGGATCGGACTAAGTGCGGAAACCAAACTCTGCAACATAGATACGAGTAACATAGAGAATTGCCAATTTCTTTTCTTTTAAGTTACAAAACTTGGTTATAACCGAACCAGTTTTAACTTTAAATTAAGCAAGCTTTAGTTATTAGAAAATGAACTTTAAAATTAATTAGCAAATAGCTAAACTCTGTTTTGTTGCCAGTAAGAAAAAACCGGCCAAGTGCGAGTCGGACTCGCGCACGAAGGGTTCCGTACCATTACCGCAAAATACGACAAAAAATCACATTTGTTGTATGGGAGCCCCACTTAAATATTTATTTTATTCTGTTTTTAGTATGTGTTGTTATAGCGGCAACAGAAATACATCATCTGTGAAAATTTGAACTGTTTAGCTATCACGGCTCATGAGTTACAGCCTGGTGACAGACAGTCAGACAGACAGACAGACGGACCGCGGAGTCTCAGTAATAGGGTCCCGTTTTTACCCTTTGGGTACGGAACCCTAAAAAGATCCCAATAATATTTTTCAGTGTAATGAAAAATATTAAATGGAAAACATAATAACACTTTTCTGACCAGGGAATTGCCCCCGACTTGCGAGAGTAGATTGTGCACTCGAACCCAGAAAGACGCGCTTTGCTTTGTGTAAAATTCATCCCAATTGCTTTTAAAACGGTGAAGGAAATATTGTAAGGTAATCCAGCATGTCCTAAAACCACAGTGAGAAGGCTTGCGTCTCAGCTGCGGGAAAGTTATAAACTGATTTTGCTGCTATGAACAGCATAAACATATCTGATACATAACATATTGACTACACGGTTGGAGCAGTGGTTGAGCGATCGGCTACCACGCTGCGTGTCGCGGGTTCCATTCTTGTAGATTTGGAACAAATATTGAAATGCAACTACATAAATACGAAAAACTTTATTGCGTTAGCCACAAATACGAATTTCAAAATACCGGTTTTCATAATTTCGAATGGTTCAAAATGCCGAATATAACAACTCCGACTAATCATTACTCCTATTTTTATAATTCCTAAATTTCATATTCCTAGCGTTTATAATTACTATTCTCAAAATACCGAGTTTCAATAGGTCGAATAACAAAAAGTGCGACTTAATGATAATTCGAAACATCAAAAATACGAATTCCGATTATGACAGACAAGACTGCGTGAAGTCGGTTTTGCAGCGATTCGTTTCTGTCACTAAATTTTTAGCACAACATGTTGACTTTTAGTTTATTCGAAGTATTGAAAAGCGGAATGCCTATTTTCGGACCGAGAACCCTTCGAGCATTTGATTCTTCGAACGTATGAAAATCGGAAAACTAACAAATCTCATTTACGACTTTCGGTAAAATAAATTTCGTGATTTTCATTAAAATACATTATAATTCTTAGTTATTATGAAATTCGGCCTTTTGAAAATCGGAACATCGAAATTCGTAATAAAATATTTCGGAGTATTTGCGTGTTCCCATTGAAATGGCCTACAGATAGTTGTCTGGGTCTGGTTTTTTGTGTACGAGTATGTGAGTTTATATGTTATGTTCGTAAATGCACCGACGATGCAGGTGAAATGCCTAGTAAAAACAAAATGGTCCAAAACAATCAAATACATTCCAAATTACAAAATGACTGTAAAGCATCTTCAATCATACAATCTTCAATCTTTTCACAAAAGTCACCCAGCCTTTTGTATAACGAAGGTATTGTCAGTAAAATGGCCGCGTTTAGGTGGGGCAGCACAAATCTCGTATAATTTGAACAGAAAATTGGTAAATTATTATTCTTCGTTTCACTCGGGGATTCATTATGAATTTCATTATGTTTTCGGTTAAAAGGCTTTTTGAAAAAGACACTGACCTGCATGGTCTTCATATGTGATTTGATGTATTATGAATAGTAATACTATAATGATTTTTACTTGTTTGAGTACTTTATGCGGCCTACCCAAATAACCTTTTTTTGGAATTGTTAGTCGTATCATAGATCCTTAAATTTCCGAGTTGGGCTTCACGATGGCTGGAAAATGCTTGCACTATCTGGACAGGTCCGCTTAAATCCGACTGATTTACTGATGACTTGGATATTGTATAGTTAGCGTATTCTGGGGTTTTATATGCACTTTTCATGTTCAGATATCTGTGTTTATAGCTTAAATGACGCCTTGATTCCAGGGGTTTGAAGCTCTATATCCCTAACACCAGCAACTACATACAAAATTAACAACAGTCCTCGAACTATGACACTAATTCAGTACAATCTTCCTGCAACCGTCTTGATAATAAAAAGCCGTATTACTGACCATAGCTAGATACCCTTGTTTACCCCAATGAGCGCAGAGAGCGTGAACTTATCTCGTTATAATATTCACGGAGGCACGGGTTATTCATAAGCTGATTATGTGTTCTAGTTTGCAAGTAAGCTTAACTTTTAATAGTGTTAGAATAATTATAGGTACTATAACCCTAGATAACAAAGCTCATGAATATTGCACAGATAATACTTGCATACTTGTACATACAATTTTAAATACAAGTAAAATTTTAAAAACCCCCCGACACATTTATCTTGCGAAAACATCCCGATTCAAACAGTAAAACGCCCATAACTTTTGAACGGCTGAACCGATTTTATTCAAACATAGCTAAGAACACTCTCGACACAATCACATTTCAAACAAAAAAAACTAAATTAAAATCGGTTCTTCCTTTGAGGCGCTATGAAGCCACAGACAGACACACAGATACATAGCAACACACGTCAAACTTATAACACCCCTCTTTTTCCGTCGGGGGTTAAAAAACATACACACACAAATAACTCTAACAAAACAATCACAAATAAAAAACAGATACAGAACTAGACAAGCAAATGACATAGCGTTGTGGCTGCCTAGAACTATGCTAGTATAATATTATCTGTGCTAGAACAAACTACGGCAGGAGTACGATTCTGTATGAAGGAGCACAGATTTACAACAAATTGTCAAAGAATGTAAAAGATCAAAAATCCTTGTACACTTTCAAATAATCTCTAAAGACACACATTTTAGCAAATTAAAAATTTCAAGTAGTCTTCGGGTACTGTACTAATCTAACCTATTTTTAACCCCCGACGGAAAAAGAGGGGTGTTATAAGTTTGAGGTGTGTTGCTGTGTATCTGTGTATCTGTGTATCTGTGTATCTGTGTGTCTGTGTGTCTGTGTATCTGTGTATCTGTGTATCTGTGTATCTGTGTATCTGTGTATCTGTGTGTCTGTCTGTGGCATCATAGCGCCTCAACGGATGAACCGATTTTGATTTAGTTTTTTTTGTTGGAAAGGTGATTGTGTCGAGAGTGTTCTTAGCTATGTTTAAAAAAAAACGGTTCAGCCGTTTAAAAGTTATGGGCCTTTTACTGTTTGAATCGGGATGTTTTCGCAAGATAAATGTGTCGGGGGTTTTTTAAATTTTTAAATTTTACTTGTCTATTGTGTAACCGTCGCGTCGCCCAATGTATTCTAATTAGAAATAAGTTTTTTTCATGTAAGTCAATGTAATTCTTTTTGAGAAATGAAGTTCTTAAACCATATAGCTATACTGAGTTTTAGTAAAGATGGAAATTCGATAGAAATGCAAAATTTCTGGTACGAGTCCGCCACACTATTCCCAACCACGGAAACTCCTGAAAGCCATACTTAACACAGTGGCGACGACAATGAAGCTCGACGAGTCCCGGCGAAACAATAATTAAGTGGTCAACGAGAGCCACGAAATTAATCAGAAAAGAACAGCGGAGGAGTAAGAAAAGACGTCATTTCCTTCTCCATTTCAACAAGGAGACAAACCAAAACAGAGCAAAGAAATGGACTGGCAAAGTATTACACCTGTAAGTATTTCTCGTAGGATAGGCAGAGGTGTATTATAGCATATTTCAACTATCTCCATTGATAGCCAGCCAGTTGTATCAGCCATGTCACTCTACCTGTCTAGTCTACCTTTCTCTCGTATTCATTTATTCTGTCTCTCTAACATCACTACGAATGGAAAAGGATTTATCAGTCCAGACCCCATTCACTATAAATCCCCTACTCAACATTTACGAACAGCTTTCTCATTTCACTAACATACACTTTTCCTCTAGTTTCCAATGTTTACAAAACCGCTCTAAAAAATATAAAGATGTTAATCTCCGGCCCTACCGTACACACAATCACTGTTAAAAGCTTTACGTCTATTTAACGGTATGGGCTGTAAAACGCCTGTGTACATACGTATGTTATGTACACGTAGGGAACATTGACACACATTCGGTATGTGTTTATGTGTTGCCACGTCGATTTTGATTGATGTTTATTTAGAGTTTAGTGGCATGAGGTTTGTGTAGCTAAATAAGAAATATGTCCTTCGTTCATTAGCCACTTAATTATTGTAACTGTTTCAAAATCCCAGGTATGTCACAAATTGCCGAATTGAAGACCAATATTTATGTACAAAATTGGCATAGCTTAGCTTCTACTAGGATAGAATCTCCGTGCTCTATGGCAGCCTTTCTGCAGAGATTAAGTCACGAGTCACGATGCAGCCCCTTACGTTCCATCTATGCTTTACCAGCTCAACCACCAGTGTAGCGAAGCAATCCCAAGTTCGGGCCGCAAGTATTGCTCCAAAACGACACAATGTCACCGTGTGTAACGTGTATCTACTGTACAGAGCTCTGGACCGTAAATACATCATCGATTGAATTTTAGGACCTTCGCCGCAAAGAGGCACAACACGTTTTGGAATCACTTTTATTATGCGTACAGCTAAGGAGTGGAATTCCCTGCCGAAGTCTGTGTTTCCCGACAGCTACAATCTAGGAGTCGAGTCTTTAAGTCAAGAATGAATAGATTATTTCTAGGCAAGCGTGTCTCACCGTCGACCACATCATTGCTTACCAACAGGTGAGATAATGGTCAAGCGCGAGACTATAATTCATATATAAAAAAAATAGGGACATTCTTCGTTGCCATCAGTCGACACAAACTGCTGGACATATGCTTCCCACAAGTTGCCAGTTTAACCGATTCCGTGCTTTACACATCTAGTGAATTCTCGCGGCATTTACCAAGTCATCGGTCAACCTTATTAGAGACCATTAAAGGCTAATTCAAAAGAACATGGTCTAACTCACCCCCTCAGCATCCTCCACGACGTGCGGTCCGAGCGAAGCGAGTGTGCTCCATTTACAAGATGGCGGCGCTCGCGAGGCGCATCGCTTGTGGGCTTTGAACTTGCAGAGCTCGCAGGCGAGCGCGTGCGCAGTCCCGAGCGCGCCGAGCGGTTCTCTGCACACGTTGCAGAACGTGGGCCGAGCGTGCGTTGCTGCGTACCTGGGGAGAAGATAACGTTTAGAAGTCTCCGACTGAATCATGGTGTTCTCCGGCTCATCTATTTAAAATTGTGAAAATGTTATTTTAACCAACTAAAATAAACAAAAGAAATATCATTTATAATTTGATATTGAACGTTCAGGTGTACCTGAAAGAAAAACGGCAACAACGATTGCGGTACACTTTTGTAGAATGTTGTAGAAAGAGATATAATTCACAGAATTGGCTTTCAACACTTTCGGAGAAGGACTGGACTGTTCAAATATAAACCTAATAGAATTCCTATTAAATTGTGTTTTCCTGGAACTGTACTTCTCCGTTCATTATCGCTCGAGTTGACAGTCTTGCCTTGTCTAGAGATTCAGGAGGTTCTTAAATTAATATTAGGTACATCCTAAGCAAACTTCCTGATGGCTCGCCACGATTCGCGATAAGACCGCCCATTGTACACTTATCTTTATAATTGTTTTGACCTGTAATTATTTAAGTGGTGTACAATAAAGTATATAATAAATAAATAAGCGATTTTTACTTAGCGAAATTGCAAGTTGGTTCAAATGTATGCAATGCGATTCTATTCAACCGATTTGCACTTGAAATTTTCTTAGAAAATACGTGCGCAATATCGCCTATCAACGAAATTTATATTGTGTCGCGCTATCAGGAAGTTATTTATGGACAGAGATTCATTTTAAAGATGTGCAATATTAGTTCAGTTTAACACATGACACAAAGAAAAACCCACGGCACGATTGTTTTCACTGAGTTGAGAAGTAAGCTTAGTGTCATACTGAAAACAATGCTTAGAAGGGAGATCAATCAAATTGGTACCGCATTGTACATCCTACGTTCTTCAGGTTTCCCTAAAACATAATTGATTTAAAATTTATGTTAAGTTGTTCCCAATATGTAAAGAAATGCATTTTGTATTGATATTAATTACAGAAAAGAGCCATTTTATATGAATATTTAAATCAAGTTATCTAGATTAATTCTATGAGTATTCTTGTACATCAAGGTTTATATTGACATACATTTTGTTGCTTTACAAAGAAGGTACCAAAGTGCCAAAGAAAGTGGTTGATATCCCTTCGGGGCGAGCGTACCATAAACCTGAAGCATGAGCTTTTTGTTTGACACACAGCCCCAGTGATACGTTTTTAGTTTTACAGTTTTCATGCCGGATAATACGTGAGCGATGCTTTGTCAACTTTCTGTGTTTTGTTATTTGCATGGAATAATTGCGTTTTATTTTTTATGTTGTCGATACGAACATTTTTGCATTGATGGAAACATCACACTAAAATTATAAAGGCGAAAATTTGTGAGTATGTTTGTTACTTCTTCACACCAGAACGACTGAACGGATCTGGATGAAATTTGGAACAGAGATAGTTTTTAGTCAGGGATAGCACAAAGGATATATTTTAATCCGTGAATATGTTCCCCCGGGATAATTTTTGACTTTAACGCGGGCGAAGGCGCTGGCAAAAGATATATAGTTTCAAATAATAAGACCAATAAAAACTGGAAGGGGGAAGCATAGCGTTGCAAAAAGTGGAAGGATGGCGGGAGGCTTTTTGCCAGGATAACACAGAAAGCGATAGTAAAAAAATTAGGCTTCATAAGTAATTGTTGTATTGAAAACCTAAGAAAAACAATCATCTATACTAATATTATAAAGAGGTAAAGTTTGTGGGTTTGTGAGTTTGTGACGTTGTAAGGGGTAATCTCTGGATCTACTGAACCGATTTTGAAAATTCTCTCACCAGTAGAAAGCTACATTATTCCTGAGTGTCATAGGCTATAATAAATTTTCAAAAAAATTAGAGATCCTTATGAAAATTGCAATAATGTAACCCAAGGTAGGAAAATGTTGCCTATAAAATTCATTCTTTAGCGTGCGCTGAGTAAACCATTGATGATAGATAAAAAATAGTAGGTAAGTAACGTAGGCAGGCAGGGTAGGCAAGTTAGGCAGGGTAGGCAGGGTAGGCATGGTAGGCAGGGTGGGCAGGGTAGGCAGGGTTGGCAGGTTAGACAGGGTTGGCAGGGTAGGCAGGGAAGGCAGGGTAGGCAAGGTAGGCATAGTAGGCAGGGAAGGCAGGGTAGGCAGGGAAGGCAGGGCAGGCAGGTTAGGCAGGGAAGGCAGGGAAGGCAGGGTAGGCAGGGTAGACAGGGTAGACAGGGAAGGCAGGGCAGGCAGGGTAGGCAGGGAAGGTAGGGTAGGCAGGGTAGACAGGATAGGCAGGGAAGGCAGGGCAGGCAGGGTTGGCAGGATAGGCAGGGTTGGCAGGGAAGGCAGGCTAGGCAGGGTAGGCATGGCAGTCAGGGTTGGCAGGGAAGGCAGGATAGGCAGGGAAGGCATGGTAGGTAGGTAGATAGCCAGTTGACGGGTGCGAAGCCCCGGGGGTCAGCTAGTCAAAAATATGTTTGATGAGCCCCTAAATGTTTACTTTAAAACACTCGTTTACCGATCAAAAACAGTTTGTGTTTAATCTACTGCAATTTGTATTTCGTTCCTAAATGTCAGGCAATATCAGCTATGTAAATGTTAGACTGCTATTTACCAGCTCTTTTTTAAATTGCAAAGGTGCACTTTCCAAACCCAATGACATTTTCCCAGTTATTATTCCTTCATGCCAAAACTGTCGACTTGACTGAAAAACCGGCAATAACATCCAAGCTTATCCGTGATTAGACGATAGATTTAACCAGAAAATATTCCATTAAATTCAATGAAACCAACCGTGGCTGCTAGTCCAACCACGGTTGGACTGGAACCTCGATTGTCGCGGCGCAGTGCAGGGTATAATTGCTTTTCCGAGTGCCGCATGCCTCTCCCACCCACCACTGCCGACAGAGTGGTTATCGAGTATAATTGTGTCGGAACCTCGGAACCATCGTGTATGACTGTACCATAGAGCAAGGAGCAAGGAGACGTTCATACTTGGCGGCCATTGCTAGAGACGGCACATTGTCAAAATCTCATTATACAAACCAAGCATGTCACTTTTGCCGAAGTATGTTAGCATCGGTTTCTAGTCTAACAGATGCAAATGACTACAATCACCGCCAGATAACAAAAAAAATAAAAGTCGTTAACACCTGTCTACCAAAGAATTCTAATATTTCAAAACGATACGAAGAAAATGTAAAGGCAGTGTCGCTAATACGATCAAACAAACGTATCGCGGTAAAAGGGCGTTCTTGACCCTTTCACTTGGCATTCAATATAGTGGTAATATCTCATAAACGCGTGGACTGATTTACATGATTTAAACGGATAATATGGATCTACGCCTCTTTCATTTGGACCCAAAATTATCAAAATATCTCCATAAACAAAAAAATATGTTTTCAAGTTACTAATTTTACTTTTTGGTACAAGTTGGCATTTCATTTTTTTTTATCTGGAGGAGACTTTAAATGTATTTAACGTGGAGCGTCTGACCTGGCCTGACGGGGTAACACCATATATCTTAGCAAGACAAGGTTTACATTTTCGGACTTTTGATTACCTGTAACGACTATCAAAGATCTTCAAATGACAACCGGGACCAACGGTCTGACATGCTTGCCGAGGCACGGGGGAATCTCGCTATGTAAAGATAGTCACTTATCCACGGACCAACTTCGGCAAGTGTTGCTTAAACTTGAACATCGATCAATGCGGCTGTTATAATTTAAACAGGAGAGCTATTCTTGCGAGTGTGGTGCTCGTTTACTCATAGAAATTGACAGCCTAAACTTGTGTTCAGAATATTATTTAATAAGCAATGGCAGCTCTACTCACTGTCGAGTGTGGCGTTCTGAGCTCTGTGGATTACACCGATGTTACACGTCATGCGCCCATAGTTTGTGGAATTTATATTCACTGGCTTGTGTCCGACTGTCTGAATCTGAAATTGTTGATGACTTGTTGCGTTTTGTGGAACTGGGGGATTGAGGGTGTGTTTTGTCATTCAAACCTAAAAACCGTGTGGTCCACACTGCTTTTCCTTTTTCATGGGTGTAAATTGCAAATCTTCGAACTTCTAAACCAATATCACAGTAAAAATATACAAATAGTATGGAAAACACCTAAAAAAGCTCGAAACGGCACACTCACACAAACATACGCACCAGACCCTTATCCAGCGTTCGCAGTGCTTTCAATACTGACCACCGTGACGCGACAAGTGGTCACGTATGTTTGTGTGAGTGTGTCGTTTCGAGCGTTTGTAGGTAGTTTCCATACTGTTTGTTTATTTTTAATGCTTCTATAAGCAATATATTGTTGTGTTACTTTTAGAAATTAGTGGCAATATTAGAGCAGAAATATAATATTCATTTGCAAGAAAGTAAGTAAGTTTATTTATTTACTAAGTTTCTCACCCCTACGTCTTATTGACGACATATACCCGCCAAATTATCATTATTTACAATCAATAGATTTTATAAATGAAAATTAGATGCGAAAAAAGTTACATAGACTATATAAACTAAACTATTGTGACATGTGTAAACAATTTTACTTTTAATTGGATTTTACCGTAGTTGAAATGTTTTAGAAATTTTGTAAGTGCTCAACATAAGGTTCCACAAAAGTTATATGAGCCCTATGTCAAAGAACAGCAACAAAGATATTTAATCAAAACTCTGCTATTTACCTACGTGAAATTCCTTCGTGGTTGTAATATTACTTGCAACATTATAAACGTTAATCGAACCAAAGAACACAGAAACTAGAGAAGCCATTGTTAATAATATTTGAGGCAACACAATTGCGCTGAGCACAAATTTCAGCTGTCATAACCATAGTCACGAATGTTGCGGACCGTTAAAGTGTATGAGGAAATGGTGACACTCACTGACACGGTTGAACACAATTTGGTGAATGGAGTTTTATAGACCTGTTAGATATACAATGTAAGTGCTACGTCTCTGTACTGAATATGACACACATGCTGGAGTGTGCACATGTGCACATGCACAAGTGCCCATATAACTGTTCGTTAGAGGACCCCATGAACGCCACTGACACTGCGATTCATCATCATATCAAACGAAATACGTCCACTGCTGGACATAGGCCTCCCCCAACCGTCACCACATTGAATGGTCGCGTGCGTCTCGCAACCAACGGATCCCCGCAACCTTCACCAAGTCACTGGTCCACCTGGTGGGAGGCCTTCCAACGCAACGTCTTCCGGTTCGCGGTCGCCCTTCCAGAAACTTTCTGCCCCATTGGCCATCCGTTCTGCGAGCAGTGTGCCCTGCCCACTGCCACTCAAGTTTGGCAATTCTTCGGGCTATGGGCTGGTTCTCTTACGGATCTCTATATTTCTGATTCGATCACGCAAGGAAATGCCGGGCATAGCCCTCTCCATTGCCCTTTGAGTGACTGTAAGCTTTCTGATGAGGCCCATTGTAAGCGACCACGTCTCAGAGCCAAATGTCATCACTGGCAACACACACTGATCATAGACTTTCGTCTTGAGACACTGTGGTAAGTTGGACGGGAAGATACCGCGCAACTTCCCGAACGCTGATTCGACGGTTGACCTATCTTCACCACGTTATTCACAAGGGACTTGTAGACGATAAACCCGACACCACCCTGGGACTGCCGGACACCCTCTCGGAAATAGAGCAGGTTACTGGATTTGAAGATTATCGAGTCCTCCCCCTCTCTTCGTACTTCAGATAACCCTAAAATACTCCATCGTAACCTACTCAATTCTTCCTCAAGTTCGGCTATCTTCTCGTCGGCCCGGAGTGTTTGCGTGTTATACGTTGCCAGGTCCAGTCGTCGGTGTTTATTGGGGTAGCCGGGTCCACTCCGGGGATTCTTCGCACCCCTTGCCACGCCATCACCACGACCGCTACCGTAGTCGAGGATAGACGGGCTGCCGGGCACTCGGAGCCCTTTTTCCATTTTGTTTTGGGGGGTTTGTCGTAATCGCCACGCTTGGCAGGCGGATTGGCGATCGCAGTTTTTCTTAATGTGCACAGAGAACGCTGCTGCCCATCTTTGGTGGAAGACGCTGCGATTGGCATGATCTAAAGGTCGTCATCACTCGAAAAGAAGAAGAACTGACACGGTTGGTTTGTATAGACATTGATGGCCATGCCATCTCTAGCAAACGCAAACGACTCGGTGCTCTCCGTCAGCACATGAAAGGGGTAAGGCCCCGTCTGTAAAGTCGGGGTAGTTTTAGTGATATAAAAATTACAAACTCCCTGGTCTATACCCCAAAAAAAACTTATATAGATTGCGGCCCAATTTGTCTTTAAGCTTGGCCAACATTTCTACTGCCACTCGTTCTCATAACAACGATCCGTGACAGCTAAAAGCATAATTACCTACCATCTTACAAGGTAATTAGAACTGCTAATTGAATTTGTTTTCACTCTTAAGCTTAAGAGCCTTTTGTCACGGACAGAAGTGAAATTCAAATACATGGAAATGGCAATGAGGAAACTGCCGGGGGTAATTATGTAAGTCAGAGAAGAAAAACAAATTTCAAGGAAAAAGAAGAGAAAATAGTGGTTATAAAAGGCAAAACAAGACAAGTGCGTGTCGGACTTCGCACATTTAGGGTGGTATTTGTTAGTAAAATATATGTAAATAATAAACATTATCACCAAATTTCAAGTTCATAGGTCAATGGGCAGTTAAAAAATTCTTTGGAACACAATTTGTGACAGACAACGGACAGACGGACAGTGAGTGACAGCAATAGGGTACCGTTTGGACCCTTCTAGTACGGAAACCTAAAAAGATATAAAAGTAGTGAGGTGTTCAAAGCTAAGAAAACATTGTAGTAAGTAATGAAGAGGTAAATAAAAAAACATCATATTTGCAAAAAAAATACTACCGACTTCCAAATGAAAAACTACAAAGCTAAAATAATTTTATTTTTGGAAGTCGGTGTCTTTTGAAGGTACAATTTTTTTGCGTTATGGACACCGACTGCCAAAAATAAAATTATTATACTTTTTTATTTTTCACTTTTTAGTTGTACCTACCTAATAGGCAAGTTGTTTAGTAAGGTACCTATAACGCCAGAATAGATTGCCCGAATATCATGAAACTTGAACAAAACCGGTTAAATCGATATCCCTTGAGAGCGTACTGGCGTGATGTTCCTGCAGCGTGTTGGCGGAAATTGAAGTAATTGGTATTTTTTTTTATTTATTATCTTTATTTCTTTGTTGTTATTTTGTGTTATGTCCATGCTTAGTAAATACTTTCTTTAATTTATTTTCTTTTCTATACCAAATCGTAAATCAACAGTCTTAAACCCAAGGACCTTAACCATTTATATTTAACCAACTCTTATATCAACTTGCAATCTCGTGTAAACCCTGACTTAGCCAATAAATCCTTCGTTGTAAGCAATGCACACATCTGGCAAGAGCCGAACGAACCACAGAATCTCGAACTGAAAATGTCGTATGTTAGTAGCTTTTATGTTAAAATTAATTAGTTGCCCGCATTAACTCTGGATTCATTTTTAGGCTTACTACAGATGCACATCTACTTAATGAAATTTTAGAAAATGTGCTTCGAGATAACCAGCTGGGTTATCAAATTTCGTTTGCTTAAACCGTACTGCAATTTTCCAAGTGAATGCGCATTTTTACACTAATTGAAAGTTGCAAAGTAATTTTGTTTTCGTTCATCCTGCCTAAAATAGTTTCTCATAATGTCTGTGTGTCTTTAGAAAATAAAGTCAGGACTCTAAAAGAGATCTCGGTCTCTGAATTTGCTTCGCTTTTTCTTCTTAAGGATCAGCCAGGTAGGCAATAAAACATTAACGACCATGTACGTAAGACTCTTCTAAGACCTACTTCAAGCTCGGAACGATAACATACGACATCTAACTTATCAGTTAGGATTTACCAGAGAGTCATACGTGAGAAGCTGCCAACAAGGTAACTGCTCTGCAAAGAGTTCAACTTAAACTAGCCCTGCACGACGTGAAAATACGTGCTTATGGTGAAGTGATGGTCTCTGGAAGATAGCCTGGCCACCAGGTCAGCCATATCATCCCCGCGGTGTAAGGCTCTCCTCGATTCCATCTCGTTGTAAGTGTTAGAGTTCAGTCTTGCCAGTGATGGTCTCCAGAAGACAGTCTGGCCACCAAGTCAGTCACGTCAGCCCCGCGGTGCAGGGCTCCGCAGAGCGCATCTGCCCACGACTACAACTCGTTGTAACTGTTAGAGCACAGTCTTACCAGTGGTGGTCTCCAGAAGACAGCCTGGCCACCAGGTCAGCCACGACAGCCCCGCGGTGCATGGCTCCGTAGAGCGCATCTGCCTACGAGTCCATCTCGTTGTAACTGTTAGAGCACAGTCTTACCAGTGATGGTCTCCAGAAGACAGCCTGGCCACCAGGTCAGCCACGTCAGCCCCGCGGTGCAGGGCTCCGCGGAGAGCACCTGCCCACGACTCCATCTCGTTGCGACTGTCGGCGCACAGGACCAGGCACCGACTTGCTGTTATGACCTGAAACAATCGGAATATTTGGTTATTGTCTTAAAAACATGTGCCATTTAAGGCGCTCGGTTTCCGTTAGTGGAAACGGTCGAGATTACGAATTCTTGTGTTCCAAACCCAAGCCTAGGCAGGCATTTTATGTTATTAATTTCATGACCAATTTCTTCAGAACGGTGAAGGAATATCACATCATGAGGTAATCACAAGTACCATGCAACATATCGAAAACATTGTGACATTCTGCTAAGGATACCATTGCAAGTCCTGACAAAAAGACTTTTATGAAAAAGATGTATGAAACACATTAAAAAATAAATTACCACCCATCGCCAAATCCGGACAAATTAGAAGTCTGCACATAGTTCGGACGGGGCGAAAAATGTCCGGATAAATCCGACGGACGGATGGTAACCCTACGCTCCATCAAAGGGTCGTAATATACAACCTACCACGAATTAATAGGATTACGGTCAAATTCCTCTCACAGCGAGCAGACATATGTACCAGTTGTTGGAACGTAATGAGCTGATTATATTATGCACTACAGCATCTTACGTACGTGTTCCTATTGCACTCGGACCCACGACCACATTACGCACGGACGCGTTGCAGGTAAGCGAAGTAGCAAAAAAAGAAAGAGTATTGCATCATTTAAAGGGTAAACTTGTAGCAAAGTTTAAGGAGCATGTCGAACTTGCTGCCATCCCCATTTACATATTATTCAGAAGGAGTACACACGTAGTCGTAAACTACAGTCGTAAATTCAAGAGGTCGAACATGAATCTTTAAAAATGTAGCGACCCTATCGATCGCTTGAAAGTGAGGCTTACTAGCAATCATTTAAAGATCCATCCATAATAAATATGCGCTTACGTCCTTAGGGCTAATGTAAACCGAGCTGTGTTTGCTGACTGGTGTGTCTATATCATACAGGCAGTTCTTGACAACATCATAAATGGAATGTGTTATGATGTTTTATGAAATATTCATAAAACATCATGTTTATTTGTTCATTAAAATATTTTTAAATCAAGTTTAAGGAAACGTAAAAATCAGAAGTGGATGATTTGGTCTTGTAAGGCGTCCTACCCACTATGCGGTAAACTGGAAGGCGGTCAACCAGCCGCAACCATCTGCAGCCGCATCGCAGTGCGGATAAAAACTAGTTTCCCGTACATATTTTTGATCTTAGGTACCCTTAGAGCAACGTTTATAAGTTTACTAAGGGGTGTTATATATTCAGAGAACGAGTGGATCCTCTGTGTATGATAGGCTCTACACAGACGGGCTGATTGTGAACAGTAAAACTGCCTCGTTAGTGGTCACAAGCGCTACTGCTGAGCATGAGGTCCAGGGTTCAAATCCCCGGGTTGGGCAATTTTTTGTGGGTTTTTCCATTTGGAATTTTTCAGTAGCAGCTTGGACTTTGGACTTGAGCCAACGAATTGAGCCGTAGGCTCGCCCTCTGTTATATGCCCCTCTTTCAATTCAATGTTTGGTGCGGAACTGCTGCAGCGCCGCAGCGGTGCGTTTGTCGTACTGCGCACAACCGTTTCATTTTATCCTAAGATTTGATCCGTCTGTATAGAAAAAATAACCGGTCGTGCGCAGTACGACAAACGCACCGCTGCGGCGCCGCAGCAAACGTCTAAATTGAAAGAGCCCTTAAACATAACTGACTATATGTGGGTGTACTATAAGGTGCTCCTCTATCTAACCCTAAGGGGGATACGGGCGTGATGTTTTGTTATGTTATGAATTTATTTGGCCATAAGCACCCTGTAATGGATGATATCAGGCACGTATTTTCTAAGAAAATTTCAAGTTCAAATCGGTCGAAATATATCGCAATGCGTCTTTAAGAACGTATTTTGCAATTTTGCTTTGTAAAAATCGAATATCGTGATATAAATCGATGCACAATTTGATTTCACCTAGCCCTTTCCATAATCGGACTACAAGACATCCCACCCATACACACAAAGCGTTGATGAAAGTTTTGCGAATACTTTCATTGTGCGTAACTACAGCTTAGGAGTGGAATTCTCTGCCGGAGTCTTTGTTTCCTGATAGCTATAAAATAAGGGTCTTTTAGTCAAGAGTGAATAGGTTACTTCTAGGCAAGCGTGCTTCACCATCGGCCACATCATCGCTTACCATCAGGCGAGAAAGTGGTCAAACGCGAGCCTACCACAAATAAGCAAAATACTTAAGGTATCAGGAAGATCGCTAAAGCTAAAACATAATAATATTTGACAGCAAGTTTGAGAGCCCTTGTCACTCAGTCAAGTTCACCCTTACTACCTCCCCTAGCTTTTAAACAAACCGATCCCTTGTCTATAATAAGACAGATCGATAACCAGGACAAGGCTAGGCCTACTACTGAAACTATTTGTAAGATAAATTACCAACCACTTCGCAAGGAGTTTGAAGATCGCGGAATCTGTAGTTATACAACAATTTTATTGTAGTCGGATAATACTATTGTTTGTCTTAGAAATTCAAGGTAGATAGCATGATCTATGATAGATGTCATAGACATTGCTGTAATAATGTTTTACCCTAATGGGCGTCTGTAAATACAATTAAAGTTACTGTTAGCTATCTGTGTTGTAATGTCATGAACATGAGTATTAAATGCATGTATTTTTTAAACAATCATTTTTCGTATTCTTCACAACAAACCCTTTCATTTGACACCCATATCATAGCAGTGCACAAAAATAACTAGTCCGCCATCTTGGGCCGTCCGCCATATTAGATTTAGAAAACTTCACTTAGCTAACCAGGTTTAGTTTGGATGACAATCATCCAAACTAAACGTGTATGCAAAATTTCATCTTAATCTGTGGAGGATACTTGCAAGATTTGACCCGAACACACTTACATAAATACATACACGGCAAGCTAAATAATAAAAGCTTGTAATAACAGCTGCAAGGTTCGGTTTTCAAGGTTAAGCTCCCCTTGCCGTGGTCGAAACGTAGATGGGCGACTTCCCATCCATTACACACTGTGACCCCTCCGCCTAGGAAAGTATGCTAAACTTTTGGTCCCAGATTTCATCTGTGGATCATTGACAGTAGTTACGGGTGGTCAAAAGCCAAATTATTTCTTGCCAGACTTAAAAACTAGCGTAGTGTAATCCGGGGAAAAACTACCAGTAATATTCTCAAATCTTATAGTCCAATCATTTCAAAATCACGGCTTAATACCGACAGGCAGTTGCCAATCCGATAACAAAGCTCAAACAGGTATTGTTGATCGAAGCTCAAACAGATCAACTGTTACCATCACATTAATATAATACTCTAAATTCATTGAAATATTAATCCTAGCTTCGAAAATCAAATTATTAACTAGTTCATTTGCTCATACAATCTCAATGTGACCGCGTGATAATTATTATAGACAAAGAGAAGGGACGGAGCTTTTTTAACCGACTTACCAAAAAGGAGGACGTTCTATGTTCCACTTCGTGTATGTTTTTTTATGTATGTTCACCGATATCTCCGTCAATTGTGGACAATTTTTTAAACTTCTTTTTTTATTTAAAAGAGTATGTTTCGAAATGGGTCCCATTTTAATTTGGTGAAGAACTTCGAAGATATACAGCAGAACTCCTCAATAAATAATGGCAAATCTCTCGAGATTGCTGCAATCGCATGTCTGTTTATTGTTTATACCATTTCATAGCACAACATCACGCCAGTACGGTCTTAAGGGGTACGTAGATCTCTCAATTCACCGGTTATATTCAAGTTTCATGTTATTGGGGTAATATATTCTGACATTATAGTTACCTTACTAAAAAAGAAAGGTAGGTACTACTAAAAATAAAAAACTTTTTTGCAAAAAAATACTACCGACTTCTAAATAAAAAACTACAAAGTGAAAAATAACTTTAGTTTTGGAAGTCGGTGTCCTTAACGTAAAAAATTGGTTCCTACGAAAGACACGTCGAACTCGGTAGGTATTTTTTGCAAAAAAGTTTTTTTTCATATCCAGGTATGAAGTAAATACGAGCGAAGAAGTGTGCAAGTGCCGCTTTTTGAATTGAGAATTTGGAGTTAAGTACGCGTCTAAGCTTGACATGTTTTCAGGGTAAAGTAGAGTTTTGTAAATACTCAACTTCTAATTTATTAATTTAGAAATTGGGGAAAGAAGAATCATGACATCACGCAGCCAGTAGATATCTTGTCCTAGAATTCTGGTTGGGCAAGTGGCACTTGCAGTTGTCACCTTTGTCACTATACCTTACAGAAAAGAGACAGGCAGAATTGTCAATTATGTTAGACTCATTTAAAAAATTTCAGTCCATTCTCCATAATTATGATAATTTAAAGTATAGGTTCTAACATACAGAGGGAAACTGCATGCGGTATTGCGGAAATCGTATCAAAGCGATACGGTTACTCAATACGTACGATGAATCAAATGTATAATATTGCCGCACCGTTTGATGTTGGATATTCAAACTCCTGCTGCATCGGTAAGTGGCAATATGGCTAATGTATCTAGTGTTGGATTAACTAACTCCGTTTGTATTTAGCCGACAGCACAAATACAAAAACTCTCTTTGTTTTTGTTATTAAGGAAGAGATAAAACTCTCTTTCAGTGTTTATATAGAAGTCTAAAAAAGAGTTCTTGTTATTAATGTTTCTATTGATATTGTGAAAGGTTTTAAAGTTAATATTTATATATTTTTACGTGATGATGTGAGGAGTGACGAGAATGGATAAAGTAAGAAATGAGTTTATTAGAGGAGTTTGAACTTGGCGCCAGTGAAAGAAAAGTTAAAAGGAAACCGATTGTACTGGTATGGTCATGTGATGAGAAGGGATGAAACGCATGTTACTAAAAGAGTTATGGATATAAATGTGGACGGACGGAGAGGGAGGGGACGGTCAAAGAAAAGATGGATGGACTGTGTGAGGAGTGATATGAAAGAAAACGGAGTCAGTGATGGCCTGACGGGGGACAGGACGCTATTGAAGAAGAAAACGTGTTGCGCCGACCCCAAGTAACATGGGACGGGCAGGAAGATGATGATGATGATTTCCATTTTTTTTATGTATAAGTAAATAAACATTTTAAACATTAAAAAAATGTGTTTATACAAAGAATTAAATTATTTGTTGAAGCTTCGACAGTCACGGCAGTATAACTTTTAAATACCAATAAAATAAAAATACCTTATTGTTAGACCTACATAAAACATAGTGAACCCTAAAATACTTTCTTTGTTGTAAAGTAATTATAATATACCTTCCTCATATATCTCATACTTAAGGTATTTATTTAATCAACTCAAATAGAAAATCAAAACATTCACACAAAAAAATCAATCAACGAAACACAAAACAGTCTGTTTTGCCCAAATTAAATCATTAACAGCAAGGAAAACACACAACACCAAATATGTAACAACATCATTTAACATGTCAGTGGAAGTGGTTTTTGTTTTAAAACCGCAACACATGTTGTTCGCACCGAAGGATCAAAACAAAACAAAGATAAACAAAACAATAATATTATCGTACGCCAAATGAATTTCGTCCGGTATCGCACGGCATGTATACTTGAATGACGCACGCCGCACGGACACTCGGTCATGTGGTACGTAGTATCTCTAAGTAGTCTGTGGTCATGTGGTAGGTAAGGTACTTATGCTCTGCCATGATTCGATCGATTACATTTTTCTAAATTCTATTAACCCTCTTGGACTCCTTGGACATTCTCAACAAGATTGTTGGCGGTAATGTTATCATTTTATTAACTATTTACGATGATCCATTGAGTTTCTAAAAACATATATTTTAATCAAAATAAGTTTTTTTTTTGTGTCATAATGTCTCTATGGCCGAGGAACGTATCTTTAGAGACATTTGCGTCTCTAAAGATCAGGCACAAATCAAAGAAAGGAAGGTGTTCAGGAACGAATTAAAGTAAAATAACACCAACCAATTTCTTAGCTTAGAAACAAAGGTCCGTAGTCACCTGATAGAAATGTTCACTTCACAAAAAAGTGTTATTTTATCAGCCCCCTCTTATGGGCCTACATACCCTTTAGTGCCGTAAAACGGTAACTTTCTAAAGCATACTTCTTAGTATCGGCTAGGTTAAAAGGTTTGCAAAAAAATATATTTATTATTGATTCATGTACATAATTTTGAACACAAGGTTTTATCGTGTAACTAATAGATATGCTTTAAAAAAAATAACAATAATTTTATATATTTTTTTAATATTAAATTTCAATTTAATTATATTTAGGGTTCCGTACATCAAAAGGTTAAAAAAAGAACCAGATACTGAGGTCTATAGTCCCTATTAAGTGTATAAAATCAAGGTCCTGAGTCAACACGATAAAAAGGTATGGGCAAATTTAGATATTGAAAACTTGTAAGTACCAAAATTTATCTTAATTTTCAACCTTTTTTATTTTTCGGTGTTTTCCCTTTACTTGTACTGTAAGACCTTGCTTTTATCCAACATTGACAATTCTATGTCAACTGGAACTACCCTATAGGTTTTGGGTCGAAAACCTACATGGTAGTTCCCGTTGACCTAGAATCACGAAATTTGTCAAAAAGTTAAAAACTTACAGGAAAAATGCCAAAAAATAAAAATGTTGAAAATTAAATCGTGTCCCCATACTAGGTACATAGTTGGATAGTCCTCTGAGTTGTAAGGGCGCTTATACAATTTAGGAGATTAGTTTGCGATAATGGTACGGAACCTTTCGTGCGCGAGTCCGACTGGCACATGGCCGGTTTTTTTTTTGTTTGATGTAATCCTATCCCGTCACACATCAAACGGTCTGCATCTGTAACTGCTCTTGCATCCAGCGGATTCGCATTATTATTATGTCAAGAGAAATAAATTATTTTTTATAGAATTTGATCCTTATTAAGGACACTATCGGATGGTGTATTAATACAGCGTATTTTTTTGTTCAAAATCATCTTTTTCGATTCCTGACTAGGAATATTTATTGTTCTAAATTCTAATACAATTTTAATGTTCATCAAAATCGGCCTCGGAGTGTTTTGCTCATAGTTTCAGATTTTGCCATCCAAGCTCACTTTAAAAACTCACTCTGTGTAACAACTCTACAAAAACTATATAGCGGATAGACAAAAGCCTTATTGTCAAGTCAGAGCGCCAAAGTTTCAAATATAGAATTTCATGAGGGTACAGGGATAGTAACTGTCACACGCTATGAGTCTATGACGATACGGCCTCCGGAGCGCTAAATCTCTTTGTGAAACTGCAGTCGACTGTGAACAAAATTAATACTGAAACTGTGGGGCCACTGACTTTGAATATTATGTTTTAAATGTTATTTTTTTTATGTGTGTTTTGCTTTGGGCAAACCCATTCCGGTTTCGTTCAATCATAATTATATTAGGTATTGAAACGATGACAGGAAATAATAGTAACTATTGATTTTGCGTTTAGATTCGGAAAGCAAATTTATATGGTTTAAAAACGCAGCTTTGGAAAAGTGGTGACCGCGTATGTTTAGAAGGTCCAATGATGCGGACATATAATAATATATTATAATCTCATATTATTTAACATTTAAATTCTAACTAAGTAGTTCATACTTAATCCAGCTTAGCTACATCAATCAAACGTACAAACTCAAAGTAAAATTCCCTAGCGTACTGTTCAAGGAAAAAGGACCACTAAACTCAATCGTTCCTCTGAGGACGAATGATGTTCCTTTAACTGGCGGTCTTATCGCTCGCTTTGTATGTAAAAGCTATTCGTTTCACTGTACTGAGCAAGCAATGGACAGTGAATGAGTGTAAGTGTTAGTGCTTAAGAATTTAATGTGCGTGCTAATGGCAAGGAAGTAGAGATGGACCGACTAGTCGGCGATTAGTCGGCAAAAGATTACTACTAGTTGGCACTCAAAGATTAATTAGATACACTTTATATTCTTAACTAAATTAGTCTTAGAAATACATTTCGTAGTATATCAATAATTAATATGTTATTTTACCAACGCAACTCAAATAGAGTTAGACTAACTCATAGATATAATGAATTCTATGGACTGACTAGTCGGGCAAGCCAACTATCTGGTTGCATTGATGGTCGGCGACTAGTCAGCTATTTTAGAGTGCTGTATTGTCGTTTAGTCGACCAAGTCCATCTCTACAAGGAAGTTTTAGTAGATAGTGGCACGCTATAGAAACGTTTAAAGTGGGTAGTTAGAGCTTAAAGTGATAAATGATCGTCTTTGAGGCTTAGAAGCCGAAATTGCGGTGCTAGAAGCTTAGAAGTGTTTTATGTGGTGCCGTCTTTAAATACAAGGTAAACAAGGGAGTAATAATTTTTAATAGCTTCGTCTACAAAGGGTTAGTGTAGGATTGTTTATTGACACTAGTCGTACCGACAAAAACAAACTGATCCGAACAACTTGCGCCGTAAAAATATTTGTTTCATACGGAAATCAAACCTAGAAGCAAATGGACTAGGAAAATGAGTCTTTTATCTAAAACTAACAATACACCGTTAAATTTTGGTCGTTTAAATCCGGTAGAGGAACGAAAAGATAAAATAAAAAAAAATACACATAAAAATAAACAGACTGTCGGACAGCCAGTCGGTATTGAAAAATATAAAAAAGAGGAACCAAAGACACCGACTTTCGAAACGAAATTTATTTTTGCACTTTTGACGGTTGTGCTTTGGAAGTCTAGTAGTAAGTAAATCGTAAAGAAATTTAACGCGATTTTTTTTTTTTAAATTTATCTTTATTAAACGATACTGTTTCATGTACCGGATACACCCTCCACGGGATTTAAACGACCAAAATTTAACGGTATTTAAAGAGATCATATTGTGTTTGTTTGTAGAAGGTAATCTCTGGGTGTAATGATTCTAGCACGAAAATTCTGTCATTGATAGTGCAGCAATCGATACTTCTTAGTTATCGCAATTACGTAGGTACCTATATGCTGAAGGGCCAATGTTTTTTTCTTGATTGTGTGGACTGTATTGTTGTAAGGTTGGTTGGATGGAAACGACTTGCTAGATTCAACGATCTTTATTAGTACAGAATTATTAATATTATAGAAAACGCAGTGGCACATAATATAGCGCCCAACAAGCAGAGACACAGCTTGACGTATCTCTAAAACAGATTAAAAAATACAACAGATAAAAGACTATATAAAATTTGTATTGCCATAAACCAATGATATTCTGGTACCATAAACAGATAAACATCTACCTCACAGTGTCATAGCCTACGTTATATCTCGAAAAAACGCATGACTCCTGTGGGAAAGGCCACACAATCGAAAAAGCTACTCGAAAACAATCACGAAAAAATATTGTGACAATTAATTTTCCTAATTAATTCGCCAGTATCTCACGTATCTGTAATTCTATCTGCAATCCGTATTTGCCTTTAATTTAAGATCTAACAACAACTGGCCGAGGTTAACAAGAAACAGACAAATTAATATAATATCTGGTTAATTTCTTATGTGTAGGTATTGTATACTCGTTTGTGGTTCAATAACATTGTGGTACAAATATTCTTTGATTATTATTTAGAAGTAAAAGGAAGAATCTATGTATTGGCTGGTTATTGTCTATTGAAAATGTTGGAATGTGTACATATGTGATCTGACTCATATTTTAGTTGGTACCTAAGTAACGTAGTTCTCAAACTTTTATACACAAAATAGGTAAATTGCAGAAAAGATAGATAGATGAAGAAAATAATACATAGCATGACACCAGATACTTTATAATGTTAGATAATATTTAGAATGTTTACTCGTCTGTGGTTCTATAACGTTTCTAGTAAGAAATTCTTTGATTCTATGAAAGAAAACATGTGCTTTGGCTGGTTTGTGTGTACGGTTCTAAGGCATTTACGAGAGTGTGGATTGTTTGAATTGCTTTGCCTGGCCTAATTCATACGGAAGTGTCATATAGCACCTGGTACTCAGTGGTGGTGCAAGGCAGAGTGCATCTGCGGTTAGAGGCCCTACTGGTAATTAATGCGCCAGACTAGCAACTAACAGAACCAGATGTTGAGAGATATTGAGGTGCGTTACAAAACCACCAACAATTAGATAAAAACATCGTGACCACGACCGCTCTGCCATGAGTAAAGCGAAGTAAAGTCAGATTAGAAATATTATTACATTTTCAGGTGAACTGTGGCTGAAATTATAATTCTAGATTTTTTGGGCTTTTCATAACTTTTGTCTTTACTAGTATAATTTAACATACCATAGATAGTTACAGTAATTAGTATAATATGAATAGTAATTATTATCACATGCAATGCGATTACGTAACAATACATACGGGACTAACATATAGAAAGAGAGAAACCATTAAAACTAAATTGTTGTCGAAACTACAACTTTTGTGCTCCTTACCAACGGACATCATTTGTCCCATACTTCTACTAATTACTTTCTGGTACCAAATACCTTTGGGGGCTTGAATTTCTATTCACGCTCAAACAAGTGTCAGTACACCATAAAAGCCCACAAAATGGCATATACTCACTATTTAAACACGTATTTAGGTGCTCCAGATTCGCACGACTAGGGTTGTCAAGTCTTACTCCGCTTTAGTGCCGTAAAAAGGTTACATTCTAAACTTTAGAATGTAACCTTAGAAACCAAACGTTTTTTTCACTATTTGATATATAATTGCTACACCATGTCAGTGGGCTGTTAACGACTTGTCAGCTTTTTATTGACAGCTGACACTTGAGAAGTGTCGAGAGAGAAAATTTGTAACGAACACGAAAAATTCGGTGTCTTGTGGATTGATAAGCTAATCGAGCTATATTTCTTTCATTGTGTATTGAATTTGCGCCCGCCGTTCGCGATAGGTTTGTGGGGCACCCGCGAAGTCCGTTTTGAATATATTTCACGCACAACGAAGTGCTTTTGCGGGAAACGTGTTCTGTCTGGTGGACGCCGGAGCCTTCAGTCCAGACAGCCGTCAGTCTATCCCTTATTGTCCTAATATTATATATATTCTCCTATCCCCAATCACGGCACGATATTGATCGACCCCCAGGAGCCTACCGCAGGAATCCCAGGTAAGTGCCAATAACACCTTACTTACACACGTAGTAGGAACCAGTATATCTCCCAATAAGGAGCAAATCCCCTAGCTTTCCACTGCTGCGTTACGGCAGTTTTGTGGGATACAGGTTCAGAAAGGGTCCAGGAGTCCCAACGCCGCTATGGACCCCGGTGTTTATCTCCTGGCTTGGGACCCGAAGACCTGTATTTAACAGCATATCTACTCCTTAGTAACGGCTAGGTTAAAATATTTGAAAACAAAAATTATCATTATTGATTCATGCAGATTTTCTTATGAAACATGGTGTTTACGAGTACGTGTGACGAACACATTTGCTTTAAAAAAATAATTAAGTACAAGATATTTTGTGAGGTTTGTTGCACGTGTTTTCGATTTCCGTGTTGGTATTTTTAGAATAAAAAATTTTTTTGCGGGGGGAGGTAAACGGTTAAGGCGGGGGGGGGGGTAAATCCTATCTTGTTCTCCTGGATGAAGTAGCGGACGGCAGGGGGGCAAATTTTTTGTCAGAAATGCGCTAACTCCAACCGTTTCTGAGATATGAGGGTTTTAAAATTTTTGTTGGTCGTAATTTTTTTGCCTTTTATCGGTCTCTCTGAGCTGTTTCTGTGATAATGGTGATCAATGTGGACCCTATACTAATGAGAATAAGGGTCACTTTTGCTTGTCAAAGAAAAACGACCTTATTTCAATGTGAATAAGGGTATTTTTGTTTTGTTTTTTAGAGTTTTATTAATCGTAAATAAATGCGGGTTTGGCTCGCTACGTTTTCGAGTTTTTAACGTTTTTAATTTTTTTGACGCATTTTCCAGGACTGGATCTAGAATAAATGCTATGCAATAGCTTTACCGCGGCAGTCCCCGAGTGCCACACGACTTTTTTTTTGCCTTTTTTACCTGGGCCATAATAAAGAATCAAACAAATCCAATCCAAAACAAAACTGGCATCTTATTCATCAAAATCGAATAAATAGTTTCGGCGCTACGAAAGAACATACATACATACATAGACTGCTAAAATCATAACCCTTCTTTATGGCTTCGCCGTAGTCGGGTAAAAAACAACCCTGTGAATGTTAACATAGGTTATGTAGATAAAAAATATTTTGCAAACAAAACTCCAAAGGTAAAACGTCCAAAGGGAGTTCCAGTATTGATATTCTGGTACCCAGCGGGCGCACGGCCGGTACCGCGTTAACATTCGGGAATATGTAGATACGCCTTAAAACCGGAAAACCACGCAGACTACTAAGTATAGCCGGACTGAATTTGATATCTTAGTTTGCAATTGACAAACCTTTTTGTATGTTAATATAGACTTTCTAGGTCTTTTATATTTACTATGGTCATTAATGTTCTATCATCGCTTTAACTTCTACTGCAATACCAATGATAATTTTCTGAAATGATGTGCACTTGGTGGGAGCAATGAAATGTCAGGCCCGCATAAGTTTTCTGTCATTTACTTAAATTACATTTGACATTAATTTGTTCCTTCTTTTTAATTAACGATAGGCTCGCGTTTGATTACTATCTCACCTGATGGTAAGCGGTTTCAGAAAAGGATTTTTGCCACAGTGGCGCCAACTGGTGATTTGGTGATGGTTGCTATTGTTCCAGAAACACTAATTAATCATTCTTCTTTAGTTTTAGCATTCTCAGTAAACATCAAAGTTAGCAAATCATAAAATGTACAGAACGTAATCAAAACCAACCAGTCAGTCCACCATCTAATTTATTTGGACACACATCCAACAACCCTAATGTGTCCAGCTTTCTCCTGACAACCCTACGCACGGCGGACGCGGCTCTTGAGATAACAGCCGTCTAACGAGACCTCTACGAGACTCTAGCCTGCTCTTACAGAAATTTGTTTCACTCTACCCTAGAATAGAGCTTGACACCTGTGTCGTACATAATTGTTGAAAAGTAGAGCCCTTACTAATAGTAGTAGATTATACAACATTTTTGAGGTTTCATAACAGTTAGGTGAAAAAGTGTTTTCTAATTAATGTATTTTTTTTTAATTATTAGTAGGCTCGCGCTTGACTACTATCACACCTGATGGTTATCGATGATGTGGTCGACGGTGAAGCACGCTTGCCTAGAAGTAACCCATTCACTCTTGACTTAAAGACTCTAGAATGTAGCTATCGGAGAACACAGACACAGATTACTAAATAGTTACTACGTAAACACAGACTCCGGCAGGGAATTCTACTCATTAGCTGTGTGCACAATGGAAGTATTCCCAAAAAGTTTATTTAATTTTTTATTTATCTCAGACATAATACCAGTCCATAGATAAAAATATGTCAAGTTATAAAACAGATAAAAACCCAAAAAAAATAATGCATAATTAAATTTTAAATAGTCAAAAAGTCATTAAAAGTAATAATTAAAACGGTCCAAAAAATATAAAAATGTCAGAAATGTATAAAACAATGTCAAATGTAAAATTTCTAATTGTAGAATGCTATAAAAATGTCAAAATATAAAAAATTAAAATTATATAAATTGTAAAACAAAATAATAATATAGTTAATAATATAGTTTAGTGCGTAATATGTATTTCTGTTTTTGTATAAATATTAGGTAAGTAATCTTCATTAAAACAATTTATTTATTTTTTGAGGCGATTCTATCAATCGGCCTTTAATAGATTCCCGGATTTTAATAAAATAATAAGTACTTAGTTACAATTTGTGGTCAACAACACCGATTTAGCACGAAGACACTTTATCGAATTTCAAAGACGTGACACATAGATACAACTATGTATATAGAAGGTGGCAAACCCATGTACGTGTATTGCAGATATGGCAATGCACGTACTATCAAAGGAACGAATCAAATGCTCAAAAGGACCAATCTCCATAGATGCGATGCTGCACAGATTGCGGAATGATGTTAGCCGCTACTGGCCTTCTCACGAGTATATAGTTCCTGCCATAATGCTATGAGATTATGTAGTATTATTCTATGATATTGTCTTGTATAACAGCCATAGGTATAGGAAGGGTACTGGTTATTTTTCCGTAGCAAAATAAATATTCTTACTTCTTTAAATAATGTTACATTCTCTTTTCACGGTTTTTTTATTACCTTTTCCGAAATCAAAAGAAAAGAAAAACACAAATAGCAACAAGTGTCTAAACTTAATACTTAATTTTAAAAAAGAAGTTTCACTAGACTATAAGTAGATCACAAAAGAACGTACAAAGTTGTAAGTTCTTTCTACAAGTTGAAAAGTCTCAAAGGGTGTAAGCTATTCGGTTACTTAGAAATCGTGAAAGCTTTTTAAAAAAGTACCTACATAATTTATTTTTTATTCCATAAATAATCAACCGAGTATTATTATCTAAAGCCCAGTTTTTTAATCACTAGTTAACTCAACCAAACAATTAAATATGTTAACCAATGGTTGCAGATTTCGGTAAAAATGATTTTTTCTTCAGTTGTTAGCCTTACGAATGGTCAAATAAGTTGGAGAGTTAGTATTTAACCATTTTTTAGATTAACAGTTGACGTGTACACAAAGTCAAATATATTTATTTCAACTAAGCCATTAAGTGGCACTTTTGAACGTCAACAATAAAAATTTACACTTAATAAATATTGATTCTACCCTAATATTTTAAGCACTAGCGGACGCCTCGCGCGCGTTTCACTCGCGTAGTTCCCGTTCCCGTGGGATATTGAGATAAAAAGTAGCCTATGTCACCCGGGGATAGTGTAACTTCCCAACGGTGAAAACATTTTTGAAATCGGTCCAGTAGTTTTTAAGTTTATTCGTTACATACAAAATTTCAAATATATAAATTATTTCTCAATATAATATTAGCATAAATATAGATTGGTTGAGTTAATTACAGATAAAAACCCTTGGTATAAGAAGACTTCACACTTCGAGAACGAACGAAAACTCTTCATAAACGTGCAGTAATTTTCCCCTAGAATGTTGATGCTTGTTTCAAACCAAGAGGCTCTCAACACTTCAGAATAAATTAGATAAAAAGGACCACGAAAAGCGCCATAATATTTATTCCCGTAATTTTGAGGTCAAATAAATTTCGGTTTTACGAGGCTTTAAAAAGAGTCCGAAATTAATTGGATGGCCTGATTGGTCCTTCCTCCTATGTTTACTTTTAAATACGTTTTTAGGTTAATTGTAATTGGATATTTTTGTTTATGTTCAGTTAATTGTTTGGGAACGAAAATAAACAGGTGTATGTTTACCTATTTATCTTGTAATAATTGATTTGATTGATTTTGATTTTTTTATTTGTATTTCCCAGTTGCGGGCAATTATATGCTAATAGAATGTAATAGTGGTGGGCGTTGAATGATCGAACTGCTTTTTTTAGACTGTTTACTTGTCGTCAACTGTTTAGAATGTATGTAATTAACTACAACAGATATCTACGAGTGCACCACAAGATCTATAAGTTACGGTATGTAGGAACTGTAATAACAGCAGTGTTAAGTGTAAGTTATAATAGTTTGAACTAACGCGTACTAAAGCGTAGTTTGGAACTGCTACAGTTTACAAATGTAGTTACTGTGGTTGCAGTTTGCAGTTCCCTAGAGCAACCTAACTATGAATATATTATAAGCTTATAACTATTCTGTTTTACTTGCATCATATAGGACTAGGTTTTCCCTGCGGCTTCACTCTCGTGGCCACAGGACCCTTTTTCGGGCTAAAAATAGCCTATGTCACTCCGACATAATGTACCATAGGTGAAAGAAGTTTTAAAATCTTTTAAGTATTTTGGAGTTTATACATTACACACAATTTTACAAAAAATAAAATCTTTCCTCTTAAAAATATTAGTGTAGATTATAATATTAATGTTGACAAGCAATCAAATCTTTCCCCTTTACAATATAAGTGTAGATTATAATATTAATGTAGACTAACAATTTTACAATCTTACAAACAATCAAATCTTTCCTCTTTACAATATAAGTTCAGGTTATAATATTAATGTAGACAAACAATTTTACAATCTTACAAACAATCAAATCTTTCCTCTTTACAATATAAGTGTAGATTATAATATTAATGTAGACTAACAATTTTACAATCTTACAAACAATCAAATCTTTCCTCTTTACAATATAAGTTCAGGTTATAATATTAATGTAGACAAACAATTTTACAATCTTACAAACAATCAAATCTTTCCTCTTTACAATATAAGTGTAGATTATAATATTAATGTAGACTAACAATTTTACAATCTTACAAACAATCAAATCTTTCCTCTTTACAATATAAGTTCAGGTTATAATATTAATGTAGACAAACAATTTTACAATCTTACAAACAATCAAATCTTTCCTCTTTACAATATAAGTGTAGATTATAATATTAATGTAGACTAACAATTTTACAATCTTACAAACAATCAAATCTTTCCTCTTTACAATATAAGTTCAGGTTATAATATTAATGTAGACAAACAATTTTACAATCTTACAAACAATCAAATCTTTCCTCTTTACAATATAAGTGTAGATTATAATATTAATGTAGACTAACAATTTTACAATCTTACAAACAATCAAATCTTTCCTCTTTACAATATAAGTTCAGGTTATAATATTAATGTAGACAAACAATTTTACAATCTTACAAACAATCAAATCTTTCCTCTTTACAATATAAGTGTAGATTATAATATTAATGTAGACTAACAATTTTACAATCTTACAAACAATCAAATCTTTCCTCTTTACAATATAAGTTCAGGTTATAATATTAATGTAGACAAACAATTTTACAATCTTAGAAACAATCAAATCTTTCCTCTTTATAATATTAATGAGATTGACTTTTTATCTCTACAGCCTCCTAGAAAAATTATGCATCTGTCTCTAAACATTTCTTTCATCAGATTCAGATGTTGCTGAAAACAACGGACCTATTGCAATGAATAAAAAAACATTTTACAAAAAAAATCTACCGACTTCCAACTAAAAACACTACAAAGTGAAAAATAACTTTCTTTTTCGAAGTCGGTGTCTTTGGTAGGTACCAATTTTGTCGTTATGGACACCGACTTCGAAAAAGAAAGTTATTTTTCACTTTGTAGTGTTTTTAGTTGGAAGTCGGTAGCTTTTTTTTATAAAAAGTTTTTTTATTTTACACTTTTTAGTTGTACCTATTAAGCAACTTGCCTTTAGTAAGGTAGATACTTATAATGCCAGAATAGATTAACCGAATACCATGAACATAGCCGGCGAAATGAGAGTGTACCAAGGTAAACTGTACACATCTGCGTACCTCTTATAGTATACTGCCGTGATGTTATGTTATGAAATGGTGTAAACAGTAAAAAGACATGCGATTGCAGCAATCCCGAGAGATTTGCCGTTATTTATTGAAGAGTTCTGTTTTATATTATCTCCGAAGTTCTTCATCAGATCTTCACCAAATTAAAATGGGACCAATTTCGGAACATACTCTATCAAACAAAAAATAATTTTTTAAATCGATCCACAATTGACGGAGATATCGGTGAACATAAACAAAAAAAAAACATACAAGAAGTCGAACATAGAACCTCCTCCTTTTTTGAAATTCGGTTAAAAATAATTAGGTCTGAGTTTGCTAGTAACACAATTGTTACATATTGTTACTAGCAACACACAAACAAGTTACTGAACAGCGTGGGAAGACCTTCTAAAAGTGAAGCACAAGACCGGACGATGTTACAATGCTTAAAAAAGACTTTTGTTAAGAAGTAGAAGGTCTGTCGTTTATAAAAACCTTCAAATTCAAATCCTTATTGCGGAACACATAGATAATATAAGACGAAAGCACATATTTCAGACTACCTACCGTACCTACGACCGGTGAAATATTCCCGGTATTTCATCTAGATGCCAGCGTACCTTCAAAATACCGCAAAATATTTCAATACCTTGTGGACGGACGCGGTACCAATTCATAAATATGAATCCTCATTTGTGGAATCTTCGCACTTAGGGAGCGTTTGGACTTGAGATAGTGAGTGGCATAGTACTGTGATGAAATGCTGAAATACGATCGTAAGCTACTGGCTCCACTTTGTATTAGTATTTACAAACCCACCATACTATTCCCAACCATGAATATCCCTAAAAGCCAGAATCAACAGTGGTAACCATAAAAATACGCCGTCAATAAGGCTCGACAAATTCTGGAGAAACTATTCAACTATCTTTTATTCTGCCACGAAATAGAACATCATCATCAGTCATTTAATGTTCCCACTGCTGGGACACAGGCATCCTCTCTGTGAAAGAGGGACCTTAATCCACCACGCGGGATCAGTGCGGGTTGATGGATAACGAAATTAAAATACTTAATCCGTCGCTGTTATTTTCTGATTAAATTCGTTGACTAAAACTGTAGTTGGATGTTAAAAAAGTTCAGGATAATTTAATCTCTAAGTGCATATTGCACTTAGCGATTAAAATGTTGCCACCGACGATGAACAGTTACTACCATGTTAGAAAATATGTCATTTGACTAAAGGCTTTTCAAAATCAGCAGGTAAAACTTGCCTTTGATGTGTACGCACCTTCAGAACTGCGGTCTTACTGTAAGCTAGCATTGAACAAGATAGTCTCGAGAGTATTCATATACATTCTTAAAAATTTCTAAGAAATCTTAATTTATCATTTTTCATTCATTTATTAAACTAATTTCATTATATTTCTATTTGCATTAATATCACTGCTTATCAAAGTCTTGCTTCTGTCAAGTTGTTTCTAAGAATTTTTGGAATTGGGAGCGCAGGAAGGTAGGTACTGAGAAATAAGGTTTAAAGTTGTACCCTAGCGGTCCGGTTTTGTAAGTGCTGGTTGCTAACAGGTTTCTATTTTAACACCATCAACATACCTAAAACTGGAATGTTTCTCACTGGAAAACCTTTATTGTAATGAATTAAAGTTGCGGGTATACTTACGTGAAATATTCTTCGCATAACACTTTAACAACTCCAACATAATTATCACGTCTGCTTGGCGACCATATGTCACCGCAGGGATCCAGCAGAATATCAGCGTCAGGTATATTTGCCTGACACGTGCTGAGCTGGACTCCCATTTGGTGCAACCTTGAGACGCACACCGCACTGTTTTTTAATCGTTATACCTACTATTTGAGGTATTTTATTTCCTGTATGATTTTGTTTTTCTTTTTTTCTTTATTTTGTATGTTGGCACCTTGTTTTATATACCTCGTATAAAATGAAATTTTAATTGTGATTTTGTGTTGTGTCTTTTGTGTGCATTAAATAAATGTTTTATCTATCTATCTATTCTCTCTCAATAGTTTTTCCCGCGGCTTCAATCCCGAGGCCACGGCATTTAAGGATCTTATTATTAACGTGTCGATCACAAAACATAGACTTTTCTTAGTTCAATCCCCGCCTGTATTCGGCCACGGCATTGCCCGTCCGCCGACGCAGTCATAAGGTCCTTACGTGAACAGGCGATACACGTTGCATTCCAGGATAAAAGAAGTGTATTATGCTCACCTAGGAGTCTTTCAGTCAAGAGTGAATAGGTTACTACTAGGCAAGCATCATAGGTTATTATCAGGTGAGATAGTGGTCTATAATAAGAAATAAAAACTAGTAGCTCTCTATCAGCGAAAGAAATATCCTAATCCGATTTATACTTCAAAAGATTTCCCTCCCTATCACTACAAAAAAAAGAAAACTTTTCATTCATATAAATAGTTTTTCGTTTAAAAATTTATTTTCTCGCTAACAGTGACGCCGTACGTTTTCAGTTTTAATTTAAAAGACGGCGACCTTTCTACTTCAACAACCTTGAACCCAGTCATTATTAATTATAATGAAATACCAGAAAACAACCTGGATTTTCTATTTGTATTGTATTTGTGATAAATGTGGAGGAGAGTGATCATTTTAATTTCTGTCTGAATCTTACTAATATTATAAATGTGAAGTTTGTTACTCAATCACGCCAGAACGGCTAAACGGATCTGGATGCAATTTGGCTAAGAGATATATTATAGGTAGGAATAGCACATAGGATTCTTTTTATCCCGGGAATATGTGTCCTCGGGATAATTTTCGACTTCCACGCGGGCGAAGCCGCTGGCAGAAGCTAGTGTTTTATAAGGCAGGCTTAGTAATAAAGTACATAATTTCAGCCGTAAAACTTCCGCTGCTGGACATAGACCAGGATTAGTGAAGCTCATCACCTGGTCCTATGCTCATCGGTCCACCTTGTAAAAGTTCTTTGATGGCTTCGTGAGTCTTTTGATAAGCGTTTGCCGCATCATAGCTTACCATCAGGTGAGATAATGGTCAAGCGTGAGCCAAACTAATAAAGAAAATAATTTGGTCCTCAATGCGCCCGCACTGCCCGCTGTCAGTTAAGTTTGGCTATACTTCGGACTATATCGGTTATTTTGGCTTAAATGCGTATTTCTACAGCGCAGAACTCCTTTTAATAGCTTAATAGCATTATTATTTAAACCTTCCACATGAATAAAACCTGACTATAAAAACTTTCAATAGTGTCAATATAATGCAACGTATGACAAACCTTTTTAAACCTGCAACGGCGACACGTTCGCGAAAACATAACTTAGTTTTCGCATTTCCGTTCGTTTACCGATTCGACTAATGCACGGCAACGCGTGTCGCATTCAACGTGTGTCGCATTTATCGTGTTTCGTTTAGCGTGACCTAGTAAAGGCGCGTTTGTTAGGTGGGACGAAATATGGCCGTGCCATATGTGAGCGGATGTTGCTCTGAAAATGTTATTCTGACTAGGTTATTTTTCGGGTTGAGTTTGATAAATTGTTCTTTATTACTGAGCTTTGTTAGGCCGGTACTGTGAAATACTTAGGTTGTGAGTTTAAAAATAAAGCTATTGTTAGTCTGAGAACTAGACTGGCCAGGGGTTATAGTGTTAGTAACTAGTTAATAGACAACACTTGGCAAAAGAGGTGCTAGGCAACAGAGAGGTTATCGAAACTTTGGCGGGCCGTGATGTCGTATCGGAGGCATCGCGGCTGAAGGCCACGGCGGGAGAGGAGTGCCAGTATTGCGGTGCACCACTCTCCCTAACTTCTGCAGCGTGGACGGGGTCACCACCGTCTGATAGCGCGGTGGGGCCGCAGTGGAGGAGGAGCGTCGGTATAGCGTTGTTCGCTCTCCCTATCCCTGCGGGCGAAATACGTAGGTGGTGGGGCCACTGACCTAACCTGTCACAGGGAGACCAAGGGTGCCATGGTTTGGTACCTGGGGTGGGCACGGCGTACAAGTGTTCTGGTGTGATGGCCGTGCTCCCCAGAGTAGGGTCCGGTGATGGACCAGCCGCGGTGGGTTCGCGGTGAGTGCTAACGCGTTCCCGCCATAAGCGGCACAGGATGACACCTCGGAGTTTTGGTAGGTCGGTGTCCCACTTAACTGCACTATCTCCTCGTGGTTGTGTAGTATGCTTGAGAATTTCTCAACGCAAAAAAAGGTTGTAGAAAACAGATAGGCAACCGCTATAGTCATATACTAGTATGCAGCTGCATCCGGTTAGACTGGAAGCCGACCGTAAAACAATAGAGAAAATGTTAGGAAAATGAACTTTCAGAATAAATACCTAAAATCTTACTTTTCTATCACAGTTCCTTACAAATAGTGTGCCACTATCTACTCACATATCAAACAACCCAGTTATATAGAATTAATTACGTCATAAACGGAGCATAAAATGCTTTTTCGGTTTTCATTACGCTGTAAAGTGGACGGGATTAAACCACAGAGCAAGGCATCATCACGGCGGGTAGTGAGAGACACAATTACCAATAAATAATTATATTTGGGCCCACATTGTAACGCTGAACTCCAGTTTCAGCAGTCACAGCCAAAGTCAGAATTGTCACGGGTCATACATTGTTTTGACTAGTTACAGAAAAAATGGGATTGGGCGGAACACGTCATCCCCATGCAAAGAGATCGCCGGGCAATATTCTCCATACAATAGGTACCTGACGATGAACGGCGCCGCCATGGCAGGCCCAGTAAGAGGAGGCGAGACGACCAAGCCTCCTACTGTACGGGCTGGTTCTAGGTGGGTCAAGAAAAGGCCTGGAAGAATTTGGGGCTGGGGTAAGAGCCTTTACCCAGCAGTAGGATAGTGTAGCTTTAATAAAAAAAACGGTTGGTTTGTATAAAAACTTATGAAATGCCGTTTCTAGCAGAAAACAAAACAAAACTTTTGTGTGCCTCTAAGTTTGTCCCAAAAAAATGTATTTTCTTTCTTTCTTGGCCACCAAGGCATCTCATTGGTCTGTGGAGGAAACTCATCCAACCCGTTGGTTGCGGGTCAGCGTGTTTGCAACAATGGCCGGCAAAAATCCGTATACTTTCCAGCTTGTATTTGTTTTGAAACTCACGGACGGTTGGTGGTCTCGACGAGGAATTTTGTTTCGTCGTTGTTATGTTTTAAAAAGGTTTTTCGTCGGTGACGTAACTGATTGGTAAAAGTTTAAAGAGTAATTTTGCAAATAATTAAGAGTTTTAAAGTAAGTTTTATTTTTGTTTACCTTAGGTTCGTAACGGCTTGTGACAATAGGATCGGGAATTTGAATGCGAAGAGGTAAAAACCCCTATGAAAATAGGCTGCCTTTCCGATACAAAGGTACGGTAAGCGGTCATTAGCAGTGACCATAATCATGACGCTTGGCTGACGAATTGGAGATGGCATTATAGTGTTAGCAGCAAACAATAAAAAAACTTTTACGAAAAAATATTACCGACTTCCAAATAAGAAAACTACAAAGTGAAAAATAACTTTATTTTTGGAAGTCGGTGTCTGCGTTCTGCGTTATGGACACCGACTTCCAAAAATAAAGTTATTTTCCACTTTGTTGTTTTCTTATTTGGAAGTCGGTAATATTTTTTGTTAAAAGTATTTTCCGCTTTTTAGTTGTACCTACCTAATAGGCAATTTGTTTAGTAAGGTACCTATAATGCCGAATATCATGAAACTTGAACATAACCGGTGAAATAAGAGTGTACAAAGGTGAATTGTACACATCTGCGTTCCCCTTTAGAGTGTAACTGGCGTGATGTAATGTTATGAAATGGTATAAGCAATAAACAGACATGCGATTGCAGCAATCCCACGAGATTTGCCGTTATTTATTGAAGAGTTCTGTTGTATATCTTCGAAGTTCTTCATTAGATCTTTTACCATTTTCATTAGATTTTCTACCAAATTAAAATGGGGCCATTTTCAAAAAATACCCTTTCAAACAAAAGATAATAATTAAATCGGTCTACATACACAAAAAAAAAGAAACAAAGTCGAACATTGAACCTCCTGCTTTTTGGTAAGTCAGTTAAAAAGATGATGCTGCTCATGTTCTTACCACATTATAAGGTTCATCACTATTCACACCAACCACAACACAGACTACATTTTCTTTACTAAAACATTGCCACAAAAAGAAAGCACGCATGTTTTTTCACACACTTTTACACTGCAGTAAATCACACCCCTTTTTACACGATACCTCTCGCGTGTTGATAGCCAATTACGCTCCCCCACCATTCTTTTATTAAGACCTCTTTGTACACCTTATTAGCGGGGAAGTAGTGATGGGCCGTCGTGACCCATTTAAAGGAGCGTCACGCTGTGTTTTGCGCGCGTGACACGAATAAGCAGGGGGTTGAATCGTTGAGCATTAGAGGGTTAGACTGTTGTTTTATTGCTGTTAAGACGATGTTAAGTAATCAAGAAGGGTTTTGATGTTTTTTTGTTTTGCTTCCTGTATTCTTGCGACCTACTTGCAAAATCATTTTTAACCCCCGACGGGAAAAGAGGGGTATTATAAGTTTGACGTGTGTATCTGTGTGTCTGTCTGTGGCATCATAGCGGTTGAACTGGTTTTGATTTAGTTTTTTTTGTTTGAAAGGTGATTGTGTCGAAAGTGTTCTTAGCTATGTTTGAATAAAATCGGTTCAGCCGTTCAAAAGTTATGGGCGTTTTACTGTTTGAATCGGGATGTTTTCGCAAGATAATTTGTGTCGGGGGGGTTTTTTAATTTTGAAATTTTACTTGTATGAAGTTACAGGAGTCCCACTATTAGTACAATATCTTGTTTTTGTACCCCCCGGCGGGTGAGCACGGCCTACTGTGACAGGTTTGAGTCACACATTTTTATCACAGTTTGGGAGCAAACACCGTGATAAAAATCGTGACTCAAGCCTATCACAGAGGCCGTGCTCGCCCGGCAGGACGCTAGTGTTATATCAGGTATTTGTGACCCAGGTTAGGTTAAAACAAATTCTAAATTTATAACTTTGTCGAATGATTACTATTGCTTGTTAATCGAGAAACTCAGAAATTAGGCATTAACTCTCACTTTGAAATTATTTATTCTCGCATACCTACATTAAAACATGAAGAAGAACATTAAGGTCATCGACACCTCAAGGACATGTAGAGCGATGTGTAGTGTGTAGCCTTTCGTAATGGATAATAAACCTATTCGAAACAATTGGCATGCTTAAAGACTATAGAAGGATCTACAGGGTATTGACCTCTAGTGAAAAGACAGATTTACATACCTATTACAGAGTAAACATAAAATCACGTATGTTTTCTCCTAAGGGGAAGGCAGAGCGAGGTTCATCAAGCTCACCGTGATTACATCAGTTATGTTATTTCCCGTGGAATAGCTTACGAGCCAATTGCCAATAACCGAATACTTGCGGCTCCTTAAAGGAAATCCCCAATAACATTTAGCCCTACCAAGTTACCGATACAGGACCTCATCCAGTATCCATGAGGATCCAGCAGCTCAGCAATAGAATTGGCGACCACCAGTCCAAAGACTCAGTTACAAATACCCACTAAAATGTCATAATTTCCAGTAGTAGCTGCCGGTATATTTCAGATATGGTATAGATACCTGAAAGCTGTTGTTGGCGTTGTTGATGCTGCACTCTGCGAAGGTAGCGTCTTCGAGCTCGTACTCGTCCCACAACTGGCTCTGTAACAATAAATATAGTTATGTTAGCATGGCATCACAGATTTAATAGATTTCTTGTAAAATTGAAAAGGACAGTGGACTGACTTGTCCGTCAGAGGCCAGTCCATCTGGTCTCAGCCATCGTTCAGCATAGTGCTGAGCGATGGCTGTTTTACGTGGATGTGGCGTATACTTTCCCTATTTATATTTAAGGTTTTATTTTTTTGAGGATTTTTTTTTTGTCATATCAAACTATTTTCTTCTTCAATCAGTAACAGCAATGAATTAGCCCCTCCGCACACGGATCGTAAGCGTAGGTAGTCTTCTCGTTTTGTAATCGAAATCTCATTAGTTGAAATCATAACGTCACTGGAACCAGATGTTTTCGATGGATTTATTGATGATCTTACTTTTTCTTCTTCAGAAGAAGATTTTTTATTGTTTGACTATGTCAGAGGTAGAAAGCGTCGTGTTCGTTGGGCTCATCGCAAATAATTCAAAGAAAATATTATTTGTTGCTGCACGTGAACGATCAGAATATGATAATAAATTTCACAGCTTTTATGCAATGAGGCAGGAGACATTTAGAATGTAACTTACTTATAACAATTTTAGGACCTGCGAGACCTGTACTTCCAGAACAGGAAGTAGGTATGATGTTAAGTAATCAAACATCCGACCTACTTGCAAAATCATTTTTCGAAGTTACAGGAGTTCCACTATTAGTACAATATCTTTTTTTTGTACCCCCGGCGGGTGAGCACGGCCTACTGTGACAGGTTTGAGTCACACATTTTTATCACAGTTTGGGAGCAAACACCGTGATAAAATTCGTGACTCAAGCCTATCACAGAGGCCGTGCTCGCCCGGCAGTACGCTAGTGTTATATTAGGTACTAGCTGTCCCACGCGGCTTCGCTCCCGTCAACTGGCTACCTACCAAGCTAGCCCACCTACTCTAAATACGTTGCGTCTCAAAAAGAATAAATTTTCCCCGTTTTTGGAACATTTTTCATTGATGCTCCGCTCCTATTGGTCGTAGCGTGATGTTATATAGCCTATAACCTTCCTCGATAAATGGACTACCCAACACAAAAAGAATTTTTCAATTCCAACCAGTAGTTCCTGAGATTAGCGCGTTCAAACAAACAAACAAACAAACAAACAAACAAACTCTTCAGCTTTATAATATTAGTATAGATTTGTGAACCAGGTTAGGAAAAAACAAATTATAAATTAATGTTTGACTATGTCAGAAGTAGAAAGCGTCGTGTTCATTGGGTCCTTCGCAAATAATTCAAAGAAAAAATATTATTTGTTGCTGCACGTGAACTATCAGAATATGATAATAAATTTCGCAGCTTTTATGCAATGAGGCAGGAGACATTTAGAATGTAATTTACTTATAACAATTTTAGGACCTGCGAGACCAAAGAATCATGATGATTTTACGGTAAGTAAAAACTAAAGTATTTTTTACGCGTGCTTTTTTACGCCAGTACGATACGACTATCGTAATGAAATATCATACGATTCGCTGCGGCACCACTTCGTATGCGGACTTGTTTGAACATGTACGTGCTCGTATTGCTCTCGTCCTACGCGCGTATTTATGATACGCTTATGATACAAGATCGGTTTTGGAGGGGCTAACAGATCCATCTGGATCTGTAAGACTCCCCGCACACGTATCCTAAGCGTAGTCGTCTCGTAAGCGTATACTCATGACGCATCGATTACGAGACCTGCAGAGTTCTACAAACGAATAGTTGCGTAGACGTATCGTTTTGTAAGCGGCATCTCATTTGTTGAAATCATGGCGTAAATAAAAAAAAATAGTCACTATATTTGAAACTGATTCATTCAGGTTACACTATTTTTAAATTACGATAAGGTGGCAATCTACGAAATTCAAAATCTGGTATTAAAAGTTACAAGTTTTTTCATCAAAAGTATTTTTTATCTTGCTTTTTTACGCCAGTACTCTACGACTATCGTAATGTCAATACAAATCTCATACCTACGATTCACTGCAGCACCGCTTCTTATGCGGACTTGTTTGAACATGTATGTGGCTCGTATTGTTCTCGTCCTACGCGCGTATTACGATACGAGCGACGCCGTGTGCGGAGGGGCTTACACTTCGCACCATTAACCACACTTTAAACCGAAAGACAGCAACGCTATTCGGCGACAGCATAGAAAAAGGGTCAACGAAAACTATCCCCAGAAAGCAAATTTAAAGACTCAAGGCCTGTTTATAAAATATGGTACAGATTTTTAAGATGCTTTTGAAATGTTTGTTTGCTTTAAAGAAAATGCCGCCCCAATTCAATTAAATTGAAAACCAAACCTTCCTTTAATATTAAACCGAACACCAATTATTTACACAATCACGGTTATTTGCAGTAACCAAAGGTAAAGAATTATATCTTTCTCCCCTGTTGTCTCTTGGCCGAAAAGGAAAGAATTTTATTAAAACATTGTTTGACAACGTCTGACTTGTTCGTTTATCTCCTGTAAAATTAAATACGTACTACATTTAGGACGCAATAGCGTTTACAAATTCTTTTAAAGTAACTTTGAATTTAGAATGTCTTTGAAATGTCGAGTTTTTTTTTAAAGGGGTGTCGTTGTTTTTTTGTTTTTGTAAAATGTTTTAAATTTAAAGAATGTTGCTTTAGTAGATAACTTAATTTATAAAAATAAAAAATATCACGAACATTTTTATCATGACAGTAAAGCCGTTTGTAAAGGATTGTTAGTGTAATTTATTAGTCAAACAGAAATAAAAAGAGGTGAGTTTTGTTTGATATGGTAAACTTGAAACTATCTTACTATCTATTCTATTCTGTATTTTTATATGGCTAGCAAAACTGATGTTGTCTATTCTGCCAATGTCAAGAGTAAATATTGGGATAGCTAGTGTGTACGTTAATTATAGTAATTAAAAGAGAAAATATTGGATTAAGAAAGACGTCACTTAGCTTATCATGCATTGTCATCCAAACTAAACGTGAATGCAAAATTTCATCTTAATCGGTGGAGGATAACTGCTTCAAAATTCAGTTGTAATATTTGACCCGAACACACTTACATATATATACATTGCAAGTTAAATAAAAGCTTGTGAAATCTTTGTGGCTCTGTTGTGAAATGTAGTTGGAAGCCGGTTTCCTCGTGGGACTTTCGAGTTTTCCAATGAAGCAGAAATAAAGATATATATTTGTACCTTGCACAGTTTGTAACAAGATTTCATGTAAGTTATTATAGTAAACCATATGGGCTGTTCTTTCAAATTAAATCACACAATCATAATTCAGACATAGAATCAGGAATTCACAATCAAATTCTGAATCTTCTTGCTAATACTACAAGCAATAAGTACAAGACACAATACGAATACAAACAAATCTATTCACCGTATGATACGCACAAAACAGCGGAACACGGTTGACATACAAAGTCAACTTTACTGACACAATCAGTTGATACGCCTACGACCTATGTATTACATACACACGAGAACGTACTCCTAAGTATGAACAAGGTAAATACAGAAATTCCTTTCAAAATAGCTTATTCCTGGTTTATTAAGAACCCTTCATCGGCTACGAGTATAGTACTTAAGTATCTGGGTTCGCTACAACTGTCTCCACCAGTGGAAGTTGATATACTTTGGCGTTTTACTCGCTTAGCCATATTCGCGCATACACTGGTACGGTGTGACTTGCGGCCATTAATTGTTGCCAAAGACCATGGTTATTTTTTTTTCCCTTTATTCTATACTGTTCCACTATTGGCCAGAAAAGGTCTCCCAAATCCTTCCACTAAAATTTTAAAGAGGTAATATTTTGTTTGCAAGTGGTAATCTCTGAAAGTTCAAATTTTATTACGAAAATTGTTTTACTAATAAAAAAGTGACTGTATCGCTGAATGCCATATGTTTCCCTGGGTTTGGCTACAAAGCTAGTTTTCATATCATCATAATTTCAGCCGCAAGACGTTCACTCCAGAACTTTACGGCCCCAACGGCCATCCGTTCTGCGTGCAATGTGCCTACTGTCACTTAAGTTTGGCAATTCTTAGGGCTATGTCGGTATCCTCGGTACTCTTGCGGAGTCTTCATTTCTGATCCGATCACGCTTGGAAACTCCGAGCATAGCTCTCTCCATTGCCCTTTGGGTGACTTAAAGCCTTCTGATAGAAGAAGAAGCCCATTGTGAGTGACTACGTCTCATATACGCCAGTAATAATACGAAAGATCAGAGAACATCATTATCCTTTGTGAACCCTCTGTTCCCTATTCTGTGCCATCACGCTGCCGACGTGACGCTATCGTTTGATTGTACCGCCAGCGTATCGGTCCCGCGTGTGTTGTGATACGCGGCGTACTTTTATAAGAATCTGACACTTCTTAAACTGGTCTTCGGTGAGTGTTAAATATTTGGTATAATATTTAACGTAAGTGCCAAGTAAAATATGACGCTTAGGTTGAAAATGTATTGATTTTGAAAGGGTTATTTGCAAATAACTCAAACACAAACTATTTTGTGCGCGAGGTTAAAATGCATGCTATCCCATCCGACAACACGTACGAAAGAGCTTAGATGCTATGATGAGCAATAAGAAGCTAGTTCACGTAGGAATTAGGACTTTTGCAAATTTGTATCGAAATGGTTGATGATTTAGGACGAAAAGGAGCCTTCGAAATTTTATAAACAAACCTTTGGGAGTCTAGATATCATGAAAAAAGGACTAAATGTATATTTTTAAAACATAATTATTTGCATTGTTGAATTACTAATCTATCCCTGTATGGAGACCGTTTTGCAATTTTCCTTCTTCTTATGATATATATTTACGCCCAAAGATGCGTTAAAATTAGTGTTGAAATATGGAACTCAATTTTTTTTTTTTACTTATTTTTTTCCATACAGGGCTAGATAATGATGAGACAAATTGACATCATTTTTTATTTTGAATGTACATCGTCAAACAGTGGAGTAATCGCCAGACTACGTCTGTATGGAAGAATGATCGACTAGGGCAACCTTAACGCACTCATATTGAACGTTACATGTTGGTTTGTCTACAGACAACAACAATATACTTATATGCAATTTAGAAGATATATATATCCCTGTCGCACCCGTAGAACCAAGAATTACGTTTTTGTTTGCAAATAACATTTGAAGACAAACTCCGAAGGGGTATCCCATAGGATCAGCAACCTCAAATCCATCTGAATAGCGTATTGGCAATTTCCCCTTTTGACGGTTCAATAAAGCGGTCAAAAGAAGACTGTATACTTTTACAAAACAAGCTTATTCATAAGTTCAAATGAGTAGCACATTTTTAAAATAATTGTGGCGTATATATTTTACTTAGGTCAAATCAAATATTCACCCAGCATCGGAATCATTTCGGTATCAGACATATCCAGGAATCGATGCTCACGTTATTAAAGTTAACGCAAAATTCGCGCTTAGACATGGAGTTGCGGACACCAGCATTTCTTTCAAAATATTCTGAAGTAATATATCGGATTTATGCACATCATTCAAACATTCATTTCAGCAAATAGTAAAAAAACACGTGCATTTTTCAGCTTTATGTTCAATTACATTTCGCACGAATTTCGATGATGGTTTTTATTTCAATGGAAAATTCGTAATGCATGAAAAGGGCCGTGCAAATTGAATTCCTTTGTTTCGAAAAGGATGATGATAAACGAAAGAATGTTTTGTGTGCCTGATAACGTGAAAGTGAGTATGAAATTCGTGCACATTGTATGTTTACCTACTTGATTGAGGGCAATATCGTGAGGAGAATTTTAAATATGAGTGTGGATGGCTACAGTGTATGGAGAAGGGGAGGCAGACCAACGAAAATATGGATGGATTGTGCGAGGTACGGCATGTGATGTGACAGAAAAGGAAGTCAGTGATAACGTGACGGTTGACAGGACGGAATGAAAGAAGAAAACGTGTTGCGTCGACCCCAATAAACGTTTCTGCCCCAAGGCAGGAAGATGATGAATGTGGATGAATACAATAATAAGAGAAGACCAAGAAAACGATGGATAGACTGTGTGAAAGATGATCTGTTTAAAAAGGGAGTGATTGTTGAGATGATAATTAATAGATAAATATGGAAGAAGGAGGACCCTAAATAATTTGAGAGAAGGGCATGACAAAGATGATGATGATGTACATATTTTTATTTAGGTATATAAGTACTTGATTGTTCAACCGGCATAGAGGCAGAGCGATTGATTGCCTTTAGAGCTACGAGTCGCAAACTCGCGACGGGTGACTGATCACGGAACAAATATTTGCATGGTTACGGGTTACAGGGCGTTTCTGCATGTATGATTCCTGTTGCGTGCGCATTTGCACAATCACTGTGAAATTCTAGTATAGGGTGAATTTTTTTTTAATATAGGTTAGTGAAAACTTTTACTACCTTTGGTATATATTTTTCGTCTGGATTCGTGGCCGGTTGATGGCAATAGGCTAGGCCCTTATTAAATGGGACTTATACTTAACTGGCAAAATTAGGATGTGCTATATGTGCGCCTTTGGCAAACCCTATACCGAGAATACAGATATGATTTATTACAAGCTTTAATTTAACTTGCAGTGTATGTATGTATTTACAAGGTCAAATCTTACAACTGAATTTAATAAAAATAAAAGCTTCAAAAAAGTGGCGTGTTATTAAGGAGAGGGATGGATGGAGAGGTAGGACTAGGATGGAGATGAAGGGATTGTGCGAGTCAAGGAAGGAATGATTGCGTGAAGGATGGCTGAGGAGAATGGAGTAGGAAAACGTACTGCACCAGCACAAGTAACATCGGACAAGGGCAGGTAGATGACTAAGGAGACTAAGGAAACTAAATGTTACCGAACTCTTTCAACACAAAATCAGTAGAATTGAGTAACATTACCATGTACTTGGAACGTACTCGTACTCGGAATCACTTGGAATTTCATTTTCGTTCAATACCTACCCACACATTTTGTGTAGAAAGAATTCAGTAACTTGGGCGTCCGGGCTCTTGCTCTATTGAGTACACATATGTCAAACTTAAGAAAAATAATGCCAAACTCGAGAGTTGTGATTGGTTGGCAGTTGACTGGCAGGTGGCAGAAGTTTGAGTCGAGCATCTGGAATACAAGCCTAAGTCAGAATTAAGAAAATTGAGAAAGTATCCAATAAATAACATGATTGATTAGAGACGGAAATGGATTTCAATAGTACCATAATAATATCATTATCATGGCAGTAGAATTGGTAATGGAACATCTTCTTCTTCGTTGTTTCGATGATTCCAAAACAAATATATTTTGACCAGAATTTAACCACGTCAACAGCGTTGTCATTTGCCTCACAATGGTCTTTTAAGGTGCAGGTGTTGTTGCACAGAGAGTACGACAAAAGGTGAGACATTGTTTGGGACGTGGAAGTAGGTACATATTATTAGGTTTAGAGAACTGGCTTTACTTATAAAGATCATTGTAGTAGGTATGTATTTGCTAGCTAGAATAAAAAATAATGTAGAGAAAATGTTTTGTTCCGAACATCTCATAAATACCAAAGTGGATCGTAATAGCTTTGATCTTCAAGTTGCAGTGATTAAAATAATTATAGACAATTTTCCTCAATTTAGGAAGGTAATTCAAGCAAACTTCTTCAGCATCCAATTAGGTACATTATAGGATATCAAAAGAAAATCAAACGAAATTTATTGTTGACATTTAAAAATGTTAATTAATTTTCGCAGGAGTTTAGCAAATGATATTAAAGGAAGCTTGATGATCATTTTCTTATGGTACAAATATATAAAACCATATTATATTATTCCTAATATCTACGTAAGCGCGTTTACTAGATACTCGTTTCGATTTATATCAGGATTCCGGTAACTGTAGCGCCGAAGCATAGAACACCTAACACCTAGGAGGCCATACAAAACAAACGTGTTACTGAGTGTCCGTTTAATCATGGATATTAACGGCCCATGCCAACGATACCCCGGCTATGAGAGCTGTTATATGTGCATTAAAGCTAACCATTCAGCTGCTACAGCGCTGCACCAAACTACCACAAATCCCCAAGCAACAAATTCAGCGCAAAAAACAAAGCTAGCAAGACAAATAGTGTGTGAGAACAGGAATATAAGAAAAGTGAAAGACTAACAAAACATACACATAAATAGTGTAAGTGATATATATATATATATTTATATAAATACATAATTCTAAGACAGCTAATATATATACATAATGCTTAATAAAGATCAGCTTTGAGAAGAAAGATAAAGCACTTTTAATCGTATCTAATTGAATTCCCGTTCACTTCACACAATTGCAACCTCCTTTGTGTCCAAGTTCTGATTAACTTCAGACGGTGGAAGTATCTTCAAACTTGGAGTTTTCGAAGTTTGCGCCCAATAAGCGTTATCTTACTAGGTCGTGCGGTTAGTGGGCATTGTGGGCAAACCGGGCATCTCACAACTTTGCCCGGGTCATCGATATAAACAGGGGATGATTTTGATCCCTAGTTTTGTAAGAGGTTTAAGGGACATCAAACCTTAGTAAGTTTGAACAACAGTTACAATGAGCCTTTGGCTATGTAGTTTGGTTGGAATTAAATTATTTCTAATGTTAATACAAGGCGTGTGTCTGATCGATTTCCTATTGGCAAATTTCGAATTTCCATGCAAACATCCTTTCCTTTTGCTCATCTTTGTGAATTGTGCGTATTTCAACATTTCAGTTCGATGCTTGATAAAATACTTGAATAATACTTGTTACTTTCATGTATCCAATTGTTTTATCAAAGGTTGATTGATATTCACAAAAATTGGTCACCGTAAAAATAGATCGAAGTAAGTGGAACGAGGAAAGAGACGTTTTTGTTCTGCAGTGGGTCTCAAGGGCCAATTCAAAATGGTGAATCCCTCGGACCTTGGCGAACGTCGTAGAAATAACAGGAAAATATTAACTTTGATATGACAAAATAAATAGAATTTTAAATGCCATGATGGAATAGGATGAGAATTGTTCGGCAATTTGTTAAAATAACACATTTTGTAGACACGGCTGTGTTACAACCAAGATTTTGATGAAGCAATTTGGATGACACTACGTTATTTTAGGTAATAGAATATACTTTTTGTTGGATTCTTACAACTAACCAATTTGCCTGTATTCTTGACTAGCTTCTGCCAGCGGCTTCGCCCGCGTGAATGTCGAAAATTATCCTGAGGGAACATATTTCCGGGATTATAATTGTCCTAGATAATATGATGGAGATATATGTGATTTATTTTTTTGGTGTACAATGAAGTTTATTCTATACTATTTCTATGTGCTATCCCAGCCTAAAATCTATCTCTGTGCCAAGTTTCATCCTGATCCGTTCAGTAGTTTTTGCATGAAAGAGTAACATACATACAAACACACTTACAATTTTTGGCTCACACTCTTCTCATTCACCTTTATAATATTAGTAGATTAGGTAGAACTAGATTTTTCCCACGGCTTCGTTCCAGTAGTCTATCCCACAAGAACCCGGCCTTTTATCCGGGATAAAAAGTATCAAGTTTCACTCATTATACTAGAGATTACTATCAATAAAAGAATTTTCCCAATCCGAATTTCCTTATTTCTCTGTAAGTAAAAAGAAATAATACTTCATATATATCACAATAGTTACACATCTTTTTTTTTTAACCCCCGACGGATAATGCAGGATGTTATAAGTTTGACGTGTGTACCTGTGTGTTTGTCTATCTGATCAGTCTGTGGCATCATAGCTCCTAAATGGATGACCCGATTTTGATTTAGTTTTGTTTGATTTGTGACTTTATCGAGAGTGTTATTAGCTATGTTTGATGAAAATCGGTTCAGCCATTCAAAAGTTATATACTGTTTAATTACGTGTTCGATAGATTGTCGATCGAAGTGTGTACCTATTAGATGAATAATGTATTTTAAAAACCATGAAATAAAAATGCATCGGGTTTTTTTTTATTTTACTTGTTTACAAAAGATATTAATTCTATGGGGAGAATGGCAATGACGGAGACTACTTCTAACAAACAGAGAAACATCTTTATAATACAAGTTGAGATAATGCAATACCTGGTTCTTTGTATGTAGGTGCCTTAGAACTGCAATTCCACCATAAATAAAGTAAACAAACGACATAACCATAACAGATAGGTACCGTATTAAGTTTTCAGCTGCAGCCAAGAACAGGAGGATTCTAATTGGATTCTGTCAGAGTCAGTTACGCGAAAACAATTGAACGTGATACTGCAGTGCGGTATGGTAATTGCAAAAATAAATACTAGATATCATTTGTTTTTAGCTGTTTTGACGAATATCCGGATTAGGGTTCAAGGTACATTATGCAAGTGGCAGGCAGGGAAAATTCTGCTTGGTTAAAATTATTGTAATGGAATCAAGAAAGCAAAAATAAGTGTATAGGAACAAAACGGAATATCTGTAGTGCTATTCTGTAAAAGTCTCACAATGAAATCTTAGGAGAAATGCATCAAGTGAGCTGTCAAACATGGGCGAAGCAATCCTCCTGATGGTAGAGGAGGAGTGACGGTTTATTTCAAGCTCACTTTACCTAAATTTTCGCTGAGTTTATTTCAGAATAAACCGGCTGACGCACGGAATTTTATGCAACAACTAAACTGGAATTGCCTAAATGGAATAAACGTATTAATAATAAAAAAATTACATAATATTTTATAGGTCACAAACCCTGGCAATAAATGCAATTTATGAAAATTACGAGCAAAGTCAAACAATATTGAATTTGTCACAGTCAAAAATAACACTGTTACACTTCAACTGGTTTTTAAGCCCATCGGAAAAAGAGGGGTGTTATAAGTTTGACGTGTGTTGTTGTGTATATGTGTATCTGTGTGTCTGTCTGTGGCATCATAGCGCCTAAACGGATGAACCTATTTTGATTTAGTTTTTTTGTTTGAAAGGTGATTTTGTCGAAAGTGCTCTTAGCTATGTTTGAATAAAATCGGTTTAGCCGTTCAAAAGTTATGATTAGCTATGTTTGAATAAAATCGGTTTAGCCGTTCAAAAGTGATGAGTTAACTGTTTCAATCGGGGTGTTTTCGCAAGATATCGTGTCATAATTACGTGTTCAATAGATTGCCGATCGAAGCGTATCTACTATGTACTAGATAAATTATGTAGCATGAAATAAAAATGCGTCGGGGGATTTTTAAATTTTGAAATTTTACTTGTTACAAGCTTTTATTTAACTTGCAATGTATGTATGTAAGTGTGTTCGGGTCAAATCTTGCAACTGAATATTATAGCAGTTATCCTTCTTCGATTAAGATGAAATTTTGCATACACGTTTAGTTTGGATGACAATGCATGGTTAGCTAAGAAACGTCATTCAAAATCCAATATGGCGGCCGGCCTAAGATGGCGGCCTAGTTATTTTTTGTGCACTGCCATGATATCGGTATCGAATGTGCGAGTTTGCTGGGCAGAATACGAAAAAAATTGTTTTAAAAAAAGATTTTTCATTTAATAACTTATTAATGTTAATTTAAACTACATTTGGTACAGGTTTCCTAACTAACTATAATACTCTGAGAAGAAGCACCGAAACAAAAAAAAAACAAAAACATACAAAAAGTCGAACAAAGAACCTCCTCTTTGAAAGTCGGTTAAAAACGGACACCAAATTGTTGGTCGTTATCGCAAAAACCTTCTTCCGTCAAAATTCTCAATGTCGAAAACAGTATCTATAAACATCCTTAAACCTGAAACTATCTTCTGCAACCTCGAACACATCCCCAGAGTATAAAAGTCCATCGAAAACTATCGTAACTCGAAGGTGAGCGGTGCCGAAACTGCAACTAGGTCGCCGTAAATCACTCGGGGGTAAATTGTGCGGCAACCGAAGCTGGAACACTTGGCACTTCGCCAACCGCAAACGATACATACAAGGCGAAGAAAAGTGCAGGCTTGAACTGTTTCGTGTTAAATGTAGCAAGTGTAGCAACAGCTGAGAGACTTCAACAGATGACAGACTTGTTGGTCTGGTCGTTAGAAGAGTAATTGTTGAATGTTGGGGATCTAGGTTAGGAAGACCTTAGTTGGATTCTGGCACTATATTTTTGCCTGGGTATTCCATACAGGGGACTTGTTTAGTCATTGAGGACCTCAAACAAAATATGTTCACAATGAAAATTTTAAAATCTAGTAGAATTAAGCTTTTTGTTTACGCGATATGTATCTTTTTAACACGCTTTTATTAGCTTGGTATGGCTTGGTATGGATAGCTTGGTATATCTATTAATCAATGTAACAAAATGTGGCTAATGTGGCAATTGTGGCAAAATCTTTGAACGTGATTTTCACCCCCTTCGAAACGTCGGAGTAGTTTGAAACTTTGCACACTTATCAAGAACCGATGACAATGCAATAATTTTATTAGAATTAGAAAATAATTATCAACAAATTTACACTTTACATAAAGCAACCCACGCTTTTTTTACAATAAAATACATTTATTGATATTCTTAATTTAAATTTATTGACAATTATATTCTACTTTTTCGTTTGCTTGTTTATTAAAACGTGTGTTTAAGTTTTGTAAACTATTATTTATTCAACGTACAATAAAGTATATTCTATTCAAAAGAAATTAATTTTAGTCCAGTGCACCCCTCAATTACAGAAGGCATAGCGTGCTTTATTATATTGACTAAGTTTATGTAAAACTAAATTATGCACTATATTATAAAAATATAATAAAATAAAAAACCCTCTACCTACCCATTCAAGAAATACTCACGTGGTAATAATGATGATGAAGCAACAAAGAGTAATGACGTGATGGATGCGAATTGATGACTTCAAAACAGTAACGAGGAAAATTATACAAAATAAATAACTTTGTTCCGATGCGACACTTCGCACGTAATATGACCCAGATACAATTTCCTTTCGTTGACGGTGGCAGTGCTTTCAAGAACGTTCTTGTGTGATGTTAAATTGGATTAAACTTGTCTTTGCTAGCTCTTTCGCCCGCGTGCAAGTCGAACATTACGAGTATTCCACGGTAACGTACTACAGTACTACTACATGTCAGAAATGAGGATATCCGCAGGAGAACCAAAGTTATCTACATAGCCCGAAGAATTGCCAAAATTAAGTGGCAGTGGGCAGAGCATATTACTCGCAGAACGGATGATCGATGGGGCCGAAAAGTTCTGGAATGGCGGCGACGATACGTTGGAAGCAGGGACTGAATTACCCAAAAATTAAGGTACCTTAAAATTTCGGTATGACGTCATACCGTTAAATAAGGGTTACCGAAATATTTTGATATCGTTATTTTTTTCAGTAGCGGAATTTTGAGGTTTGAAATGCATACCGGTATATTTTGGTAGAAGTACTATAACCTTTTATAAATATTTTGGTAGCGGTACCTTACCTTAATAAATAGGGGTTTTCTTTGACGCACCGCCTCGCCACTCTGTCTGTCGACCTGTCGTGTTATTATAACTCAGTCGGTATTGGTTTTTATTTCCGATCGGAAGGACACTACTGAGGCCGGACTAAGCCGAGTGCGGTTTTCTTACGTTTCTCTGCTTTCTTTCGATTTGTTTCTATGCTATTTTCTAAAATGCATATTAGTTAGGTACCTACACTACCTACGTCCCTCTAATAGGTTAATTTAGCAACATTACAATATTGGAATACATGACAGTTACATGCCTGTAACTTGTATAAAAATGTGCTAGTAGCTTGCATGCCAATGTGCCATAATAACTTCTGATTGGTTAATGTCATATTGGCATATATGCAAGCTACTTGCACATAATTATGCCAGATACAGGCATGTGTATTTTTATGCATACTCTATTAACCACGTCGGTAGGTAGTTGATTTCGACTAGGTACCTAACTAAGAGGACCCATAAGCAAGCTTACCTACTGGCAATTTACGAACGTTGGCGTGGCATGTGGTTTAGTAGGTAGGTAATTTATCTTACAAAGGTCACAACATGCATGACAGGCCCGCGGAGCGCCCCGGAGCCGGACTCCAGCTTCATTTCCCTTAATTTTTACATATTTAAATATTTTGGGCCCAGTAGGTGGACACGCCAAGCTAGGCCTAGCTAGGTGCGAAACCGGTTGAGTGCTGCTCTATGGGTGCGAAATGTGGAAGGTCACAAAGGATACAAAACAAAACATCTAACGCCAATTCAAAGTTTTCGTTTTTCAACCACTGTCTTCATCGCACGGTCGCATTCTCGGTATTTACTGGCCCGCGACTATCTCCAACGTAGAGATTTTGGAGATATGCCACGAGAGCCCGATCGACCACTAGATCAAGCGTCGCAAGTGGAGATAGATTGGCCACAAGCTCCAAAGGGGTCTCGATCACATACCCAAACTGAAATCCCCAAGGCAAAAGAAAGCTTGGCCGTCCCCATCAAACCTGGCGTCGCACCATGTTGGTAGAAGCGACGAGCATCGGAATGACGTGGAGTTAGGTGAAGCGCGGGGAGGTAGCCTTTGTACATGTACTTCATTATCACATGTATGTAATGTTGTTTTTGTATACAATAAATAATAAAGAAGCGTGAAGCTCAAGACCAATCGCGATGGTGGATATTTGTGGACGCCCTCTGCCCTTTTTTGTTAACCTTCTAAAGGCGCCAGGACTTTTGAGGAAAAGACTAGGGAGTGTGATCTTTTTAACTCACTAAAACCACCCCGGCACACATCCGTGGGGAGAATAAAAGAGCGTCTCTCCTGAGCCTCGCTGTGCACGGCAGCACGTGATCACTGTGCCACCGTCTTTCCTGGATTCACTTGGTGGGTGGACAGAGTCTCCAGTCTGAGCGCCCATGACCCCGGAATCCCGCCTGCTTATAATGCAGGGAGGGTTTCGACGTTTTAGGCATCGGGGCGATTGGCTTTCCGGCTCCTTCTTTTCCGAGTGGGATCGGCCCTATCACAACCCCGCTCGGCGGTTTTCTTCTGGACCATCACGGTCTCATCGAAGGAGGCCATTTCAGTTTTCTATCTCTCAAAAGAAAGCTTGGCCGTCCCCATCAAACCTGGCGTCGCACCATGTTGGCAGAAGCGACGAGCATCGGAATGACGTGGAGTGAGGTGAAGCGCGGGGAGGTAGACTTTGTACATGTACTTCATTATCACATGTATGTAATGTTGTTTTTAGTATACAATAAATAATAAAGAAGCGTGAAGCTCAAGACCAATCGCGATGGTGGATATTTGTGGACGCCCTCTGCCCTTTTTTGTTAACCTTCAAAAGGCGCCAGGACTTTTGAGGAAAAGACTAGGGAGTGTGATCTTTTTAACTCACTAAAACCACCCCGGCACGCATCCGTGGGGAGAATAAAAGAGCGTCTCTCCTGAGCCTCGCTGTGCACGGCAGCACGTGATCACTGTGCCACCGTCTTTCCTGGATTCACTTGGTGGGTGGACAGAGTCTCCAGTCTGAGCGCCCATGACCCCGGAATCCCGCCTGCTTATAATGCAGGGAGGGTTTCGACGTTTTAGGCATCGGGGCGATTGGCTTTCCGGCTCCTTCTTTTCCGAGTGGGATCGGCCCTATCACGACCCCGCTCGGCGGTTTTCTTCTGGACCATCACGGTCTCATCGAAGGAGGCCATTTCAGTTTTCTATCTCTGCCAGCATGACCCACACCACTGCTAGAAAAGACAGGTCTCGCCCGATCCTGGCGACTAAAAACTGCCGCTAAGAGGCCCACTGGGCACTCCTCGAGCATGTGCTGTGCAGAGTCAAGGTCGCCTCCACAGTGGTGGCAATTTGCCGTGGTGTCTCGCCCAATCCTATTCAGATATTCACCGAAGCAACCGTGCCCGGGCAGTACCTGGCTGAGCCTGTAGGAGATGCGTCCCTCTCTTTTCAGCAATGCTTCAAAGTGCGGCAGGACGGCTTCGACAACGTGCTTGTGTAAAAATTGCAGCTGCTGTAGCCACTCGCCCCACTCCTCGAGCAGCGCGTGTCACCGTTCCTGCCGTGTCTGCCTAAATACAGCGATTTCTGGCGCGCTATCACCGTTCTGGCGGATGCCGCAAATTCTTGTAAACCCTCGCTTCCATATCCGCCAGAATATCTAGCAGAGGAAAGCGTGCCAGGAGTGTTGCCGCCTCAAAAGATATCGTTCCGTAACCTCATGCGATACGAATTACCATTTTCCGCTGCAGACTATTTAGTCCTGCAGCGTCGGGCACCTGATAGTCTGCTTGACCAAACAGGCTTCCCATTAAGGGCCATCGATCGCATGACACTGCGTAGAGGCGGCGAAATTCTTCTCATGGTCCCGCGAAGTTGAGTAGTAGTGTCGCGTATGCAAAGCACCCACTGCCTTTTCAACGCGAGGGACTTGCAGGCGCTGGAAATGCTCTTCGAAGCCCCACCAACCATCCAAGGTTAGGCCAAGACAGTTAATGAATCAACCCACCTGGGCTTGCGCATCTCCAACTGTCACTGACAAGCTGGGCAGCTATCTGCCCCTCTCCAGTTTATGGAAACATAGCCTCAGTTTTATGAGGCGCTATCTACAAACCCAGCTCGCAGATCGACGCCACGACTGTTGCCACCCCGAGCTCGGAAAACTGGATGGTTTCGTCGAAGGTGTCCCCACCGGCTAACACCAGGGTGTTGTCTGCGTAAATAACGATATTAACGCCGGCCGCCGGGTCGGTCCACACTAAGGATCAAATCGTATGCAAGATAGTCATCGTCATCATCATCATTTCAGCCGCAAGACGTCCACTGCCGGACATAGGGTTATAAATGTCAGATAGGCAGTCCTTTCATGTAAAATACTAGTACTCAGCTGTATCCAGTTACACTGAAAGAAGAGCCCAACCTCTTCTTTCTTTCTATTTAGTTGGGAACAAGGCTTTTTTCATCTCGCCTGATGGCAAGCTATGATGTGGTCGACGGTGAAAAACGCTTGCCTAAAATTAACTTAAAGACCACAAGGTTGCAGCTGTCAGGAAACCAAGACTCCGGCAGGGAATTCCACTTCTTAGCTATGCGCATAATGAAAGTATTCGCAAAACGCTTTGTACGTATGGGTGGGAATGGTGGGATGTCCACCATGTACCGGTGGCGCATTGCCGTACGTCTTGTTGTCCGATGACGTAAAGGGCCAGGCGGAATCAAATTGTACAGTTCCATCGCACACTCCCCGAAATGTAACCGCTATAAAACCGACAGACTGGCCACTCGGCGTCGATGTTCAATCCTCTGGAGCTTTGAGGCGACCAGTGTATCGTTGCCGATAAGCCTCTTGGCACGTTTGTCAATCGACTCAAGTGCATCAAGTTGATATTTGGCAGATCCGTCCCAGAGGTGAGAGCAGTACTCCATGCATGACCGAACTTGCGCTTTATAAAAGTTGAGCAGCTGTTCAGGCGTGAAGTACCGTCTCACCTATACAAGGATCCCCAACTTTTTTGGAGCCAACTGAGCCTTTGCCTCAATGAATGGACCAAAATTGAGGGTTGATGTTAACGTAACACCAAGAAAGTCGAGATGGTCCGTTATCGGCATGGTTACACCACGGAAAGATGGATTCGGGTGGAGGCTCTTTTTTGCGGCAAAAAGACACGGCTGAGTCCAATCAGCATTGAAACTGTCTGGTTTGGCATCGCCCCATTCGGAGACTGCCTCCAAAGACAGGTTCAAGCGCTCAACCAAGGCCTCCCTCCTGAGTGACTCCTGCGTTAATACCTAACTGACCGGACGAGTAGCCATCGATAACCACTCGGATGGACCCATTCCTCAGGAAGTCAGCAATCCAGTCACACAGACCACTAGGCAGACCGAAGGAAGGAAGTTTACCAATAAGGCTCTCATTTCAGACACTGTTGAAAGCCTTCGAGATGTCAAGGAAGACGGCAAGCGCATCCCCGTGCCTCTCGATGACCTCACTCCAGCCGTGAATGGCATACGCTAGAAGATCCCCAGTTGACCGATTTCGGCGGAAGCCGTATAGGTTGTCACTGAGGATGTCGTTGTCTTCTAGGTATGCCAGGAGCTTATTGTTCAGCACATGTTTCATACTCTAGGCTAGACGGATTAATTGATTTCATGTCAGTAAACATAATTAAAAAGTAATTTAATTTAACTCAAACATAGCCTCCGATAATTATTAATCCTATTTTCTGCCTTTGCCTAGTGTGGCGGACCACACTCGCAGAGAGCGCAGTTTAAAAAAAGTCCCGGTAGTTTTTTGGGTCCCAGTCCAACGCTGATTTAAGTTGATAAACTATCAGAGTATCAGCTATCTGTTACACGGCCGACCCCGTAGAACTTAAAAAAAAAAACTATTTTCTACCAAACCACTTAATTATTCACAAAATCCCACAATTACACTTTTGATTAAAGTTCTATTTATTTAGTACACGAAAATACACCAACCGAAATAACGACTTTCTATAATCTCTTGTATCTCTCGAGATAAGTCTAACGAATTTGGGTTTACGCGACGGCTTCCAGAATCTAACTAACTAAATTAACATTAAAATTCCGCTAATGTGCGATAACTGCAATTCAGCATTGGCTTTGCAATGAAAACTGAGACTTTAACTAGAGAATGCAAAAGTCGGCTTTATTGCCTTGTAATAAGGGTTGTAACAGATCGACAAAATAAAAACGTATTGCGCGGCACACAGTCGGCAACGAATATAGAGTTGAGTAAAAGAGTAGATTCAGCAAACAAATTGTACACAGTTCTAACGTGTTCGACATCCCCGCGCACCCGCGCCGCGCCCCTCGCATATTTTTCGGTACCGAAATCATTTTAAGGTTAAACCGTTATTTAGCCCAACCTTTATTTATAAAGGTATCGGTATAGCTCTACCTTTATTTTAAAGCGGTACCGATATTCTTTTGAGGTATCTTAACCTTTAACCGTAACCGCTTTCAGTCCCTGGTTGGAAGGCCTCCCACCAGGTGGACCGATGACATGGTTAAGGTTGCGGGAAGGCGCTGGATGCGAGACGCACGGGATCGGTCAAAGTGGCGACGCCTGGGGACGGCCTATGTCCAGCAGTGGACGTCTTTTGACTGAAATTATGATGTACTACCGGGTGAAAAACAGCGGCTGTGTCTGTGTCCAATCTGTGTTCCAAAATATGTGTGTCATCCAAAACCATGCAGCCGTGATAGATTTTATTAACAAACATACAGAATTTCATTTTCATAATATGTAGTTGGAAGGTTTAAACATCAAATAATTTTGTGTCATCGTTGCCCATAACTAGTTGTAACTAGAAACCATAACAAGTTGCTATAACTGTTCCACATCACGTAACATATTTATTTCAACTTTACTCCACTCTGAGAAAAATATTACCAATTTACTACTACTAAAAGAAATCCCTCAAGTCCTCGCTGTCCGGTGGAATTACATTTTATAAATTTTATTTCAAGGAATATGGCATCTTCCATAAACGATGTCGTAAGTTTTAAAACTTTTATTTGCCCAACGTATGTCAACATGAGTCCCGAGCAAGCCAATATATAAATGAATGAATGGGAAGAAACATAAAAAAGCAAGAATACTCGTATGTAGGTAATATTGGTATACATACACGTTAAGGCTTTAGCGAGATTTAAAAAGGCATGTGGTGACTACAAATTATTGTATTATTTACAGTTATTAGACATGTCTAGAGGCAAATTTACGACTCTAGAACGCTTGGTAGTGCAGGATAGAGTGGAGGGCAATGGGACACGCGGGAGGTAACCGATGAAGAGCACCGATCAAATTAAACACGCCTTTTTCCAACTGTGTTGGATTCAACTGCCAGTCTAACCGGATTTAGCTCCAGACCGCCACGACTTAGTAACCCCAATTACATGGATTCTGGAGGGACTGTGTTACCCTAACACGATACCCCTTGGCAAGACTGGTGTCAGATTTTATGGCTTCTGACTACCGTAACGAGTATCAGAGATTTTAACGGCTTACGGTTTATAATTATATTCCCCAATTAATGCAGTACTGGCCGTGCGACCGCTCGGAGGCAGAATGTCAATATTGAATCTCGTTTAGGATAGCTATTTTTTCATCAATTTTTCTGTGTAAAAATATTTTTATAAAATCCAAGTCGTATGGAGCAGTTTCCAAAAGTAGCGATAAAATATAGTGTTGTTATTTTTTTTTAAAGCTTTTCCATTAGTTGCGTGATAAAACCATGTTTCACAAATAATGTACATGAATCAATAATAAATATATATTTTCTCAAACTTAGCCGTTACTTAGGGAGTATGCTTTAGAAAGTCACCGTTTTACGGCACTAAGGTGGAAGACCCTTAACGTAATTTCCAAGGCACGGAAGAATTTAGGTATGAAGATAAGCCTCGCTCCTAATCAAGTTTAATTAACAGTTGGTATATTTAACTAAAAGTATAAAGTATTGTATCATCCACGCAAACCATTATCTATATTTACCTCACAGAATACTAAATGAAATTTTCGGTAACGATATTAGTTTTAGGTCACCCGACAGGTTACAAGGTAAAACCATCCATCAAAGTTACGACTACCTGACGACACCAAACTGGAGCAAAGGAAACTGCATTTAGGTCGTCCATAACTCACGATTTGGCCGTTGTGCCTTTAAATTAAGGTCGCTGTATAAACAAGGTTCCGTCTCATATATTGTGACGGGAATACGTAAACACGTACAAGTGCCACTTATGATTTCTGATCTTATTCTGTCTGTAGCATCACATCACATCATCACAATGTTCCCACTGCTGGGACACAGGCCTCTCTGTGAGAGTGGATGGACCATAATCCACCACGCGGGCCCAGTGCGGGTTGTTGGATGTCACATGTCTTCGAATTTTTGGTTCTAGGACATGCCGGTTTCCTCACGATGTTTTCCTTCACCGTTTTTGAGAGCAGTGGTGATGAAATAATTTACACAAAGTAAAGCGCCTGCCTGGGTTCGAACCCACGACCTACAATTTGTAAGTCGCGGCCGATACCACTGGGCCACCACTGCTCTCCACGTCTCTGTAGCATATAAATATATAATTTCTATAAATTATGTATGATGTTTCATCATTTTCCTGCGCTGTTCTTGTCGAGGTCGGCACAACACGTTTTGTTTTTCCACTCACCCCTGTCAACCGTCATATGCTAACTCCAATCCCTTTTTTAACAGACTCCCCAAAAAGGACGCGGTAGAACCGCGTCCTTTTCAACTGTATGTTATTTTTTTATGTATTTTATCGATTTCTCCGTCAATTGTGGACCGATTTGGAAAAATCTTTTTGTGTTTGAAAGGGTTTCTCCCGAGGTGGTCCCTTTGTCACCAAGTCAGAATCTGATGATGGGATCCATAAGAAATCGAGGGAACGCCTCAAATATTATAGGTGCAATCATTTTCACTCAGAAAGTATCTTTTGGTGAAGTGGAACTGATGTGAAGACCACAAAAGGCCACTGGAAATTCTTAATGATGGGTAATGTCATGACGAATATAAAATATCTCGAATAATTAATCGACTATGATAAAGCAAAATCAAAAGCAAATACTTATAAATGATGAAAATGGTATCATCAAACTGATCTGATGATGAAGCCGCAAGGTAAGCACTGGAACTCCGTAATAAATAGTGTATCTTAGCCGTGTTTGGGCTTATTAGAATCGTTATGAGAATTTACTTTGGCTATCAATGATTTTCAAGGCAATTTGAGGTACCAAAACTAAAAAGAAAAACATAACAAAAATGTTAAACCGACTTAACTAGTCGATGTCTTTGGTACCTTTTGTTTTTCGTTTTCAACACCGACTTCGGAGAAGAAAGTTGTTTTTCGCTTTGTATTGTTTTTTTTGAGGGTTGGTTTATTATTTTTGTTAAAATGTTATTATTGTTTTTTTTTTGGAAGTCGGTTTAATTTTATTGTACAAAAGTTTTTTATTTTGATATTATTACTCATAAAATCCATCAATATTTTCTTTGTCCTGTAGTCTTTTTATTGGCGATGCTTTTTTTCTTATTAAATGTTCAATTACCTGACGTCAACAAACTGGAGCAAAGGAAACTGCTTTTAGGTCTTCCATACCTAACGATTTGGTCCGATTCGATCGTTCCGTTCGTTCGATTTGGTCTTTAAATTAAGGTCGCTGTACAAACAAGGTTCTGTCTTATGTATGGTGACGTCACAGCCTCGATCTGTGACGGAATTACATAAATAAATGTATCTTAAGTGCCACTTAATATATTTGACTTCTTTCTGACTGTAGGTTAAATATTTAAATAGAGAAAAGTTATTCAATTTCCATATACTATTATACTAGCTTCTGCCAGCGGCTTCACCCGCGTGAAAGTCAATAAGTATCCAGAGGGAACATATTCCCGGGATAAAAATGCCATAATCTTTAACTGAGCCAAATTTCATCCAGATCCGTCCAGCCGTTAGAGCGTGAAGAAGTAACAAGCATGCAAACACACACACACTCACAAACTTTCGCCTTTAAAATATTAGTGTGATTGTGTTTCATCATGTTCCTGCCCTTGTTGAGGACGGCGCAACACGTTTTCTTCTTCCATTATCTCCTGACAACTGTCACGCTAACATCCAATCCCTTAACTTTTATAAAATGCCTCTCACAACCCATTTATATTTTCGTCGTCCATCCGTCTTTTCATTTGCGATCCATGTTTTCTTATGCATATGTTCCTAATTTCTGAATTCATTGGCCTATTTTAATTACCCGAGTGCCGAAGGAGGGTAATGTGTTTATCAGTCTATGTATGTATGTATGTTTGTTCCTATGTGGCGTTCCAGAGACCAAACGCGTTGGCCGATTTTGATGATTCGTACGTCAATCGATACGTCTTAACCCTGCGAGTGTCACTGGCTACATTAAAATAGATAAATGGCGACTCTTGGGCGCCATATTGTGGGTGCCCAATCTTTTTTTCTTCATATCCTATCGTGTGGGGTATCAAATTAAAGGGTTTTAAGAGGCAATTTCAAAAATATATTACACTTATAAAAAATAATAATAAAAACTGTCAAATAAAAAAAATAATTCAAAAAATCAAAAAAACCGACTGCTTAAAAAGCGAACTAAAAAGACGTAAACAAGAAAAAAATCATGCTGTGCAGTCGGAGGATAAATCTGGTTTTGGTCAGCCAGCTCGCGAATATTGTATCCTCCGACGGCACAGCATGATTTTTTTCTTGTTTACGTCTTTTTAGTTCGCTTTTTAAGCAGTCGGGTTTTTTGTTTTTTTATTTGTTTCCTATGTTATCCTTTTCCGATAACTTAACCTTGCAGCTCACACAATGAAAAAGTTACTTCATCAGTATCAAACTTAGATTACTTAAAACAGTTTTCGTTGAAATACCTAAAACTCCGCCAAACTTTGGCCATCATCAATCTTTTGTTTGCCTCTATTAATCAAGCTGTTTCCTCCGACTTTATGAATACTGATATGTAGGGTCGCCAGCCCTTAAACTGGAATACTGAACAGACCAGCCAGTTCAAACGAAAAAGTTGTGAAAAAGGCCGGACACCTTAACAAGGATTGTGTGTGAACTTTTAAAATGATATACACCGGTAATAGCGTAACAGACAATCCACTGATTGTGGTATGACAAAGCTTTTCATTTTGAAATTTCGGCAAAATGTATTGTCTACTTTACGTTGCCAAGCCGACGAATTTTTCATAAATAATAATATGGATTAGTAATTTCCTTCAAAGTGATTTGGATAGAAAGTGTGTTTTTATCCATTATCGTGAAATTATTTGAACTTCTTATGAATTAACAATTTTAATGAATCAGTCTTATTTTACCCATATCGCAATTCTAAGCGAAAACAGAAGTGGTATAAAAAAATATATAAAATGTTTTACAGATACCTGTCAGGCCAAACTGCTTTACCGATTTTTGTCGGACGGATGGCAACCCTAAGTAAGTTATGTTATGACATATTTTTGAGACGTATTCCATATTTCAGGACGTCGCATCCAGTTGGGTAGAATAATATGAAACTGTCATACGTTTTATGTAAATTTTTACTTCGTGTGTGGCGTGGCGGAATGTGCTACATACATGTGAAATTTGAGGTATCCATGTTATATGGTAAGGAGTAAGAAAAGCTTAGAGAAAATCCCTGAAAACATTTTATGTATAAAGTAGGTGAAGCTAGCAGAAGAATACAAATCTTCTCGTCGCGTATTCCACAGAGCTTAAAGACCGGAGTCATCAGGGCGTCCGACCTGTTATGACTTACGGGGCCGAGACGTGGACACTCACTATACGGCTGGTTCATCAGCTTAGGGTCGCCCAGCGGGCTATGGAAAGGGCTATGCTAGGAGTCTCTCTGAGGGGTTGAATTCGGAACAAGGTTATCCGATAGAGAACCAAAGTTGTCGACATAGCTCAGAGAGTAAGCAAGCTGAGCAATGGGCCGGCCATATTAGCTGTAGAACCGATGACCATTGGGGTTGACGTGTTCTTGAGTGGAGACCGCGAACGGGTAAACGTAGGCCACCCTGAGGCTAGTTGGAGCGACGATCTTTGCAGGGTGGCTGTTAACAGCTGGATGAGAGTTGCCGAAGAACGAAGCAAATTGCATGCAATTGGAGAGGCATATGTCCAGGAGTGGACTGCTATAGGTTGATGATGATCATGATAAAGTAGGAATGTTATTGGGTAGACGACTATCGTCATGAAAGTTCTATTTGAAAGTATCAAGTATGCTAGAGCAATCTGTTCAAAATAATTGTAAAAAATATTTATTACAAAATCTTTTTTTAAATGAGCTTTTTTCGTATTCTTTTCAGCAAACCCTTTCATTTCATACCCATATCATGGCAGTGCACAAAAAAGAACTAGTCCGCCATCTTGGGCCGTCCACCATATTGGATCTAGAATGATGTCACTTAGCTAACCATGCATTGTCATCCAAACTAAACGTGTATGCAAAATTTCACCTTAATCGGTGCAGGATAACTGCTTTAGTATTCAGTTGCAAGATTTGACCCGAACACACTAAAATAATCTCTTTATCTCTATGTTACTCTCTATGCAACACCGCCGCGCCGTCCCTGCGCTGTTCTATGCATACAACGTCCTTACAGGAGTAAATTAACCTTTGACACAAAATGAAGGATAAATTAGGAAAAACAAACACTTTATCAGCCTAGGATAATTTAGGAACAGCTCACATATGTTTACGAAATGAGTTTTGTCTGTAGGTACAATTAACTTTCAGCGTTTCCACCAAACATGAGCTTTCACTCAACTGCTCCTGTAATGTAATTTCACTGGCTGAAGGAACCTAAGATACGTTGTGATTACCCGAAATGTCGGCGTAAACGAGTTTATTTCTTTGCCTTCCCAATCAAGGTTTTGATCATGTAACAGTTTTAAATCGACACTGTAATTAGTAAGCGGAGTGTATCCCATTATTGCGAAGTTCATTACCGCGATGGACGTTAATGCAAAAGTTTACAAAAAAAAATTGGTGCCTCACACGCGCTTGACGCCCAAAAGCCGCCATTTTTTATTTTTCTATTTTACTGTAGCCCACTGGCTACAGTAAAATAGGAAACGACGAATCGATTCGTCGTAACCCTGCGAGTGTCACTACACTCGCAGGGTTAAGACGAATCGATTGACGTAAGAATCACCAAAACCGGCAAACGCGTTTGGTCACTAGAACACCACATAGGAATAAACATACATAATAATACATATACATACATAGACTGATAAACACATTACCCTCCTTCGGCAGTCGGGTAAAAAAGCTAGTAGCCCATCTAAAGTGAAGTAATCACTGCCGCTTATCTATGATCATCTGAAGGAAAAAGTTGACCATTTCCGACGCCTATTAAAGCGTACAGCGTTTTTCTCACCGCCACATTTGAATCCCGCTCTGGAATTACAATATTCGTTCCAAGTTTTCAACAACATTTTCAGTCTGCCTAGGGATGTGTCGTAACAGGCGTTGCACAGAAGGGTAGTCTTTTAAGGCGCTACCCCGACCAAAACGCCGCGCTAGCCGTTTTTCGTGCAGTTTTTAGGAGCTATTTACTCTTTCTACTCGTTATCTAAAAAGAAATATCAACTAATAAAATTCATTAAATTTCTACATATTATTGATTCCAAAATGGTAAATTTTTAATTTTTTTTAATGAAGTATTTGTTTCACTAATCTCTTTCCAACAAAACCATAAAAATAAGAAATAATGATTGATAGCATGCATCTCCTCGTAAAGTGTTCATTAATTAATGTTTGTACAAACACTAATGGATAGACAATTAAATAACGAACATTTTGTAAGTTTTTTTTTTCAAAAACCGAAATTCGATTTTATAAAGAAGTTATTCTCAAAACTGGGCGTAACTCATGTGCCACCAGTGTGCCGCTAGGGCACTAGGAATTTTCACGGCGGTGTTTTTGTCAGGGTACGGCCTTAAGAGGAAACGGGGGTAGAGAGCGCCGACTGAATATCCTTAGTAAAATGTCATAATTCGAGGTTTGGCTCTCGTCTATTTCCTCCTCCAATATTGGACCAATTTAAAAGATATTCCTTAAACTGAAAATAAAAGATATATTCTATGTCTCTATGTTTTCCTTTTTAATGATACTTCATTTTGAGAAGCACTAGAACCCTCGAAAAATGCTCAAAATTGCGCTGTTAACAGAGGCTCGGTGTACAAATTTGACAATAAATTGAAAAAAGGAAAACATAGGGACATAGTAAACATCTTACTTTACCAGTTTATGGAATATCTTTTAAATTGGTCCAATATTATAGGAGGAAATAGACGAGAGCCAAACCTCGAATTATGACTTTTACTTATAAGGATATTCAGTCGGCGCTCTCTGCCCTACGTGGTGATGGTGGTTTTAGTGAGATTTAAAGGCCACACTCCGTGTTTTTTTTCCCAAAAGTCCGGGCGCCTTATGAAGGTATCCCCCCTCCCCCCTATCTAACCCGCTACCCGCCACCACTATAACCGTGCCCGCTTCGCTCCGCTCGCTTCAACCCGTCACTACGCTCAGTTACCCGTTGTAATAGCTTTTCTGCGCGCTTGGGCCACGTAGAGTGGCTTACTTTATTTTACTTGTTATTACTCTTAATCCTTTTATGTTAAACTAGGTCTGGGCGGCGGAGGGTTAAATTTATGGCATAAATCTTGAGGCGTCTTAGAATTTACATGAGTAATAGTTTTGATTTTGGCTTAGACAATATTTATTTACTGTTACAGTGTGTTTAGCTAGCGGATTTTAAGATGAGTGTACTTCATTATTTTTGTTCCATTTATCTATTTAAAAATTAGCTTTTTACGTTATTAACCCCCGACGGAAAAAGAGGGGTGTTATAAGTTTGACGTGTGTTGCTGTGTATCTGTATATCAGTGTTTCTGTCTGTGGCATCATACCGCCTAAACGGAAGAACCGATTTTGATTTAGTAATTTTTTTGTTTGAAATGTGATTTTGTCGCGTGTTCTTAGCTATATTTGAATAAAATCGGTTCAGCCATTCAAAAGTTATGGACGTTTTACTGCTTGAATCGGGGTGTTTTCGCAAGATATCGTGTCATAATTACGTGTTTAATAGATTGCCGATCGAAGCGTATCTACTATGTACTAGATAAATTATGTAGCATGAAATAAAATAGAGACGGGGTTTTTTTTAAATTTTGTTATTTTACTTGTTTGAACATATATAGGCACCTATTTATTTCTTTTGTATAGGTATATACCTACGTGTGGGTAAAGTCAGATATTAATTGTTTACCAATCTTGACAAAAATGCATTTCCCAGACTGTACATAAAGAATAATAATACTAACCTGTTATTGTTTCACTTTAGGGCAAGGGTCTCTTCTCATACAAAGAAGACGAGAACATTAATCACCACGGCTGTTCAGGAAGGGTTGATGACTTCAACTTATATTAACTACTAGCTGTTGCCCGCGATATCATCTGCGTATAATAAGTTAATTTTTATAGGCTTGCGCTTGACCACTATCTCACCTGATGGTAAGCGATGGTGTGGCCGACGATAAAGCACGCTTTCCTAGAAGAAACCTATTCACTCTTGACTCCCAGGTTGTAGCAATCAGGAAATACAGACTCCGGCAGGGAATTCCACTCCTTTACTGTACGCATAATAAAAGAATTCCCAAAACGTTAGGTGGGAATGTGTGGGATGTCCACCATGTACCGATGATACATCGCCGTACGTCTGGTAGTCCGATGATGGAACGGGTTAGGAGGAATTAAGTCATGCAGTTCCAACGCACACTCCCAGAAATGTAACCGATAACAAACAGATAGGCTGGCAACTCGGCGCCGATGCTCGAGGTTCTGGAGCCTTGATTCGACCAGTACTTCATTGACAATGAGCCTCTTAGCCCATTGTTCGATCGACTCAAGTGCATCCAGCTGGTTCTAGGCAGATCCGTCCCAGAGATGAGAGCTGTACTCCAAGCATGATCGAACTGGCGCTTGATACAAGTTGAGTAACTGTTCTGGAGTGAAGTACGGCTTCACCTTCGCGAGGATCCCTATTTCGAACAGCCTTTTTATTATATCGCGCAATAATATTGTAGGTGTGTGGGCCGCCTTACTTGAGAAATTATTATAGCAACAAGCTTACACCCCCCTATCCATCCCCTTAAGGATGATTGCTGGGATAAAATCTATCCTATGTCCATCCCAGGGTCTCAATCCATACCAAATCTCATCTAAATCGGTTCAGCGGTTTAAGCGTGAATAGATAACAGACAGACAGAGTTACTTTCGTATTTATATTATTAGTAAGTCAAGGTTTCCCACGATGTTTTTCCTTCACCGTTGTCTATGCTGTTTAAGATAAACTTAGAAAGAACATATGAATTGAAAAATCACATTGGTACTTGAACGACCTCAAGGACAAGATGCGAGGTCTTAGGGCCGATTTCACAAATGAAACTAATAGCGATTAGTCCAACTAAACTCAGTTTATGCAAATATAGCGTTCTGATTGGTCGTTACTCAGTTTAGGCAAATACAGCGTTCTGATTGGTTGTTACTCAGTTTATGCAAATACAGCGTTCTGATTGGTCGTTACTCAGTTTATGCAAATACAGCGTTCTGATTGGTCGTAACTCAGTTTATGCAAATACAGCGTTCTGATTGGTCGTCACTCAGTTTATGCAAATACAGCGTTCTGATTGGTGATACCGCAAAAAAACGACCAATCAGAACGCTGTATTTGCATAAACTTAGTTTAGTTGGACTAAACGCGATTAGTTACATTGGTGAAACCGGCCCTTAGTCAATCGGCCACCCCGATATCTGCAATGATCTATCAGACCAATTACAAACACAAAAATAACTCCGAACAGCAACTCGCCAACTACTCAGCGTATAAAAGCTATTAAACAATTTCTATTGGCCAACTTTGCCCGGGAAAAGTTACGGGCACTAGTTGGTCATAGCTATTCATAAGAGAAACACTAACTTGCAGCTTTTATTGCAACTTCAACTAATAAGCGAGTGGAAGCTTTATTGTAAATAGTCAACCTTTTTTAGGGTTCCGTACCCAAAGGGTAAAAACGGGACTCTATTACTAAGACTCCGCGGTCCATCTGTCTTTCTGTCCATCTGCCACCAGGCTGTATCTCATGAACCGTGACAGCTAGGCAGTTAAAAATTTCACAGAAGATGTATTTCTGTTGCCGCTATAACAACAAATAATAAGCTCGCCTTTGTACATAAAATGTGTGTTTGTTTAAAGAATAAGAATAAATACTAAAAACAGTATAATATAAATATTTTAGTGTGGCTCCCATAAAACAAACGTGATTCTGTTGCCGTTTTTTGCGATAACGGTACGGAACCCTTCGTGCGCGATTCCGACTCGCACTTGGCCGGTTTTTTGTTAAAGCTGTAAGCTGGTAGAAGTTTGAAGATGAGTCGGAATTAATTGATGAGCAATTCATGTGCAGTTGAGGAACTAAAAGTTAAGCAATATTCAGATAGGTACCTTTCACGCATAAACAAAGTACATAAAACCTTAATGGACGGAAAATGTTATAGTTAATAAAGGAAAATATGTACACGTAAAATGTATTCTGCTTTGGTGTTTAATCTTTCAATTCCGTGGCTATCCATTTGCCGAATATGCAGATAAATTATTTTTCAACACACTTGCACGTAAACAGTATCTAAACATACAGGTTAACTTGACCGTAATGCCCCATATAAAACCCTCGGGCTTTCTTTTTGTCGTGAAACTCAAGGTCGGTAAGTAATATTTTTTTAATTTATAGCACAACACACTGGGGTCATGCAAGTTCAAGCAAGGAGTTTACACGCAATTGAAAAATTGTCTTAAAATGTTATCTAAACAGGAATTTCTTTGCACTCTCGCTACATGTTACTTAAATACTCAACTAATGTTCATAATAATCGATTTTAATAGTTATTTGTATAAAAACGTCGAAATTGTTTTTTTTTTACACTCCTTCATGGCTGACTACCTACGTAAGTATTTGCCCATAACGTTTCTGAACGAAACATTTGTATAATCTGTGGTGTGTTCGCCATCCAATTAAAAAAAAGTTCACGTATTTCGTAATAATAGCTGTGCTGACTTTTACTCGCAAATGTGATGAAAAACATTGTATGTTTCACGGTACGGGAATTACGAACCTCGACTCAGAAAGCCCTCAGTCTTCGACTTCGGGCTTCTACTAGAGCCTCGATCGTAATTCCTTACTTACCGGCCTTAATACACAATTTACTATGAAATGTGGTAAACTATGCCATTTTTTGTGTTTACTACGAAAGTTGTCATTTCTACAGCACCCTAATTACTTAACTTCAAATAACCCTCACACGTGTCCTTTGCTTGCATTTATTTATTTAAAACTTCATGCACAATGTTTCAATAGTGGACTTATGCATTCTATAACAGTCAACCAAAGTTGGTGAACAGATAACCCGGCAAGTGCATTGTTCAAACCGTGGAAAGCAAAACAGTAAAACAAAGAAATAATAATAATAAGTTGCTTAAAATACACATACATATATATATTTTTTTATATAATAAATACCGATGTAAATATATACATTAACAAAGTAATGAAAATAAGTTATCGAATGACCCTTCTCCCCGCTGAAAATAATACCGCAATTTCCGCTTGAAAGCATACCGACTGGTGGCCGTCTTGATTTCGAGAGGAAGTGCGTTCCAGAGAAGAATACACTTAATATGAAAGGAAGAGTGAACAAAATCAGTAGCATGAGAATGACTCAGTAGGAGACGATTATTGGAGGAAAGCTGATTCCAAGCGTGTGAAGAGCATAAGGCGCAGATACCCCTAAGTAGCAGATTTTCAAATGAGAATAATGTCTAAAAGGCTAGTCGTAATTTTTTGATCAAATATATGTTACATTATACCTATTTCTTAATAAATTGTTCTATGAAAATTTTTGAATTTTATTTGTATAACATAGTGTAATTAATTTGTAGTTATCTAACACGGACAAAAATCGACAATCGCGCCAAAACAGCTGGACGTATTATAATATAATTTTCACCATCTCAAAGACAATTTAATTATCTATATTTTGATCAAATTTTTTGTTTAATGTCCTAGAGTAATAAGGAAAATACAAAAATCTACTGAATTTTGGGTCGCGCGGTTGTGATCCTAGTGCGCGTTTTGTTCCCTCAACATCGTCGTCGTCTTAAAGTGAGACATAGAGTAAGAAGGTGGAGTGAGAGAGTTGAGTAGAGAGAAAAGCATAATGAGAGCGCGCAAATATCTTTACTGTGGGCTTCATTTGAGCTGAGACCTGTAGCTGAAAACATGAATGCATTCATTGTTTCATATTATGTTTAAAAATCCGTCTAACTACTCGACAGTGTAAAACACGCAATGAACACTAGTGAATTGTCAAAATGATAGTTTGCACGCGTGCTTTGAAATTTCAATAAAGTTAAACAATTAGGCCGCAGGTCAATAATGCAGCCTCATTTTATAGTTAATCTACCCAATGCCCAGAGTCAGTAATATTATAACAACCAACATTTGTTGCCCACGAAAACATCATGAATATCTATGCAATTCTGGGTTGCGAGTCCCCCAACTTTGTCAAAAATTACTCATCTGAAAGGACCCTGATAAGGCCTAAAAGCTTTCAAATAGTTTCATGCTGAATTTTTAAAAGTTATCTTGAATTTTGCGGACTGTGTGAAAAGTTTTTATGAAACGTAATGTCAGTGGGGAGTTGCTAAGTTGCCATTTTAGATACATTAGTGAGAATGGTGCCAATGAAAATTAAGGTCAGCCGGATATGGACAAAATTAGAGCCGTATTTGTGAACAGAAACATGAAATCATCTACCTAGTCTTATCCCTACTGTGGTCGGCGTCCACTCTAACTGTATGTATATAAGAATTTTAACCTCCGACGGAAAAAGAGAAATGTTTACAGTGTGACGCGTGTACCTGTGTGTTTGTGTATATTTGTGTATCTGTCTGTGGCCTCATAGCTAATAAACGGATGAACCGATACTGATTTTGATTTTTTGTTCAAAAGACTTTATACTATTTTTTTTTACTTTGTACTTTTTTTTGGGGAGTTTTCTTAGCTATGTTTGATGAAAATTGGTTCAGCCGTGGGCGTTTTCGTAAGATATCGTGTAAAAATTATTACGTTTTCAATTAATTGTCGAAAGAAGCGTGTCTACTACTAGATATATTATGTAGCATGAAATAATAATGGATGGGTTTCTTTTTTTAATTTTACTTGTACTTAGAGCGACCTGTCTGACCAGCACAATCAGCAAGTCCCTTTGGTAGACTGGTTGTCAGAAATTCATGCTTCAGATTATAGTATTCACAGTGGATTTTTGTGTCTAGGAAGTTGGAAGCAAGACCCTGCGCAGTTGCTATTTTTGTGTCAATATTGAAGTAGAAGATAGCACTGTATTACTGCCTCTTTCACTCGCTTGCGTTTGTTGCATCGTCCTATCTCGCTTCGTCTATGCAGTATACTCGATGACAAACTGTTTCTTGCGCAATGGTTCGCAGAGCCAACTTCAGAGACACAAAGATCCGCTGTGACTACTGTACCCGTGATGAATGTCAGAGGTCTACGAATGACAGCTGGGATCAACGTCTTAAGGTTGCCCTAGTCGACGGCACGAACTACTTTGTGCGTGGGGTTAAAATGCATGCTATCTCATCCGACAAAAACGTGCGAAATAGATAGATAAATGAGCAGTAAGAAGTTAGTTCGCGTAATAATTAGCAAATTAAAAAAATTGTTGCGAAATGGATGATGATTTAGGACGAAAACGAGGGCGCGAAATTTTATAAACAGACCTTTGGGAGTCTGGATATCAAGAAAAAACGACTAAATGTATATTTTCAAAATAAAATTATGTGCATTGTTGTACTACAAATATATCCTTGTATGGTGGCTATTTTGCAATTTTCCTTCTTTTTTATGGTATTTATTTCCGCCCAAAGATGCGTTAAAATTAGTGTTTAAATATGGAACTTTCGACGCTCATAAATTTCAATTAAATTTTTCTTACTTTTTTTTCCATACAGGGCAGGGCAGATAATGATGAGACAAATTGTTTTTTTTTTTAATTTGAACGTACATCGTCAAACAGTGCAGTAATCGCCAGACTAAGTTTGTATGGAAGAATGATCGACTAGTGCAACCTTAACGTGCTTACCAAGGCACGGATGAATCTCGGTATAAAATGGAAGGTCACCAATCGATGGCCAGTTAACGTATCGTAAACCTTTGATCGACCCGTGTGGTTGTTATAATTTAGTTAACGTATCGTAAACCTTTGATCGACCCGTGTGGTTGTTATAATTTAGTTAACGTATCGTAAACCTTTGATCGACCCGTGTGGTTGTTATAATTTAGTTAACGTATCGTAAACCATTGATCGACCCGTGTGGTTGTTATAATTTAGTTAACGTATCGTAAACCTTTGATCGACCCGTGTGGTTGTTATAATTTAGTTAACGTATCGTAAACCTTTGATCGACCCGTGTGGTTGTTATAATTTAGTTAACGTATCGTAAACCTTTGATCGACCCGTGTGGTTGTTATAATTTAGTTAACGTATCGTAAACCTTTGATCGACCCGTGTGGTTGTTATAATTTAGCCACGAGCTCCATCCTATCCTACTATTACATCACACTAATATTATAAAAGCGAAAATTTGTGAGTGTGTTTGTTACTTCTTCAGGCTAAAACAGCTTGACGGATTTGGATGAAATTTGGCACAGAGAAATATTATAGCACATAGGATACTTTTCATCCAGGGAATATGTTCTCTCGGGACAATTTTCGACTTCCACGCGGGTGAACGAACCTTCAACAAACATCCACCATTCCCTTTATAGCTTGACTCCTTTTAAACATTTCTTAGAATTCAAGTTGCACGAGTCAAGCCACTCACCATCCGATCGCAATGAGCTAAGGCTCTATCGTATTTCGTTCACGATGCAGATTGCTACCTGGGCCTTTGAGACGAAAAGGAGTAGTAGCATGCGATTCTAGTAAGTAACTGTACACTTTTGCTTTGCCTGAAGCGTGCAAATGGCGTAGCATTTTCTTTGCATCCATCGGTATGTTTCATTCAGCTCGAGAGTTCTTATGTATTTAAATTAAACACAGTACACCCACGTTTCGCCAGTTATGTTTAAATCTTATGTAATAGAGGGCGAGGTTATTGCCGTCAATCATGCACAAGTGCAGACTTTGAGGAGCTACTGAGAAATTGCAGCTGGAAAAACCCATTAACATTTTGCTCGACCCTGGAATCGAACCCAGGACCTCATGATCAACAGTGGCATTTGCGACCACTAGACCAACGAGGCAGTCAGATAGATAAAATATACCTACTTTTCTACAAACATGCTTGGAAATATTGTCATTAGTTTAGAAAAAAGATCACAAAGAAAATCAAATCCATTCCAGGAGTATTTTTTGAATTTGGAACATTACAACGCTCCAGCAATGTTTATCAAATCTATTGCAGGAGCGTTTTTTTGAATTTGGAACACTACAACGCTCCAGCAATGTTGTTGTAACTTTTAATATTAATTAAATAAAATGTATAATATAAAAAGTATGTATTAATTCCCGGAATTCTTTTGAGAAAAGCACTATATATGCCTCGGCAGAAAATTGCTTGTTTATAATTGTGAAATTGTGGGTTCCGCACCCGAAGGGTCTAAACGGAGCCCCATTGATGCCACTCCCATATCCGTCTATCTGTCTGTCGGTCTGTCCTCTGTCACACAATTACGTTCCAAACAATTTGACTTTCTTGACCTATGGACTAGTTTTGGTGATAATGTTTAACTTATATATAAAATTCTCGTGTCACAAAGTTAGTTACCATACTCCTCCGAAACGGCTTGACCGATTTTTTTTAAATTTGATATGCATATACAGTAGGTCTGAGAATCGGCTACTATTTATTTTTAGGTAGGGTAGGGTACGTAGGGTAGGGTATTTAGGGTAGGTAGGGTAGTGTAGGTAGGGCAGTGTAGGTAGGGTAGGGTAGGGTGTAGGTAGGGTAGGGTGGGTAGGGTAGGGTAGGTAATGTAGGGTAGTGTGTGGTAGGTAGGGCAGGATAGGGTAGGGTAGATTGGGTAGGATAGGGTAGATAAATGTTTAATGTTTTTATGGCAAAACAAAGTTTGCCGGGCCAGCTAGTTATTACGTATATTTTACTAACAAATATCAAACGATTGATTAATTTGATTTTTCTTTAAATTTAATTATTCACTGAAAAAAGTGAATAAAAAACATAATATTGGTAGCATAATAGTGAATTAATAATCACTACTTTGGTGTTTGAATTTAGTGCACACAAATCTATTCGATGTACATCTCAATGCTATCCTTGCGCAAAAAATACTCGATACAAACTCCTTGTGCTTTTCGCTAAAATCTTTCTTTTTCTCGTAGTCATGGTATAAAATGTAGTATGCAACCCAAATTCAAATTATTTTATTAAACACTAGCGGACGCCTCGCGGTTTCACCCGCGTAGTTCCCGTGGGAATACAGGGATAAAATGATCCAGCCTATGTCACCCGGGGATAGTGTAGCTTCCCAACGGTGATGAAAGATTTTTTGAAATCGGTCTAGTATTTTTTAAGTTTATTCGTTACATACAAAAATACAAATCGTTTTCTCTTTATAATATTAGAATAGATACACAAATAAGACAGATTACATTAATGCATTTCTTGAATAAAACGAATTTATGTCGAGGGCCATGAATCACTCGCGTCGCTCAGGATTCTAACACGCAATATAGAATACCGTGAGGACTCTGCTTAACTAGAAGGCAACCTACTTGCCTATATTAAGACTGGCAATAAGTATTACTTGAAGGGTAATATGAATTTAGAACATAAAATAAATAAAGATGTGTTTGCTAGACTTTTTCCGTGTATATAAGGGCTCCTCTGAACTTTGATGTGATAGTCCGATAGAAGGTGCCTATGGGTAGGCACCTTGCTGCTGAAATATAACTAGAACAGTGAATCCAGAGTTTTATTTAAGTAGCGCTTTCTGGCTACGTCCCCACAAATGGTGGAGGCGCCGGAATACGGAAATACAGAATCCCAGAAGATAGGAAATGTTAAAAAATAAATACGCGTGTATACGGCGTACAGTATACGTATAAGTGAGTAAAAAACGAGGAAAGTGTTTGAAGACGGAAGTTCGCGTGTGCATGGCGATATACAGTGCACGAAGCCCTATCGGCGTACATAAAGCGAGATAAGTTTTAACAGAGAGGGTTGTTACCTCCCATTGCCTCTCATAAGCGGATGGAAATATAAGGAAAAGTCGGAATAAAGCTAAGTGGTTTTGTTATTTTGTGTAATTGAGCATAAAGCAAGCATGATGAATAGTTATTACTCAGGAACGAACGGGTATTGTCTAGAGGAATTTTTAACCGAATTCAAGTCAGTGGCCGAAATAAATGAATGGAGAGAGAGCGACTACAGCCCCATCTTGGGAGGATTCCTGCAGGGGGTTGCATATTATTTTTATCGTATGATTTTTAAATATGACATGGACTTTGAAGTGTTATGCGATAGCTTGAGGAGTGAATTCTCTATATTTCACCGCAGATGTCGTTATTGCGAACAGCGCATAATAATCGCTGAAATAAAAGCAGATAAAAAACTACCTGATGTATTGTGTGAGGATGTTAATGCACATTTATTTTCTAGTATCGTGATTAAGGATGAACAAACACAAAACAATATACAGTGCAGTGAAAAAAGCGTTGACCACATTGACGGAGAAGGCGACACAATTGATGACGATCACACCGCGCGACGGAGGTAGCTGCATGTTCGAGGACGATGGTGAACAGACCAGCGGAGATGACGGCCGTGTCGATGTCCAGTTGGAGGTGGAGTCTTCGTCGTCGTTCCAGGGCGAGTGCGCGGACTTCCCGGCTGACGAGGAGTTGGACTCTCTATCCAACAGCGGGTGCGTGGACGAGGGTATTGTGATGTGTCGGTCCAGTCCAATTGTCTCCACTAATTCCATTTGTCTTGCAGAGAAAAATGATGAGATTTCGTCGGAACAACTAGTTGTGGTTCCATCGGGACACCAATATTAAAATGCATAAGAATTCCATTGATTTCAACCATAAAATAGAAAATCATATTGAAAATTTTCAATCTGACATAAAACAAAATTTTATAAAAGTCATTTTGAAAAGAAAGAAGTTGACAGCCATTAAGAAAGGTTTTTCTCGAAATAAACCGAAAGAGATCCATAGGAAATTCAAAAGAGTCTTTAGTAAGATTTCTTATTGCGCCAACACAAATTCAAAGAAGGCGATCAATAAAAAAATTATGATTCGAATTAAATACAAGAGAATTTTTAATAAAACTTCTTGGGGAGCAAGGTTTGGTTCAAGTAAGATTACTATGATTGTTGCAAGGAAAAATTCACTTCATATTTTCCTTAGATGTAACATTGTACAAAGATATATGTATAGCGAAAAGCAATTCGAACTCGTAAAATGCAAATTATGGAAATTTTATAGTAAGAAGATTAGGTACAAAGTTTTGTAAATAATGTATTTTTGCAAAATGATATTTAATTTTGTGCTTTATTAACCAATGTTTTATTTTCATGTCGTGCAAATGAATACGGTCCACCTTAGAAGCAATTTGCGATGCGCGCTGGGCATCGAATGAAACTAAATGCGATTAATTATTTGAATGATTATCTGTATATGTTTTGATGAAATTAAATACTACTCCGTCTTGTCTTTATCTACGACTAAGTCAGAAACAGTCAAAAATTAATAGAAAAGTCTTATAAGCCCCTAAGGCGAATAAATGCTTTGAAAGCATAGATGTCATGTTACGAAATGGTTTGACACGTAGTCCCACAAATAATACGAAAAAGGACAGTGTCAAAACCTTGCCAAAAGTAAAGCATAGTTTTCATTATAAGAATTGGTTTGACATATAGTGCCATAGACAACATAATAAAGCACAGTGTTCACACCATAATTAAATTTAATTATACTCTATGCGCCGTATTAGCCACAGATTAGTTAGGCCGGACCACAAATAGAAGTATATAACTATGTAGGTTGTATAAAGGCCCATACCAAATAGTTAGACGATTATATGATGTAAATTATGTTATTATAAAACAAAATAGGCGATTTAGGGACATAGTACATGTAAATAGATTAAACCACAAATAGATTAAAACCTTTTAATGTTAGAGTAGGATAAGAGATAGGTTTAAATAGATAATAATAGATTAAGGTTAGTAAGGTTTCCATATAGGAAGAGGCCTGTTATCTAATAAAAGAAAAAAAAATGAATGACAACTATCAAATTTGACATATTGAAGTTAATAGGGATGGGAAAGTAGGGAAATGTATCGATAGTTTTCTTATCGATATTCTCAAATAGTATCGATATATATAATTAAATTAGTTCTTTCCGTTGCATGTGCTGATGATGTGCTGATGAGTTGTGAGCCGCAGGGGGAAGAAGAGGCTGGCAACGTTGGCCACGCATCGAAGAAATGATTATTGGTTATGCGATTAAGGCATAGGCACAAGCCAGGGTATTAGTATAACCCAGTGGGTTTCTTAAAGTAATAGTCATAACTGAAACCGACTTTGCTAACGGGGCATAGCCTTTGCAAAGGATGTCGAGTTGACATCATTGGTCCAGTTTATATCTGATGTTTAAAATAATAAATGCATTTATAATAATAAACCCTGGTGCAAGCTCTAAACCCTGGTGCAAGCTCTATGAATAGGATTAGAAATTCGATGCGATCCAGCCTTTCCTTCTCTGGCGTGATAAACGCACGAGATCGAAAATTTGTATCATATCTGAATTTTGAGATTAAACCCCATCCGGGTCGATGTGAGTTGACGCATCATTCTTGTGTTGGGAGGACGCCTTGTTCCTTTTTCAGAGGTTTTGGTCAAGGAGGTTCAAGCATGACGGCGTACATTTGTTAGTGCGTGTGTGCACGACAGCTGAAGTTAAAATCACATATCGGAGCGTCCGAAAACTCGTTTGTCATGATAAAGCCTTCCCCTTTTAAGGGTCGTACCTCAATTGTAAATGTGATTCCTCTGTTAGGTAAATGTTCGGGTTAGGATAAGGTAGGATTCATGTAACCTTCCAAGACATAGAATAGAAGCACTTCGTATGATTCTGCGCGTCTATTCGTAGGAGCGTAGCTCATGTGAGGACTCTGCTTAACTAGAAGGCAACCTACTTGCCTATATTAACACTGGCAATAAGTATTACTTGAAGGGTAATATGAATTTAGAACATAAATAAATGAAGATGTGTTTGCTAGACTTTTTCCGTGTATATAAGGGCTCCTCTGAGCTTTGATGTGATAGTCCGATAGAAGGTGCCTATGGGTAGGCACCTTGCTGCTGAAATATAACTAGAACAGTGAATCCAGAGTTTTATTTAAGTAGCGCTTTCTGGCTACGTCCCCACAATACTCACATTTCCCTGTTATATTTAAATTCCACTCTGCTTAACCCATCGGCACCTCCCCGAGTCGGCCGACACCCTGACCCCGACCCGACCCTTGCCTCCCCGACCTATAATTACTATTATATTCCAACCTTTAATTAAGATTTGAGAGCTCAAAAATTTATCATTTAGTAATGTCCTAATGAGTTACCGATTTGATTTCTTAGAACAATCGACTTTATTTACGAAGAAAAGTTTTTAAATTTAATACGTTGGTATTTTATTTATGCTCAATATTTTGTTTTGTTTTATAAACATACTCAGGTGTTTAAATGTCTATGTTTTATGTGTTAAAATGAGCTGTTACACTTTGTACAACAATTATCTATATAAATGTATATTCTATTTTAAGTTGGAATGTGGATATTGTTAGTAAATGTTCCAATCAGCAAAGAGGTGAATCACAAACCATGCAGGAACAATGTATTGAATATGTGACTGGCTGAAAAACTGCGAGTAAACCAAATAAAATGAAAATGTTGATGAAAAATAAACAACGCGCGAAATTAAATGCATTCTGTCTTCGTTCGTATTTGTTTGAAATTTAGATTTTAGAATTATAAAAATGTGTGCGTCTTCCTCAAGTGAAAGTATTATAATCAAGTTTCTCAAAAATTACATCCTGGAACACCGTTTTCTGAGACTATTTCTAATTCCCAAGCTGTAAATAAATCAACAACTGTAACTGATGGTACTAATCAAACTGTTACGATGAACTTCCTTAATTGTTCAAATATAAACATTAGCCTCTAATTATTTTGTTTTATGTCTTAGGGTTCTTAATTTTATGTAAATAAATAAACATAACGTTCTTGTTCATAAGTTGCACTTACTTATTTTCTTATAGAGGGTGATAAAAAGTAGAGTGTCCACCTCGGGAGCAACACTATTTTAAGCTCGAGTGACATACTTTGAATCCCTCGCTGCACTCAGGATTCTACTTTAGAACCCCTCGCTACGTTCGGGATTCTACTCTCAATCCTTCGCTCCGCTCTGGATTAAAAAAAAGAACTCTCGCCTTTAAAATATTTGTTTGCTCCCTAGGTAAACAATCTACTATTTTATACCCTTAACCTTATATATTTGATTGATAATTAGATTATTAATTTTATAATAATAAAATGAAAATATCGAACTTTTATAATTCAATTCATATGTGAATTTTAATTTATCGGAATATCGGGGCTAAAGAGCATGCACTTCGCTATTGTAAGCGACCATGAAGTATTGCATTTAATTGTCTATGGTTGTCTGTTGATAATTATGAAACTTCATAGGCGTGCTTGTGTCAAATGTAAAATTAAAGGCTGGACGGAATAACTGTACCTACATAATTTAATTTTACAAAACTCAAAAGATCTAGATAGCCATACCAGTGAGGTTTTAAACCCGGTCCATCAATACTTTACGTATAAAATATTTTGCAAGGAAATGAAATACTCGAATAGAAACCATTCAAAGAGAAGGATTAGTATCAAAAGCCTCGGTATCATCGATCTACCCTGATAAAATGATACCCCAGAAATCTCGTAACTATCAGAGGCTGGGTCGGACCGTAACCAAACCTCCCTTACTAATCACTTTACGGATTAAATAATTAACTGACGAGCATAATCTGTTGCGTAGAAACAAGATTATGCTTGATATCACAATATAAACGTCCGACTTTGAACATTGGTGTGATATAAACAGATGTGAATTTAGGGTAAGGGAGGAAATTTGACACGATTGTGAGGTTTGAGAAATTAGTATAGTAATTCAAGGATAAGGTTATCCTTGAATTACCATTAATCAATTTCAAATACGGCTATTAAACTTGTGAAGATACCTTTTTTTGGTTTCGGGGGGACACCTTCAAAACGCGCCTGGACTTTTTGGGTCAAAGAACTAGGAGTGTGTGATTTTTACCTCACTGAAACCACCCGGGTGAACACCATCAGCACAAAGAAGGCGGTAGGCAGTGACCTCTTAAAAAAGTTCACCTTTGAACCCACTCTGTGCAACGCCTGTACAGCAAAATCTTTTCGTGTCAAATCAAAACAGTTAGTCAGCAAGCAAGTTAGTCAGCTTCGGTAGAGAGGTCTAATATCCAATGTCAGTGCAATTTTCTTGTCACCTTCTATGACACAGCAAGCTAAAATTATATTATCTGTGATACCGTTTAAGACGAAGATAGTCGCCAACGACCTTGAGGGAACAAAACACGCACTCGTTTCACACCCGCGCAATCCAAAATTCTGTAGCTTTGTACTTTCCTTATTAAGCTATGACTTAAAAAAAAAGCTTCGGATCAAAATGTAGATTATTAAATTGTCTTTGAGATGGTGCGATTGTCGTTTGTTTGTCCGTGTTAGGCATAACTTTACAAATTAATTACACTATGTTATCTATATATATATAAAAACTAGAGGACGCCTCGCGGTTTCACCCGCGTAGTTCCCGTTCCCGTGGGAATACAGGGATAAAAAGTAGCATATGTCACTCGAGGATAGAGTAGCTTCCCAACGGTGAAAGAATTTTTGAAATCGGTCCAGTAGTTTTGGAGCCTATTCGGTACAAACAAACAAAAAAATCTTTCCTCTTCATAATATTGGTATAGATTAATCCCTATTTCCCTTGGTCACGGCATCACCCGTGAACGGCTGGACCGATTTCGCTTATACTTTTTTTGTTGTGTTTCTTATTGTTTGGAGAAGGTTCTGATGAAAAAAAAATAGGGTAGGTAGCTATCCTACCTACCCTACCTATCCTACCCTACCTATCCTACCCTACCTATCCTACCCTACCTATCCTACCCTACCTATCCTACCCTACCTATCCTACCCTACCTATCCTACCCTACCTATCCTACCCTACCTACCCTACACCTTCCTACCTACCTACCCCACCCTACCTACCTACCCTACCCTACCTACCTACCCTACCCTACTACCTAAGTGGGGTAGGTACAAAAAACAAATACGACAATCCGACAATTTATCTACTCTCATATCGTAATATTCGAATTATAAAATTCAAAACGAGTTTATATTGGCATACTTTATAAACACAATACCGAAATTTAAAAATAGAATCTTATTATAACACTATTTCTCTAACAAAATAATGCTATAATAGTACATTATGGTACAAGTGTGTAATGTTGGTGATTACCGTTGAGGCGCCATTGAGACCCGAGCCGTTAGGTGAGGGTCTTAAGAGAGCCGAGGACGGTAATCATCAATACACACGTGTATCATACGACGTTTTTCAACACACTTGTGAAGAAAATTATACAAAAAATCATTTCCAACAGTGAAAATGAGTTGTGAATTTTTTTTCGCAATGGCGGGCAAAATTAATCAGTTTTCCTATGCGCGCGCATCTAACCATGGCGATCGGCCATAGACTAAAAATAATGAGTTATCTTTTTTTTGGCTTTTCGCGAATAGCGTTTTAGCCACGTACAAAATGGAGAATTTCAAGTTATTACAGACAAAAACAAAAGTTATATTTAAGTGAAAGTTTTATTTATTAAACACGTACAAGTTGAAATTATCTATTTAAATACGAAGTTGCATGAAATGTGTTGCATTTGTACTATTAAGCACGATCTTTTTTGTATCGAAACTTTTTTAAGAACAAAGCAATTGCGGTGAAATTAGAGCTTCTTTATGAGCAAGTGTGTTGAAAAACAATTATTTTTCTATTACGATACAGGACAAATCCAAGAAGTTAATCACTAAGGAGTTTCCATCACTTTTTTTTTTGTAATGCCATTTTATAGTACCTATTATAAAAAGATTTGATTCCAATTTTAAATTGTCTATGACAATGCCCGCTTTAGACTTAGCACGCACTGCGATTTTTATTCGCGCGAATTTTGTTTCTTTCTACCTGTTCATAGAGCTCAAAATATTCGGGCGAATAAAATTCGCGCCGTGGTGCGGTGGATTCTGTGGCAAACACGGATTTCTTGCGGTATTATTTCCGCACGATTTCATTACCGCAATGCGAACAACTTCATACAAATCCATAGGTCGCAGAATGGGCGTAAAAAAATCGTGCGAATAAAGATCGCAGTGCGTGCTAAGCCTTAGCGCATGCGCGGTTAATGCGGTGATGTGCCAGCACATCACCGAACCGTTTTGGCGCCATTCATACGTTTTTCAAGTTTTGCTGTACTGAATTTCATGAGTTATTTAAATTATTGTTTAAAAATGTATTCTATCAGTGAATGTGAAGAAAATTTGACTCCGCCCGATATTTTAGATGCGGCGAAGGAAATTACTCTTAATTTATTACCAGCAAAGTCGAGAAAAGTATATGACAAATGCTATCACGATTTTATGGCATGGAAAATGCAAAAAGAGGTATTTAGTAGGTTCAATCCCAATTTATGATTGTAGATAAAGTAGTGTATGAAACTGCACATAACTAGGTATTAAAACATTCCTGTGAAAACTATTAAAAAACTCGCCTACGGCTCGGTTTTTAAACACACACGCATGTTTTAATATCCCTCATTATGCAACAGTTTCATAAACTACTATTATATGTTTATACCTAGGTTGTAATCACTGAAATTATCAATCTGATAACGAAAATTATTGCACTGATGGAAATCTAGAGTTCTTATTACCGAATGTCTGAGGCCACGGGAAAGAAGGCGGGGGAAAAAGCTATTATATTTTACAAGCTTTTATTTAACTTGCAATGTATGTATGTATAAGTATGCTCGGGTCAAATATTGCAATTGAATTTTAAAGCAATTATCCTCAATCAATTAAGATGAAATTTTGCATACACGTTTAGTTTGGATGACAATGCATGGTTAGCTAAGTGACGTCATTCTAAATCTAATATGGCGGACGGCCCAAGATGGCGGACTAGTTATTTTTTGTGCACTGCTATGATATGGGTATCAAATGAAAGGGTTTGCTGAGAAGAATACGAAAAAAGCTCGTTGTAAAAAAGTTATTTATGAATAATTTTATTATGAAAAAATAGCTTTCTTGCTTGAATGTTTTCTTTCGTTTCTTTCTTGTTTTTTTAGAAATGGAGAACTCAGTGTTGTTAAGAATACTATTTTGTAAAAAAAGGTATTTATGAAAAAATAGCTTTCTTGCTTGAATGTTTTCTCTCGTTTCTTTCTTGTTTTTTTTTAGAAATGGAGAACTCAGTGTTGTTAAGATTACAATTTCAAAACGATAAATTACAGTCGACTTTAAAAATATTCCTCCGACAAGGTGAAATATTAGGGCTGATAAAAGCGGCAGACATATGGGCGTCATGAAAGGTATCTAAAACAGAAATTACATACAATTTTCACGTCAGGCAATATGGAGATTAAGTACTTTTTACTTTTACGGTAGGTACCATTAATTCCGAGGCCTTTAAATAAAGAAAAAATGAATAAATCAAGATTCTCATCAAGATCCTCATCAAGATTCTCATCACGATGATAGAGAACGATTAAGATCAATTGTTTTTTTCACGTGAGGGATCGCCTGTTATGCTCTGCTGTCCGATATGAGGGTAATTCACTTATTATTTGGAGTTGTTACGTTATTATTAACGAGACAGACGTTCAAACATCCCTGGGCAATATTGTTAACCTTAGAATTAAGCGTGTTTAAGGAGAATATGTATTATGTAAATAAAAATATATACAATGTTTTTTTAAACAAGCTTTTTGAACTGAAAGGTACTGAAAGATACTAAATGTAATATCACTGGACAATACATATTGTAGCGTTAAAAAATTAAAAATATAACTTTTTTAACGCAACGATAACCTAAAAATTTGATTTAAAAAGAAATACACCGTAAATAGAAAAAAGTAGTTTACAAAAACACACGACGAACAATATTAAAATTAAAAAAAAAGGAAATCTTACCGTCTTTGGTGTTTATACCATATATTAAAATTTTATGTATTATTGATACGTGTTGAGTTTGCAAACAAATCGTATTTCCTAAATCGATAAATAAATAAAAAAATAATGGTTTTAACGGCACCAAGTCAATTCGTTATTAGCCAAGTTACTAATTTAAAAGATCGAATGATCTCAATTTTACAATTAAAATTTACGAACAAATTGAAATATAACAAATAATAGGTTGCTACTATGAACTTAACTACGAAATAACTGTAATACCCGGTCCTGGACTTCACGATGTCGATCAAAGAAACTTCCCGTTGGTCGGAAATCTGAATCTGCCCAAATAGGAAGTTAGTTGCTCACAAGGCAGGAATTGAGGTCAAAGTCTTTCGGGAATGAGGGGGAAAGGGCGAATTTAGATCGCCCTACAGTCTTCGGACGAATCAAGTCTGCGTCAGGAAACGTGACTCGCCTCGAGACAAGTCTTTTGATGGTGTATAGTCGAATTATTAAATAAGATTTACAGAAACAGCCCTTGAAACATATGATATACCGCACAAAACTCGCTCGTTCAAACAGTTATAATTACACATACATGATTTATTTAAAAAATATACTTGGAGATCCGTCGTGTGTAAAATAAATCAAAAAATAGCTTGACACTTTTAGATTCGCAATTCAAACTAATTTAAAAAAAAAAGCATTTCTGGTTAAAAATAAGGATGAATTTGTTATAAAAGTAGGTTGATCTCGATAAAATTATAATGTAGCATTAACTAGTGCTGCAACATCTAATTAGCCCAAAAATGAAGTTGATCTTGCCTAGTTGAGGATTTGCTATGACCACTTTCTGGCTGCATCATGAGAGCAGCTTCAAAGTACATATTATTTCAATGTTTCCAAAGTTACATACGTACGCAAAGTTTCAGCTCAACGGGTGAAAAGGGAGGGTTCGGGTAGTTTAATTATTCGGGGGTAGTTTTATTATATTTATTTATTTATTATCACCAATTATAACATCTTTACAGTTTGATCCAATATGATGCTACAAGTCACAATTTAAACACACAAAATAACATTATACTAAAATAACCTAGCAACAAAATTACATACAATATACATCAATAAATTAAATTATTAAACATGCCAAAGTCTATAGCTCCAGGCCTCTCTCAATAATTATTTGAGCCCTTTGAATAAATCTCGACAGGTTTTGCCCAAATATGTCCTCCGACAATGTAACCACATTAACAATACGCGCGGCTCTCGAGATAGGGGCAAACTTGATATATTTTTCAAGCATATTCAGCCAGAATATGCTTGAAAAATATATTACTTGTAATTGCCGGACACACATACGAAAGGAAGGTAGTATAAAGTTTGTAAAAATAAAATAAAATATCTTCTTTTTAAATAAGCTTATTTCGTATTCTTCTCATCAAACCCTTTAATTTGGTACCCATATCATGGCAGTGCGCATAAAATAACTACAGTCCGACATCTTGGGCCGTCCGCCATATTGGATTTAGAATGACATCACTTAGCTAACCATGCATTGTCATCGAAACTAAACGTGAACGCAAAATTTCATCTTAACCGGTGGAGAATAACTGCTTTAAAATTTAGTTACAAGATTTGACCCGAACACACTTACTTATATACAGTACAAGTTAAATAAAAGCTTGTATAAACTGTTTCTGTAAATGTGGAACATTTAGTGGAGTGGAAATACTCAGGTTTGTACGGCGTCGCCTTCGTTTTCGTTATATAATGCTAGAGGAGTCATAATTCATTACTCTTGGATACTGTAAAGTAATTACAACGCATAAGTATTGTTAAGAGGAAGCTCTAAACTTATATGATTAAGAAGTTGCATTACATGAATATGATTATCTGTGTAAGGCAGTCTATGAAGCAGTGTTTTATGTTAAGATTATGAAAATTCTTGCACTGATAAATAGCTAAACTATCGCTGAGTCTCATCTCTCATCATTATCATTTCAGCCAAATTATGTCCACTGCTGAACCTAGGCCTCCGCCGAAGACAAGGCCGCCGCGTTCTAGGACATGCCGTTTTCCTCATGATGTTTTCCTTCACCGTTTTGAGAGCAGTGGTGATGAAATAATTTACACAAAGTAACGTGCCTGCCTTAGTTCGAACCCACAACCTACGACACGTAAGTCGGGGCCGTTACCACTGGGCTACTACTATGGAGTTACACTATGGATTTCTGGAGTACCATATGGAGTATAGGTCTCGCCAAACTTCTTGGCCGCCCTGAAGTTGGCTACAATGGCTGGGCAGTAGTATTTCTAAGAAACAGCACTGTTTCGTGCCTTGCGCATCGGAAAGCAAACTTCAGGGCGGTCGAGAAGTTCGGCGAGCACTATAAATCCTTAAACTGACCGCAGCCAATGCAGCTTAACTTCGAATATAGATCAAGTCTCGCCGTTGCTTTTGAGCCAGGAGCTCCTCACTTTATCACGTTTGCCACTGATCCAGTTGAAGTTCCTCTCTCCTTTGCTTCTCAGTTTACCTTCGTTAATACTTTAAGTATTTCCAAGATAATGTTCCACGGTATTAATGTTTGTCACGAATTCTCTAAATATTCGAGTAAAATTGTAGGTTCTTCGGTGAAAATAAGCTGATTCACGAATGTCTCCGTTTTCTCCTGAATATTAAAATAATGAATAATATTTCACAGTGTCTGAAAATTTATTTCAAGAAAACTACTTACTACTGATAATTGATTGGTCTTTATTAACCCCCGCCGGAAAAAGAGGAGGGTTATAAGTTTGACGTGTGTTGCTGTGTATCTGTGTGTCTGTCTGTGGCATCATAGCGCCTAAACGGATGAATCAATTTTGATTTAGTTTTTTTTTGTTTGAAAGATGATTTTGATGATTTCGGTATAAAGAAATTTATTTCTCATAAGAACTTACAGTCCGCTTATAATGAGATACAGAGTAATAATTATAATAATACAGTACTATACAATTTCCTCCAGAGCGTTAGAAGTTATAAATTTATAATGTACATACATGTTTCTTAAGCTTATTCTTAAATGTATTCACGTTATGGCACTCCTTTATATCGTCCGGCAAATCATTAAACAGCCGTGCTCCCTCATATAATATAGTCCTTCTACCGTAATTAGTGCGTACGCTGATGACTTCTAGTTTGTTTTTATATCTATTTCTCAGGTTATATGACATTGTTTTTTTCTTTATTTGTATGTTAGTTTGTAGTTATGTTTTTAATAAGAACGCAGGTGTAGTAGATGTATAGCTGTCTAATATTTAATAGTTTAGTTTTTTCGTATAAGGTCTTTGTTGGAGTGAGATAGTGATAGTGGAACAGAGTTTTAATTATTTTATTTTGAACTCTTTGAAGTGAGTTTAAATTAGTAACTGCTGCGGAGCCCCATACCTCAATCAAATACTCTAAATGCGATTTGACTAAAGAGTTATAAATCAAAGTGCGCACTTTACTTGGAATACAGTTTGCAACCTTCCGTAATGCTCCCAATAACGATGCTAATTTACTTCTGAGATGCTCAATGTGTCCAAGTTAGTTTTTCATCTACCCTTAATCCAAGATATTTTTCGTTAGTTGATCGTTATTTATTTTAAGAGGCGAGAAGTCCGGTATATGTTTATTTTTAGTGGTGAAATTCATGAATGAGGTTTTCGACCTGTTCATTGTAAGAAGGTTGTACTTTAACCATTCGTTTAATAAATCTAGATCATGTTGACCGTCCGTTATAATGTTATGAATTGATTTGTCAAAGTAAAAGAGACAGGTGTCGTCTGCATAAAGTGTTAGGTGTTCTGTTAGACCTATTTTATTAATATTATTTATATAAATTAGAAAAAGCAATGGACTGACAATAGAGCCCTGAGGACAGCCGTATCAAATATTTTGGACCGAGCTAGTGTGAGTATTTCCTATTTGAACAACTTGGTACCTGTTCTCTAAATATGACTTGAACATTTTAAGTGCTGTATCTGTAACACCTATGTTATCTAGTTTCTGTAGCAGTATTTGATGACTCACAGTATCGAACGCTTTTTTTAAATCGATGAATTTAAATTTCGAGAGTGTTCTTAGCTATGTTTAAATAAAATCGGTTCAGCCGTTCAAAAGTTATGGGCGTTTTACTGTTTGAATCGGGGTGTTTTCGCAAGATATTTTGTCATAATTACGTGTTCAATAGATTGCCGGTCAAAGCGTATCTACTATGTACTAGATAAATTATGCAGCATGAAATAAAAATCTGTAGGCGGTTTTTTAAATTTTGAAATTTTACTTGTCGTATTCTTCTCACAAAACCCGTTCATTTGATACCCATATCGTGCACAAGAAATAACTAGTCCACCATCTTGGGCCGTCCGCCATATTGGATTTAGAATGATGTCACTTATCTAACCATGCATTGTCATCCAAACTAAACGTGTATGCAAAATTTCATCTTTATCTGTGGAGGATAACTGCATGCTGGTAAATACATTGCAAATTAATTAAAAGCTTTTAACAATGACGTCATTCAACGCGGAGAGTGACTTTATTTTTAACCCCTGACGGAAAAAGAGGGTGTTATAAGTTTGACGTGTGTTGTGCTTTGGGTACACAGGAAAAAAAATTGTCCTAAATATCTTGGAAATAATACCATCCAAACTAATTAATATTCCTTATTCTGACGTGAAGTTTCAGCTCACAAAATAAGACAAAAAGTTTTTGTAATACCTATTATAATTTACCACCGAGCTTCGCAAAATTAAAAAGGTATCCATAAGAACCAGTTCACCGTTTAGACACAGACTATTAATTATGCGCACCGTTTGTAAAAGAAAAACATGTTCTGTTAAAATAACGGCCTTACCTACCTACTGAAAATGGTCTACCTTTTTTTTCAGTCCGTCCATTAGGTTAGCAGGGCTGCCTACCAACTCGGGCATAACAGTAAAATTAGTACTAACATTTTTCATTTACAAACATAAAAAAACACGTGGTGTGGCATGGCGTAGGTCATTCCAGGTTGATATGATGATAAAAAAGAAACAAAAACGTGTAGATAACAAAATAATAAAAAGCATTTCTACAAAAAAAAACTTCCAAAAAAACTACAAAGTGAAAAATAGCTTCTATTTCGGACGTCGTGGCTCCTGTTTATGTTTCCCCGTTTAATGACACCGGCTTCCGAAATTGATGCTTTGTGGTGTTTTTTTTGGAAGTCGGTTGTATTAAAAAAAAAAGCTTTTTATTATTTTTCACTTTTTAGTTGTGGTACTTATTGAGCAAGTTCTATAGTAAGTACCTATAATGCACAAAATTATGCTAGAATAGATTACCCGAATAACATGAAACTTGAACATAACCGGTGAAATGACAGTGTACCAGGGTGAACTGTACAAATCTGCATACCCCTTTAGACCGTACGTAGTATGATACTATGTTAAGAAATGGCGTAAACAATAAACAGACATTCGATTGCAGCAATCCCGAAAGAAGCCGTTGTTAAATGAAGAGTTCTGTTGTATATCGCCGAAGTTCTCCAGATCTTCACCAAATTTATATGGTGAGCAGCAGTTTTCAAACAAAAAAAGAATCATCAAAATCGGTTCAACTAGTAAAAAGTTTTGAGGAGACACACATAAAAAAAAGAGTTGACAGACAGGGCGGCCATTTTCCACGTCCCTACCTCGGTGACCTTTTATTTTGTCTATTTATAATTTCATAGCAGAGTTTCATTCGTTATTTCTACAGTTTCCACAGTAATTACAAGATTTTTTGCTACAGTTCTTATTTAAATGGTTAAAATGGGTATTTACAAAAAGTGGGTGTTCATAATTAATGTTAAAATACTTGCTTTATGAAACGGTTTTAAAACACTCTTTTAAAAAAAATACAACAACGCTTGCGCGGTCTTAAGGCGGTGTATGTTTAGTAAAAGCAAAGAGTTTAGAATAATAGCATGTTAAAGTACCTTCTTTAATATTTTCTTTTAAATATTTTTAATAGAGTAATTATCTTAACCCATAACTTTTTTGTTTTAGTTTATCGGCATTCCATGAACGTAAAGTGCATGAATGTTTCTCTTATTTATGGGTTGTTTATATCATGTGTTTCATCAGAAGAGAAATAAATACAAGATAAGGCTTTCAATCGTCAGATAAATTTTATGGAGAAATAAATAACTTTTGATAGTTTAACAGCTCCCTGTCCTTGTCCCACGTTACTTGGGGTCCACGCACCCCGTGTTATCCTTTCATGCTATCCTCCATTCTTTTTCTTTCATATAACTCCTTACACAATCCATCCATCTTTTTACTGCCCTTCCTCTCTTTATGCACCCATAATTATTTAATTCAGCATTTCTTTTAGTCAAATTCCTTTCAAATTTTTACTCTTGAACATCTTTTGGTTTTTCATTGGTAAACAGCAGTAAAACTACGATTATGGAACCAATACATTCATGATCGTCATAATTTCAAAAAAAAGACATCTACTGTTAAACATAGGCCTTCCCCAAGCGTCACCACATCGATCAACTGCTTCTCTTATCCATCAATAAAAAACATTTGGAGAATACTTTTATTAGGCGTACAGCTAAGGAGTGGCATTCCCTGCCGGAGTCTGTGTTTCCCGATAGCTACAATCTGAGGGTCTTTAAGTCAAGAGTGAATAGTTTATTTCTAGGCAAGCGTGCTTCACCGTCGACCACATCATCGCTTACCATCAGGTGAGATAGTGGTCAAACGCGAGTCTATTTATTTTTCAAACATTGCATTATTGTGTTAATAAATCACTAAGTCCCTATTCTGCAAATTAACAAGACGCGAACAAATTCAGAAGTCATATATTAAAATTTAAAAAGCAATTTAACTTCGCAGCAACTAGTTTGTGACGTCTGAGTTTAGAAATATAATTTGTATAATATCAGCCAAGGCACGTCCGCGTTCAAATATGTACCAACTAGTTTCTAGAAAACTAAATATTGAGAAAATGTGAGAATTGTTGGGCATTTTTCTTCATTTTGGTAATAAAGACGCATGGATTCGCGAAGATTGGTTTTCGACAGTTTGATTTCAACGTTTTTTGATATTTACTAAATTCACAATCGATTCGTCTTCATTGTCTTCCTACCCTTGGTGCCTGGGGTCGGCGCAACGCGCTTTCATCTCCCGTTATTCTTTCTTTCTATTCCGTTCTGTCAAGCGTCAAGCTATCACAGACTTCCTTTTTCTTAATATGATGCCCTATACAATCCATACATAATTTCTTCGGCCATCCTCTTCTTCTCCATAGGATATTGATTAGCCGTGAAAAGAAATTAAAGACGATTAATCTAAAACATACTCTGAAAAACACTACAAAGCGACAAATTACTTTCTTTGCCGAAGTCTGTGTTATTGGTACCAATTTTTTTTCCGTTTTATCGACACCGACTTCGGAAAAGAAAGTTACTTTTCGCTTTTTAGTGTTTTGTTTTGGAAGTCGGTTTGATTTTTTTGTTAAAAGTTTTTTTATTTTTCGCTTTTTAGTTTTGGTAGGTACCTCCAAATACCATCAAAATCATTTATAGCCAAAGTAAATCTCATGAAGATTCCAAAAAGCCCAAATACGACTAAGATCCATTGTTTTATTTCGGAGTTCCAGTGCCTACCTTCCGGCTTCATCATCAGATCAGTTCGATGTTACCATTTTCATCAGTACCTTTTATTTATAAGTATTTGCTTCATCAAAGTCGGTTAGTTATTCGATATATCTTATACCCGTGACATACTTAGGATTAAGGAGTTCTAGTGGCCATCTGTGGTCTTCTTCATCCGTTCCATTTCACCAAATGACACTTTCTGAGTGTAAATGACTTCATTGTTGATAAAAATACCTAAAGCGCTATAAGTATGCCTATAATATTTGAGGATTTCCCTCGATTTCTCTGGGATGCCATCATCAGAGCCTGGTTTCCTTATCATGATAACACTATTGTGATATCTCCTTTCCAACAAAAAAATAATCATCAAAGTTGGTTCATAAACGACGAAGTTACCCGCAAACAAACATAAAAAAAATATATATATACCTCCCCTTTCGGAAATTCAGTTAAAAATCGTTGTTTTTTCGAGCAAGATTTCAATCAAACATCTGGTGAAGAAAAGAGGCCGCTCAAAGAACGTTAATTAGTCAACTTCTCCTCAGGTGTGTTGCTAGGCAGTTTGTCGACCCATTTCTGCCCAGCTTAATCACTAGGCAGGGGATTTTAGGGTCTGTCTGTTTGTAAATTTAGATGCTTAAGAAAGTGTTGATTTTCACAGCCACTATGCTTTAAATCCAGTTTAGACACTTAATTTGGCAGTGTTTAAACAAAATTACAACAATAATTCGGCAGTTATAATAAAATGTCCAAGTATAGAAATATAATTTAAGCCAAGTCACGTCCGTGTTCCGAAATTCCGAATCCGTACGACCGTTTCTAGGAACACTGTAATATAAACAAGGTGTGTTACTAAATTTTGTTTAAGCGTAGTGTAACCGGAATATCGTTGTGTGGATAATACTGTGTTATTGTTATTAAACAAGTAAGAAGCTCGTGGCTAAATAATAACTTCCACACGTTTCGATTTTCGAGGTTAATCACCGCTTGTTGAGTTGAGAAGAACGGAATAGAATAGACAGTACCACACCGACACTTATACGGGCCTCGGAAAGCACGTAAAGCTGTTAATCGCCGTGAGTCATTTGTCCATCCTTGGCCGTCTTTACGGCAGTCAGAAAATTTGACACCAGTCTTGTCACCGCTTGTCGAGGTCGGTAACAATCCATTACTAACCGAGACTCCTCCGAGTCTCGGCAAGCACCTTAAGCCGTTAGTCCCGGCTGTCATTTCTTCATCTTTGACACTCGTGAGTCATTACGAGTAGTCAGAAGCCAGAAAATCTGACTCCAGTCTTGTCACCGCTTGTCGAGGTCGGTGGCAATCCATTACTTACCGAGACTCCTCCGAGCCTCAGAAAGCACGTAAAGCTATTGATTCCGGCTGTCATTTCTTAATTTTTGACTCTCGTGAGTCATTACGGGTAGAAAATCCGATTAGAAGTCAGGTAAGCTTCCGGTTAGATTGGAAGCCGATCCCAATACAATTGGGAAAACCTTCGGCAGATTGTTTGAACGGGAGATGGAGTCTCGTTGTGTGGATAATATTGTTTTTTATTAAATAAGTGGTGGTTAGTCTAGAGGTGGGTGTTATGCACTGCGTAATAAGCGGTCAGTGGTTACGATAGTTTAATTAGTGGTTTCATGTAATAAACATTATCAATTATGTCGGATTTTGTTGCAGTTGTGGTTTTGGTTTCAATGGCCGACTAAACCTAAAGTTTAGTATTGTGCCTGATGAATATGAGTAGTAAATTGGTGGCAACGAGAAATTTTAAAAGGAAAATGGTGTCATCTATAGATTATTAACCAAAGTAATAAATTTTCATTCCCAATCTTTGGATGACGAGCGTAAATAAAATACGCAGATGAATATTAACAGAAAATGTTGGTTTATAATTCACAAAGCTTCGTTATAACATAAAATATATTACACGATATCAAAATAACTATATATCACATGCAGGCCCGGGGCTCATTACTTTGCCTACATTATAAAATTGCGCTGCGGTACCGTCGCGAACAGAAGTGCTCGTATTTTGCCCACATTTGCTGGCAACTATATTGCCCGCCGTGCCCGCAGCTCACATTAACTTTGCATGATATATTGAAAGAATTTTCGTTGCTGAGCTGGATTTAGTGTGTTAAATCAGCAGGTTATTGTAATGCGGGTTTATTGCACAGGTAGACAAATCAAATTTCAAAATTTAAAAAGCCCCGGTACATTTTTATTTCATGCTACATAATTTATCTAGTACATAGTAGATACGCTTCGATCGGCAATCTATTGAACACGTAATTATGACACGATATCTTGCGAAAACACCCCGATTCAAACAGTAAAGTGCCCATAACTTTTGAACGGCTGAACCGATTTTATTCAAACATAGCTAAGAACACTCTCAATTAAGTCATCATGAAACAAAAAAAACTAAATCAAAATCGGTTCACCCGTTCGGTCGCTATGATGCCACAGACAGACACACAGATACACAGCAACACACGTCAAACTTATAACACCCCTCTTTTTACGGCGGGGGTTAAAAAAGAAATAAAGAACTCGTAGCTAAATAATAACAGCCGTACGGGTCGATATTCAAGGAAAAACAACGCTTTCTGAGGTTGGCCCGTGGATAGGTGACCATCACTTAGCGAGACTAAACATTAAGCTGTTGATTCTGGCTACCATTTGTGTATCTATACGGTAGTCAAAAGCCAAAAAATCAGGCACCAGTCGTGCCATACGGTATCTTCTTATCCAGTTAGATTGAGTCGTGGAGCTTAGATAGGCGCCTACATCTGAGAGTTAGATGTAAAAAAATGGCATACAGAAACATTCGCAAAGAAAAGGGAGAACGTGACGGGGAACAGGACAATATGGAAGAAGAAAAAGTGTTGCGCCATCCCCAAGGAACATGGGATAAGGGCAGGCAGATGATGATGAGCTGCATTCCGCTTGGCAGATTGATTGATCATCATTGTTAAATTTTCAGAATTCTTCTTCTTCTCCGTATCGATGATTCCTTCTTAATTCAATTTTTTTCGACCAGTGCTCAGCCACATCGATGGCCTTATAGCGCTTGCCTCGCAAAGGTCTCGCATGGTGCAGGTGTTGGTGCACAGGGAGAACTGCTTGATTCTGTAGACATCTCCCCGCAATGACTTAGGTGGAGTGACCTCAATGTGAGCTATCATACCAACCGACGACGATAGGGATTGACAGCTATCTTCGAGCTCACTTCAGCTAAGTGATCACGGTGAAAGGTCTACAGAATAGCACTACCGAACAGGAGACGGGCATTGTCTGTGGTGTAGTTCCACACTCATACTGTGGCTGATGGGAGCACCCCATCTGTACAAGTTATGCCTACAGCGGCCTACCTGGCTTCGTTGACGGTTTAGAGATTTCAAGGTGGGCCATGGCAATTTATGGCCCACTGGGAGCTTTTCTGTAGGCTTTTAATTTCCAGAATTGACGTGGTCCTTTATCATTCAAAGCTGTTCCCTTTAGACGAACTCTAACAAAGTTTGAGTCCGACATCCCTTTGAAGGTCAAACATCAGATAAGGACGAGCGCACACCGACCTGCGCTTAAAAGCCAACTGTCAGTATAATTAAGGATTATTCGACTTCATAAAGTCTAGTTGTGAAGTTTGGTACGGCGTTGTATCTACGCCTTAGAGTTTCAAACTTGGGATGATGCATATTCATGATAATTTTGGTAAAGCATGAGAAGTATTACAAGCGGTTAATTTGCGTGTAATGTGATGTACATAATGACTGCTTCGTTGGTCTAGTGGTTGTAAATGCTACTGCAGATCATGAGGTCCTGACTAAAAAGATCATATACAGGTAATACTGATCGCCACTCGACAATTTCGAACCAGTAGCGCCCACTTCTGTGAGCCATAAAAACTTCCGTGTTAGTCAATAAAAAAATTATGAAATAAATTTTATAATGGCCTCTTGTGCATTACGTTGCTATGGTAACAACAGCCAGACATCGAGTTTCCGAAAAAATAACATAACATTAAATTGATGAGTTAATAGTTACATAAACATAATTAGATTTATTTTCTAATATTATTTATCGGAGTTCATATTATACTGGTCAAGTTTGTAGGTGAACACGCCCACCGCATGTTTGCGTCTCTTTCTTTTTAAAGTATTTTTTTCGCTATCTCTTGTCCTCTATAATTTCGTAAACAAAACTAGTGAAGCACCATATCCTATGACCAAATCTGTTATCGATAGAACTAGAAACCTTACAAATACAGACATTAAATTGAATAGTTTATTAATTGTGAAACGATTTTTTGATTATGTTTTTTACTAATATTTGATATTACTATATTTAAGAACCAACAACCGAAAAAAAGTATGTTTACCTTTAGAATTATGTTTTAATTTTTTTTTAATTTTAGCATTTTATGTTATTACTAAAATGTTAAAACGCCGTATAATTAATAATAAAAAAAGTAATATTAATTTTAAAAAAATACAAATACTATTTATAAAAATCGATACCTTCCTGGTTTTATTTAAACCTGTCCCACCCTTAATGACGCGTATGACCTTGGTAAGGGACCAATCAGAGCGCAGTACCCCGTGCCTCATACCTCAGCTAGTTGACAGAATTGTTTTGATGTATTAGATCAAGCATTAGGCGTCTAGGGGCTATGTGGTCGATGGTCATGGACCAAGTGACTATATCTGTCTTGGACCAAGTGACTATATGCATAATGCCCGGACATTATGAATCTAGTCAAGTCCACTGACTTAAACTTCTATATTTATCACATTGTCTGGTCATTATGATAAACGTAACGGTTGGGCAATTCAATAATTATGGTCAATGAATTAGGCAAAGAGCCAGCGAAGCGAGCTCGGGAGCTTAGGGCACCCCGACATGGTTAGGTTAGGTACAAAGGACATGACGGGAGATGAAGTGAGCGAACTCAGCTCCCATCATCTCCTTCATTTTAGGTTACTTTAAACCCTTCAGACAGCAATAGGAGCCCCGCACAGCGGGTCTCCGTCGACTTTGTTGCTTAAATAGTAATCGTGCTTACCTATTCTATATTAAAATCAATGACAACATTAAAATAATTTAATAAAACACTTCTTTTTATTACCCTGCACATTAAGTGATGGGCAATGGGCATTATTCAGAAAGCCCGATCAATTTAATTATTTTAATAGCTTTATCATATTGCCTAGTCGTATTGGGCATTTTTCAAACTGCCCAGGCATTATGTAGTTGTAAAATATACGTAATAATAAAAATTATCACCTTTCAAGTTCATAGATCAATGGGATCGTGAGAAAATCTCTAGATACGAGTATTTAAACCACATATTGTCGTCTGGAAGGAACTTTTATCCGAATGTCATTGTAGGTGGGATAATTCCATCAAGGGCCGACACCTCCACCAATTCATTCCATCCGTTCGCGTGCGGCTGGCCAGGACGTGGCTGGAGGTGGATCACTGTGATGTCCAATTTCTCATAGGGCATGGTAACTTTAATAGTAAATTATTTTCCTTCAAGCTCGCCTTTATGTCAGTGTTCTAAATCCGACTGCGAATATGTACAAATGTACAATCTGCACATCATATCTTAGGGGATTGTATTCTTTGGCAGAATGAACGCAATATTATGTTGAATAATGTAAACTGTATGTTTAGACATCATGGTAACTGAATTGGCATCAACCTTTGATCAAAAGATGAAACCAAGCCTCATAGCCCTGCCAAGTCAGTCTGTCCACAACAACACTTTCTTAGGACTGATAGACAATAACATGCACCGACACCCTTCCTTAAACAAGTTGATTCCTCGCCCCAGTAACGTTCACAAAGCCAACTATGATTGACATAAATTATCTTTAAACCTTCGTCATCTTACTTGGTCGGTCTGCCTCAAGTGTCAAGTCAAGACTGACTTGACACTTGTTAACCATAAGCTTAGAGAATGAGCTGAACGTTGAAGGGGTCCAACGTCAAGATGAGAATCATTTTAATAGCAAGGACACTCTGTATTAATTCTTAACAACATTAGCAGTTAGGACGTATGCAAATCGGACGTTTACTGGGGGCTATCACCGTCAACATAACCGAGGCAACCTACTTACACCTCCAGCTCCCCTGTGAATTGTCCTGGGGAATACTAAATTATGTACACAGGATCTGGGATAATTCTGAGCCTAACAAGTAGACTCACAATATCCAGGTGACAAGGTTTATGACTAACAGCCCTTTAGAATGTTCTCAGGTACGTTTTAATGTACCTAAACGGGTATTTTTCGGGGAATTACCTGACGAAAATCATCATTGTCATCATCATTTCAAGCAAAAGACGTCCTCTACTGGACATGGGCCATCCCCAAAGTGTCGCCAAATTGTTCGGTCCGTGTGTCTCGCAACCAGCGAATTCTCGCTGCCCTTAACAAGATTATCGGTATCTAGAGGTAAGCCTTCCAACACTGCGTCTTTCAGTACGCGGTCGCCACTTCAGAACTTTTTGGCCCCATCGACCATCCGTTCTAGGAGAAATATTCTCTGCCTACTGCCACCTAAGTTTGGCAATTGTACAGTCCATGTCGGTTGCCTTGAGGTAAATAGTTTGAAATATTGAAAATTTTAATAAAAACACATTGTAAAGAAAAAATATCCCTTCACCTCAACCAACCTCATTGCCCGCTTGTCCCACACCGCTTGTCAACACACACTTGCTGACGTTTTCCCGCAATTGTGTGTCCTCTCATGTGTAGGCGAGCTTGACAAACGGCAATATGGTGTAAAATGTTTTATGGCCACACAAAACATTGTGCCGAGGGCTTTAAAAGCCATGATGCGTGCAGAAACACCATATATATCTGCCGTACGACGCGACTTTATTTCCATGTTTTCCATGTGTATTAAATTGAACCAGTTTATTTAAATATAGGAACGATCGTGCGATGGGATAGTTCTGTCAGGTTTTGTGGTATTTGTTGTGATATCGTTTTCATATTTATTGGTGCGCGGCTGATGTTTTTATTTTATTTTTGGCATGAATATTGAAAACCACATAGCACAGATACCAATATCAAGTTATTTACGAGTAGGTTATGAAACAAAGAATAATTATACTATGTATTTTAACATAATATATCGCCTGTATTCCGCGAAGGGTTTAGCAGAGGTGCTCCATGCACCTATACCTAAACATCGCCAGTTACTTCTTTTTTAAGTCCCATGTGATAGGGGGCTAGTAAAAATGTTACTATGTTCTTTAGACTCATCTTACATTCATAAGGTTACACACATTGATACAGAATTCTAAGTCCAAAATTTCAGTCAAATTCAGCTACTAAACAACTGTTACTAATACAATGGACCCGGCCCCGCGTAAACAAAACACGATAAAGCACCAAACAAAAACAAGTTCTTTCTCGGTCAAATACGTAACAGAAAAAAACAACCGTCAATAGGCCACGGAGTCAATGAATCAAGTACACCACTACGCAGTAGTAAGTGTTCATTATTCCAAGCATGACACAAGGCCAGGAGTTGTGACCTTGGCATTGGGACGCCGTGACCTTGGCGCGTACCCAAGCGCCAAGATGGCCGCGAGTTGTAAGGGTACGGCGGGAAAAATAGAGCGGGCGTTTGATTCTTCATTCGGTAAAGCATTGACGGTTTCTTGCTCATGCTAATACGAACTTTGGGAAAACATGGTTTATTCTCCAAATGATTTCTTCGGATTGTATAGGCAGCTGCCAATATACTTTATATGTTTCTACCAAGGACGTAGATATAGATAGTACTTCCTAAGTCTATGGTAAGTACTTCATGAAAACCAGAAACGTTAAAGTGATCCTACAAACGGTATTGGTTGACCTGATACGTTGGTTTTACATATAAATAACTAATAAATGAAAAACAAACAGTGCAGCTAATGAATAGTTAAGTAATATACAAATTAGATATGATTTATAGAATAAGTAAATTAAAACAATGCGTAACATAATTATTAATATTGGTGGTCATGGTCCCGATTGCCGCTAAACGTGAATTAATTAATTTAGGTTATTAACACTAAATCATTATGACATTAATGCCGATTGTGTTTATGGATGAATTAAATGAACTGATTCGTTATTATTGGGTATATTAACTGTGACCTGGTTAAGCCAAATATAAAATCCCTTATGATACTAAGCATGGAAGATGTTCATATCTAGAAGCAAAGCCATATTCTTAAACAATGAAGAGATACATTGCAAACATGCGCTTTAGATCCTAACACAGTGTAGGTTTATCATCTTAATATCCAATTCCTACATATTTACTCCTCGCTTCATCTCAAAGCTCACTCAAACTGTATACATTTAAGCAAACACAAGTCCCGCATTCATTTTCTACTCCAATAAAGTCAAAACCTCAAGAGAATGTGCCACGGTATGGTCCTAAATAAATGATATTAAATGTGAGGCTGTGTTGCCAGTGTTTGTTCTTTATTATTTACCTTTGTTGCTGCTAAAACCTTGATGAAGGCTACCTGGAAGGTTGAGGGCGAGGGCGACTGAAGGATTGTGAACAGAGGGTATAATATTATGAGGGGCAAAAATATCATAATCGTATTGGGCTTTTTATCCGACTAAAAGGATTGGTAATGATTTTTACAGGCTATAAGATATGTTAATGTAGCCTAGGGATTGACACAAAATAAAATCAATTTTCCAAAAAAAAATACAACCAGCTTCGGAAGTCAGTTGTATTTTTTTGTAAAAAGTGTTTATTTTCACTTTTTAGTTGTGGAACATAATGAGCAAGTTCATTAGTAAGGTACCTGTAATACAGGGGGCAGTTGATATTTATGAAGTATGGGCGAAGTATGAATTTTAAAAAGACCCTACGGCGATTGTAATGAGGACGGTACAAAGTCCAAACAAAATTGTAGACAAAGTTATTATATTTATTAGAATAACAAGAATTTAAAGGAAAATTATTTTTATGATCTGCTTTTGCTTTTTGGGACCTGCTCCTCCCTGGCCACCCATGGCCACCTTGGATAATGATGACTAAAAGGCTCAAACGAGATTGGGCAGGTCACGTCAGATGCATGCATAATGACCGCTGAGCAAAAGTCCCCACGCAATGAGTGCCAGGGAATGAATAGCGTCGCTGAGGCCGACCCAGAAAGCGGTGCCAAGATGACCTAGACGCGTACCGCGAAGCTGGTTCAAGGCAGCGCAAGAAAAGAGGGCCGAGAAAAGTATGGAGGAGACTTTTGCCCACCAGTGGGTCATGCCAGGCATCTTTAAAATATCTGACTTATTTTTAACCCCCGACGGAAAAAGAGTGTTGTTATAAGTTTGAAATATGAACAGTCGGTAATAGCTGTTGCCTGACCCAACCTGAAAACGAAAGAATTTGAACCCTCCGCCTATAACATTAAGGATTATTTAATTTGTATGAGTTTATCAGCCTAGCGCTACTCGATGAACAAATACAATAATAATACAAATACACAGATTTGATCTTTAAAACGTTAGCGGTAGGATATTTCTAACTATTTGTTATGCGATTTTGATTTTTATGCTGTAAAACTAAAAGTTTATCAGAGTATTGTAATATAATTAGCGTCATTGCTACTAAAAGCTTATATTAAACGATTATATTCAAGTAGATCTCGTGGTTCGTGTATAAGGCTGAGACTAACAAGATGTGAGTTCAAAGCCTGCGTCGACAATATTATTGTTTTGTATTTGTGTAATTTAGAATCTATTCAATAATAAGTATTTCAACAAATTCATCAAATAAAAAATTTCTAAATTGGTAATATTTTCGCCTAACTTGTAGTAAGTGGCCAGTTGAAAGAGAAATATGCGTATTCATTATAAACTGGTAGTCAAGTGTTACTAAATTAACTTTAGGTTAGGCAAATAAAAATGAACCGTGACAATAAAACTAATGCCAGTCTACGCACAATTGCAGTGACTACGCGTGAACATTTTTACCATGCCTTACTAAGTTGCGAAAAATAACGCCTTAATTTTTTTTAAATTCATTGTTATTATTATTGTTATTCATTTCTGTTGTTATTTGAAAAAAAATGTTATGAATTATATTTTGAATACAAAAACATAATTGGATATTGTAAACATAAAGCAACAAGAAGTGGAAAGTTAGTTTGAACGCAACCATGTTGACATAGATTAACTAAATGTTAACCGACTTAACAAATATTTTTGAAACTAACAAACGCAAACCCTAACGTTACTTGTTAAAGATCAAATTAACTTTATTCTATAATATTTGCCTACCTTGAACAAGTCGTTCTAGTTCACTAAGCTCATGCGTATCGAATAACACTTATCTACTTCTAATTGCAGTAGGTTTTAAATCGTCTAACTTTTAATGGGTCGGCTAACGGTAGGGTGGATCAGGTAACAGCTATTACCGACTATAACTGTGTGTTTGTGTATTTGTGTAGCTGTCTGTATAGCTCCTAAACAGATAAACCGATTTTGATTTTATTTGAAAGGTGACATTATCGAGAGTGTTCTTGGTTATGTTTGATGAAAATCGGTTCAGCCGTTCTAAAGTTGGGCGTTTCACTGTTTGATTTGGGGAGTTTTCGCAAAATATCGTATCATAATTACGTGTTAAATAGATTGTCGATTGAAGCGTGCACTACTAGAAAAATAATGTAGCATGAAATAAAAATGTGTCGAGGTTTTTTTTTAATTTTACTTGTGTAAGATCGCATCGAGAATATCACAAGAAATGAGATATCATTTCCTGACAGAACCAAAGCCGTCATTGTTTGTCATAGCCACCTTTTCTTCTATTTTTCGTAACGGTGCAGTTTTTCAATCCTTCGTTTACGTCATAAAGTCATAATCAGGTCTCCGGGTTGAAAGTAAAACGAGGCCAGGTTAGCAAGAGGTTATCGGCACGGTTTTTCAGTTACAGTAACGATCGACCGGCCTTGGTTGTGTTACTGACATTGTTAAAGCAAAAGCGGCTTAGAAAAGAGTTTATACTAAGCCTTATTCATAAAAAGAAATCTTTTAAAACCGGCTTTAAAGAATTTACTTTTCAGCCTTTTTCATAAAAAAATGATCTCTTAAGCCCCGTTTAATTCAAACTGCCTTTGTTATTTTAGTGTTTGCAAAGCGTTAAGTTTTGTATTAATGTATCTTATAAGGGTTCATTAACACAAGAACTGTGGACATTTGCTTAGTATTTGAACTTTTCCTTTAGACCAATGAATTACTTCAGCTTTAGATAAGCGTATGTAACAGGCACTGTAGGCAGGACACAGGTAATTTTAAATTAGACAAGAAGAGCTACTAAAAAGTCTATGGAGAACAGTTTGAAAAATTAACACGTGAATACATATTTAATGTGTGTGCCATAAATATCTGGTCTTTGACATAATTTATCTAAATTATTTGTGATTTATTCCGTTTAAGAGATGACAGATACACAGCAACACACGTAAAACTTATAACACCCCTCTTTTTCCGGCGGAGGTTAAAAAATAGACCAAACGGTGTTTGAATTTAAAATAGTTTTTTTTAACAACAATGTAGTGAGCGTGTGACAAAAACAAACAACATTTTGTCACATGACTGGCGAAATCTAACTTTATTCTTGATAACAAACGTCAGTTGCGTCACAATACGCATTAAATCGATCGTCAATGCTAAAATTAAACGAGTCTTTAAATAAGCGAAAAGACACGAGAACATTTAGAACGATTGGCAGCCCTAGGGAATTAAATATAGTTTGTACTAGGCTCTGCTATATTAAAAAATATGAATATATGAAGACTTTGATTGCAAGCTCACTCGCTAACAAGTATTAATTAAAATTTAGAATATCGCGAGGCTTATTAACTCATGCTTTTTAAATTACATTATTTATCTAGTAGAACACGCTTCGATTGACAATCCATCGGAACACGTAATTACAACGCGATACCTTGCGTAAATACCCGCATCAAAGAATAAAGTGCACATAACTTTGAACATCTGAACCGATCTTCACCAAACATACCTAAGAACATTCTTGATAAAGACACTTTTCAAACAACAATAAAACGAAATCAAAATCGCTTCATCCGTTTGGGAGGTATGATTCCAGAGACAATACACGAACTCACAGTTACCCACATGAAACTTATAACACCCTTCTTTTTCTGTCGGGGTTAAAAAACGACCATATTGTGCTTACTATCAGGTGAGATAGTGGTCAAAAGCGACTATCTACACTAATATTATAAAGAGGAAAGATTTGATTGTATGTCATTTGTTTTTAATGCATAAATCAACAACTGTGTCATTCTTAAAACTTAGAGCAACTAAAAAAAACTAATTTGATACAATAAACAGGGGCTGAAAGGCATTTCATTATTTTCAGTCAGTGCAAAAAAGAGAAAGGATCTTTACAAGACATATAGCGGTATCCCCTTTTCTCCTTGTTTAGTCGACAATCAATTCGTCTACCAATTTTCTAACTAAGGTCGGCTTCCAGTCTAACCAATATGTTACTGGGTACCAGCATTTTAGATGAACCGATTGCCTACCTGACATCCACAACACAGTTACTGCATACCGTAAAACGATAATAATTAATTTTTAAACTAAAATTGGCATAACTACTTCAATAATATTATGCAAATATATGAATAAAATGCAGTGTTGGCGACTTTACTTGAAATTTTATAGTCCATTTTTTTTTGTCTTTTCAATATAAAGTAACCCTTTTTTTAATGAATTCTGACTGTAAAATTAAAAACAAAACGCAAAACACAACGACAACAAAATATTTTTCTGCAACAAGCAAGTAAACGTATTCTTGCGCTGACCTTGCTGCAAAACAAGGCTGACGTATCTATCGATCTAGTGTTACAAATTTTAAAAAGAAAATTGAGGCGCGTTCCGTTTTCACGGAGTAAGCTTTAAAAAACTAAAAAAATATATTATCATCAAAGTTGCCCCAGATCTCAATGTAACCCCGTTCCACCGGTACTGGCAAGGCTGGTGTCACATTTTGTTATTTTTATTTAACTTTTAATGTACACACACATAATGGTTCAATAAAAAAAAGAACAGAACATAGGTACAAAGGTAGGTATTTCATCTTGTGCTGTGAACGGTAGGCGAAAATGTTTTGAATGTGGAGTGCATACCTTCTTACTAACTTACTATGTCAAGACGTCATTTTGAGATTCAAATTTTATAGCCTACTTTAAGCTAAATAATATTTAAGTATTTTCCAAGACACATAGAATACATTATTTAAGTAAGATTTCAATTTATACCGAATATATTCATTTAATTGAGTATTCCATTATTCAGCTTAAGGCGCTACCCCTAACAAAACGCCGCGCTAGCCGTTTTTCGTGCAGTTTTTAGGAGCTATCTACTCGTTATTTAAAATGAAATATCAACTAATAAAAATACATTAAATTTCTACATATTATTGATTCCAAAATTGTAGAATTCTTTTTTTTTTTAATGTTGTATATGTTTCACTAATCTCCTTCCAACAAAAACATAAAAATGAGAAATAATGATTGATACTCGTAGCATGCATCTCCTCGTAAAGTGTTCATTAATAACTATTTGTACTAACACTAATGGATAGACAATTTGATAACGAACATTTTGGTAGATTTATTTTTTTCATAAGACCAATCTTCGATTTTATAAAGATTTTATTCTAAAATCTGGGCGTATTCACTACTGTAATTCATGCGCCGACAGTGCCGCTAGGCCAATAGTAATGCTCATATCTCATGCTGATTTTTTGGTCAGGGTACGGCCTTAATTACATAGCTGTGCTAAATATACGTTTCGGTTATAATTATACCTGTTCAATTAGGGTATGATACGTTGTTAAAGTTTTTTTTTTTTTAAATAGCATACGATTTTTTTTTGCGGGGGGTTAATTAAAAATGTAAAAGTAAACTTTATGTAAAATATACGAGAAAAAATCATGACAATCCCTTTACACAGAAATCCGCAAATACCATTATCATAATGTTTTATACATTTTCTTAGTAAAACAACCTCGGGAAATCACAAAGGTGGGTTTGTAAACGAGAAATTATTCTCCAGTTTGTACAACAAATAAATAGATCAGACTGTTGGCGTAACCTGGGGCTATTCGTTTGCCGGCACGTGGCTTTGGAGAAAGGGAAGTACACAGAGCAAGGAATCGCTGTGCCGGCAGCGACTTGACACTACGCCATTTCAATCTTAACTAATATTACAAAGAGGTAAATTGTAAGAAACGCCGCGTTGGACGGGTACGCCCAAAAGTACATACTCGGAACTTCTTGGTGATGTTCTTCATATGGCCAGGTGCGCAGTTCTCAATGGTCAGAATGAACGGTCAGATGTATGAATATAAAGGCAGCAAAATGAGTATATTAGGGTCAATCAGGTTGCGTCCTGTAGTTTCTGCCTACCCCCATGGAAAAAGGGTGAGAGTTAATTTATGTATATAAAATTAGGTCATGCAGTGGACGTCTTTCGGCTGAAATGATGATGAATCAATTTCTATAAGTTAATGGGCATTTTCAGAAACGCTGTTTTATGAAAAGAACGAATATTCTTTGGCATACGTGTGTATTTGTTTGCGAAACCAGTAGTATCATGTTGATAGAGGCGGGTATAGGGGAAAAGTTCAGAGAATTCTTTCAATGGCGGTGTGTTTGACGAGAGTCTCAAAGGGCTGTATGGATGTTTGAATTTTTGTGTTTTTTATATTTGCCGAATACGTGAGAAACGCTCGTCTAATGGAAAATGGCTACCATCACCTCGGCCGCCTATACAAAGTAAAGTCAGAGAAATAAATTGGCAGTAATTCCCAGTAAACAGAAGCTTCACCAAGGTCGAAACTATCTAACTGTAACGTCCATACGGATTTTGATGTACCTTGGCACACGGAGATAAAATACTGGATTAGGACAAAGGATTTTTATCCCGGTAATACTCCCTTGGAATTATAAAACACTTTTTACACGGGCGAAGTCACGAGCAGTAGACAAATATGTGTTTTATGATCATTGAGGTAATAATGTACTACGCACTAGAGAAGTCACCACACATCACTGCTGTGTTCCGTTCATGTGGGGTCGGCCGGCCGCACTTCACTCAGTTGCTTGCTAGATCTTGAGCGCCTATGTCATTGTTTGTTTTTAAACGAAAAAATGTTCAAACGTATTAAATATGCTGTCGTGTGTTTTAAGATATTGCACTTATAATTCAACTAATACGGCGAAATGCAAAGGAATAACTTTTCGTCAATGAGTAACTAGATAATCATTTTAAAATTGAAATATTTGGTGGACGCCATGTTGCCTCATTTCTCATATAGACTAAAAATTAAGATGTGACAATTCGTGTAACAAGTGTAGGTAGAATTAACTGACTTTGTTTTTATAGCGGAAAATAACAATCTTAAGTATATTCAGAAAGGAACTGACTGTGGTTAGGTATTCAAATAAATAGTTTAACAATTTGTTAGGTATGATAGGTGGGTAGGTGTCTAGGGTAGAATAGGGTATGTAGGTATCCAGTTGGCGGGTGCGAAGTCAAGGAGGACAGCTAGTACCTAAATAATGGGACGACGTAAATTACTTCAAAGTCAGCGTTTAGCTTTGATATTCTTGTGCAAAGCAAACAGGACGGTTAGTACTGAGACCTTACCGGTACTTGCTGGCGTACTTCTGGTCAACCTTGATGTGCAACGATGTGCTGCAATGTACGAGAAACCATGGACGCAAAGTGACCGTGAGAAAATCTCTGGATTATTTGAACCACATATTGACGTCTGGCTGGAACTTTTATCCGTATGGCAATGTAGGTGGGATAATTCCATCAAGGGCTGACACCTCCACCAATTCTTTCCATCTGTTCGCGTGCGACTGGCCAGGACGTGGCTGGAGGTGGATCACTGTGTTGCCCAATTTCTCACAGGACATGGTAACTTTAAAAGTAAATTATTTTCCTTCAAGCTCGTTGCCTCGCCTTTATGTCAGTATTCTAGATCTGACTGTGAATATGTACAATCTGCCCATCATATCTTATGGGAGTGTATTCTTTGGCAGAATGAACGCAATACTATGTTGAATAACGTACAGGCTGCATCAGAAGATGTTTACTATACGGGTCATGTGGTAACTAGAACAAATTTCCGTGCGATCAAGCGTTTTTGCCATACTTATTTATTATTGGTATCAAATATAATACCTTACAATGTTAGGACCCATTAATATTAATGCTATATATATATCCGTGGTGCTAGGCAACTGGGCTTATCCCAGTTGTAAATGACCCTTTGTGCCTATTGACCTTGTTTGTTCTGTCTCCTACTTGATATGGAGAGAACTAGAAATTTTTATTTTTTCCTGCTCGTCCACTTTTATTTTCTGATTAATTTCGTTGCGGGATCCAAGACAGTTAAATTCATTCTCCGGGACTTCGTCGAGCTTCATTGTCTCAGTGCTTTTCTGGTGGTCGCCACTATTGATTCTGGCTTTCAGGACTTGCAGTGACTTGGGAATAGTGCTGTGGGAATGTCCCAAAAAAGAAGTACATAAATCTAATATTAAATTAATGTACTATTTTATTTATTAATATAATATTACTTTACTAAGGTTATTTCAACTAATATTTTTATTGAAAAAAAGTGTGAATTCTAATGAAACTTGTTAGGTATAAAGCTATGTAGGTACAGCTTCTGTAGTCAATCAGCAGTTTAGTCTATATGAGTGACAAGTTGTTGCAGAATGTTGAACGAAACGCGTAAGCGCCATGAAAATCACGGCGCTTCCGTCTTTTTGATCGCGAGAAAACTATACCTTAGAAGCGCTCTAGCGCTGCGTGTTTATACTGTTTTGCTAGACGGCTAATTATTGTTTCAGCGCTGCAGCGAAGTTTAGTTTAAACTCTTGTCAAAATGGAGCATGTCCTTTACTTAGGATAGCTTCACTAGTACATATTATCTCAATGTTTATGATGTATTTAAATGACATTCAATCCTAAGCTGAAAACCAACTAAACATTAGATTATTCTGATTGTAAAAACATCGGTAATAGCAAAAAGTTATCAACCGAATATATAGCTTATTAAACTGCATACGAATATCCTATCATTTAGTGTGTCTCTAAGTTAACGAACGTCAACGAAATTGCAACGTAAAAGAAAGTAGATTATTAACCCAGTAAGACAAAAATAACATAAATATAACAAAGAACCAATATTTAGGTTAGCTTACGGCTGCAAGTGAAACCTAGAAACTGCTTTTCGTTTGAGGATGTGGCCACCCCTCGGGTGTCAGAGTTAATTAAGCCTCCTCTGGGAACCCCACAGAACTCTATGAAAAACTGTTCATTTATGAAATATCTCACGTATCTTTCTGCGGTTCTTTTCGCTAACATATTTCACTCCAACATTTATTATTGTAATAATTAATTAACTCAGTATATTACGTTCTCGTCTTGTGATCTCGACATGATAGGATTGCGCAGAAATTGCTTTCTTATATTTGTTTTTCCTGGCATAATAAATTAATGAATACTAGTCGTATAAACTGAAGGGATTACTTCTAATGGATAGTTATCTCGTCCATGCATATCAAAAATGTACATTAAGAACTATTATTTTTTCGGTAAGTAATATTTGTCTGTACGAAAAGCCTTGATTAGTTTGATTAATTATTCAATAACGAGTTGATATAGTTTTTTTCTCAATCGATTTATTTAACGAACTGAATTGCTCCTACAAATGTTGTTCTTTAGAATTCTCTACAGATAGAGGTGGAAGGAGAGTAAAACGGGGAGTAAAAGAGTAGGTATACCTTTGCCCATCAGTGGGTCAAAACAGCCTGATTGCCTATTATTATTATGAGCGCAGGGGTGACCGCGACTTACAAGTTGTAGATCGTGAGTATGAATTTCATCACCACTGATCTCAAAACGGTGAAGGAAAACATCATCAGGAAACCGGCATGTCCTTGAACCAAAAATTCGAAGACATATGACATCCATTAAATAATACAATCGGACTAATATGTAGTTAACCTATTTTTGGTGAAACAAAATAACACAATTCGACGCAAATCCTTCAAAATTCATTGCTGGATGTTCCATATTTCTGGTTTCCAAAGATAACAAATTTTTCCAAATATATTTGACAAAATATGGTATAAATATACTTATCTAAAATCAGTTAAGTAACCGTTAGAAGGAAACTTTGTCGGCAATACGTCAGGGAAATGTTTGCGGAAATTGGACGGCTGCTGACGCCCCGAGCTACGCCGCCCGGGCAGCAACGTAGTCATTTATCAACCGCGTCAGAACCACACCGGCTCGGTTTGAGGCTGCTAAGCGAGCGGATGTTTTGACAGCATTTTGTAAGTATAGATGTTTATGACGAACATGAGTTAAAAAGTCAATATTTGTAACTTCTCTTGTTACTTTGCGATCGATCGATTAGAAAAAATCAGCAGAGGCCTTAGACAAGTGATTAGATTTCGATGTTAGCGAAGGCGATAGTCGAAATGTCAAAATATGAGGAATTGATCAAGTGATTTTTCGATATCGCTTGTCAATCCCATACAATTTTGCCTTTTTGACAATCACTATCACCACGCTTTCGATGAAAGAGAGCAAAAATTTCTCGAATTCAGAATCGAATAGGGCGCGAGAACTCTTTTACAAATTTATTCTCAACCCAGACAGGCATCGGACTTAACGGGCCTCATCAGGTTTTGCTGACATCTCTGTGTGAAACACTACGCGCCGTCGACTCGGGCCTGGCCCTTATCGGACGGCGAGCTAGCCATTAATCGTCCGCCTAATGGCCTGCAGTGTTCCCTGTAGTTAAGTAGTGCTGCTCGTCCATTTCATGCGCAGCTGCTGTCAATCACTGAGAGCCATTACTCGCTGCTGTTTAACAGACTTTTATCGTTTTTCTTTGCTTTTGCTTTTAAGTAACCAATCAATCGCTCGCTTAGTAACAGACAACATTTTAAACAGAAAAATATGATATTTCATAAGAATAACTTCGACTAGATCAATTCCTCGTTTGAATGCAGTCGTAATAAAAGTAAAAATCCAAAACCCAACAATAAAAAAAAACTAAAATAATATTGAAAACCACCACAATAACAATTTCGCATACAAAACATCCATACAAAAGCCATACAAATAACAGCAAGTCCCGATCAATCTATACACAGATAATCCCACTTGGAATGGAATTACCAACAGTATAAATAAGACAGTTTTACTTCCATTGCGGGCGACAAAAGCGGCTTAGCAACTGCACTTCATTTCAAACACGCGACGGATTCCAACTAAGTCGAAAAAAGTCGCTTCTTCACGCGGATTTCAATTTGTAACGCGGAAAAGCTGTCGCTTGAGATTTGATAGTTTAATTCAGAATTCGAATGGTCGGTCAGTGATTTTTTGTAGGTATAGTGCTCTCTCTTTCCTTTTAAGGTCTATCCAGAGATTTAGAAGGAGGGTTAGTCTTGTGCGATAAGATAAGATAAATTGTATTATTGTTAATTTTTATGTTAACGATTTATTATCTGGTACACGGTTTATATCTAATTAAATATAATACTGAATGTGTAATGTATATCTTCATGTAATGTATGTCTTCTTATGAGGCGATAATACAAAATAAAACTTTATCCTTTTCCTAAACCAAGACATTGATAAAGTAGGCAATACAGTCATTTCATTTATTTACCAATGCGTTTAAGTGTTCCGTACCCAAATATCTATTAAATAAAAATCAACTAAACAATAAAAAAGAAACTTCCCTTCCTCTCTAAAAAAAATACCGACAGTCCTTCTATCTTCAAAATAAAGTAATGTATACAGTCCGTGACCCTACTTGCTTTGTAAACCGGTTACGGAAACAGATAATACTAAAACTATTACGTGTTAACGCATACGTGGAGAGAATCGAGCAGGATAAGGCCCCGAAAGTTCTAGAAGAAACTTATACTTACTGTCGATTTTAGAGCAGACGCCTGTTGAATATGGCAGTGTAAGTCGGTTTTACTGCAGGTTTTTATACCGTAAGTCATAACTAAAGTGTCCGTAAAACCGTCTGTACAGGTCGATTCAAACTTAAAGGCGGCTGTGAAGTTCGCTTTTCACTGTGCAGCAACTGCGTCGCATAAATTTGCTGAGCAGTGACTGGCTTCATGTTCTGAGCTGAGATTGATTTTGTATTGATGTTGGGTTGGATTGTTGGGTATAATATTATTCACGGCTTTATGATGATTGTTTAATTGTTGTATTATATCTATTGTTAAAACCACTGTTCGACACAAATGTAAGTTTGTTGAAGAATGAATAAATAAATAAAACTATTCACTTTGAATCTACCTGTACAAGGTTAGAGAAAGGCGCGATTTATTTTTGTGACGTTTGATAGGCACATGTGTCTAGAGAATGTTTTACCGAGACCTTCTGCCGAAACGATATCATATATAGTTCTGAATAATAGATAATATTGCAAACAAGGTTTACGAAGACTACATTACTTTGTAGTATTAGTTTTGGAACCGGCTTCGCCTGCGAGTAAGTCGAAATTATCCAGGCCATTAGTAATACCGTCTTGAAAATTTCATCCATTTAGCCGTTGAGTTGACTTACACAATTATAATATTGGTCAAATTTTCTTTATCACCCACTATAACAATGACTATATAAAAAGTAATAAATAGAATATGTTTCCGGATTATTTTCAGCATTATTTATGACCATATTAATATTTTATAGACCATTAAATATTATTACGAATATAAACATAATTAATAAATCATGACCTCATCTAAAAGTCTAATAATACTAAAAAGTAACGACACTATAACAAGGCACTTCCTATCAGCAAACTTTCGTAGCAGGCCTACGAGTCTCGTAGCACGGTAATGCTACGCCGTAGCAAATTGTCCGGAAATCGTAGCATCGAGCCGGCACTATCGCGACAAGGCATCTACGATATCCGAAGAGTTTATTGAGGTACCTTTAGACGATGATGGTAACGGAATTAGTTAGAGATTTTGCTTTTAGATTTTACTTAGTTTTCCTTACTTGGGGTTTTAGTAGAATTTTCGAAGTAATTTTATGAAAAGGTGTAGTTGTTTGTATATATTTAGCAAGAGGCAATCTCTATAACTACTGATCCGATTATGAAAATTATTTAACTGTTAGAAGCTATACTATGAGTAAGCATAGGTTACTATTTAACCCGGACTAAGTACATTACCGCGGGTGAAAACCTACCGGCTAAGATAATAATTTATTTCACTGTCGATCTGCGTATTATTCTAGAACAGGGGTCACTAATTACATTTATTTGGGTACGTTTTATTAAATAATATAACCGCCGCGGTTTGTATCGTTTAAAAACAAAGAGAGTGTTTATTTTCTTTGTTTTTAAATTGAAATAATATACTTAAATATGTAAAAATAGAAAAATCAATGAAGATTTTGATGAGATGATTCTACCGCAATCAAATCGATGGCATTTAAGACAAAGCGCGGCAAAAATTATTAAATTACGCACTCAATGAACATAAGTAAATTATATTGTACTGTTTACTTAAGGTTCACACAAAATAGATCAGCGTTCGTACCACTGTTCTAGAATGATATTCAAGCCGTGACCTATATTCAGATATCAAGATCAGAAAAGAATTAGTATATTGATATTGGTTATAAGGTCCCCATTGTAAAGCTAAATGTAGCCACCATCGAACAAGTAAAATTTCAAAATTTTATAAACCCCCGTCACATTTTTATTTCATGCTACATAATTTATCTAGTACATAGTAGATACGCTTCGATCAGCAATCTATTGAACACGTAATTATGATACGAAATCTTGCGAAAACACCCCGATTCAAACAGTAAAACGCACATAACTTTTGAACGGCTTAACCGATTTTATTCAAACATAGCTAAGAACACTCTTGACATAATCACCTTTCAAACAAAAATAAAAACTAAATTAAAATCGGTTCATCCGTTTAGACACTATGGTGCACAGACAGACACACATATATACAGATATACACAGCAACACACATCAAACTTATAACACCCCTCTATTCTCCGTCGGGGGTTAAAAACAATAGAAAACAACATCAAAACAAAAGAAAATCTCATCATATTTGCCAATATCGAAACATAACACAATCATATTCCACCGTGTTCCTCAGAATCTGGGCCAAGCCAATTGCTTGCGGTGGCCCGCAGAGGCAAACCACAGAGAAAACTCTATTTTGACACAAATTGCCAATTTTTACGAGTATGTCGAGTCTTCGGATATTGTAGTATGATATCGTGATATCGCTCTTCGTTCAATCTTTTGGAGGCTGATAACTTGTAGGAAATAACCTGGATTGATTATTGGAATACTTCTACGGAAAAGAAATTTTTTGACATGGAATATATTACGAGACCCTTACTTTTTTTTTTGGAACTTTGTCCCACACTAGGAATTTCTTCCTGTATCGTGGGTGCGTTTACACACATATAAACTCACATACACAACACCCAGAGCCGGAATAACTATCTGTAGGTCATACAAATATTTGTTCCGTGCGGGAATAGAACCAGCGACACACAGCGCAGCAGTCAATCGCTCAACCACTCCGCCAACCGTGCGCCCATTCTGACACTGCAGAGGAAAATCCACTTCTTCTTATACATATAACGAATAAGGATGGCCTGATTGCTTTCTTTCAGTATATTGTCTACATATGATCAGTCAACTACTATGTTTTTACCCTTTCTTAAGACTGCGTCAATGGGCAGAATCCGCATGGATGAATTTTGGGACAAACATAGATTTGCTTCTTATTCGCTTTAATATTTAGCTCCTCTTTCGGAAAACAAAGTAAAATCAAAGTGGGGCGGAAGTGGAACAAATCCATACATGATATTTGAACTTATTTAACAACTTTTATTTTTGTTAATGAAGTACTTTTTAAATTTTATTTTGGGTCATTAAAATTGCTTAAGGCATAAAATCGAATGCACTTTCGATCAAATAAAACCATCTAACCTGCAAGACCCGAGGTCATTGACAACCAAAGTGTAATCACCTATCGCCACTTAAGACTATCATAAATATATTTTATAGCCAGTAAATCCCGCCATAAAACTATGACAATAATATTAAACTCCGTCTTTATATGAGATTTAATGAAGCCGGCGATAGACGCCACGATTTTATGGGGAATAAGGGTTAGCTTATACCGAGGCATAACGCGACGCGTCGAAGCGCGCAGCGATACGTTATAGAAATTTATCTACGATGCGGAAAAGTACATAGTTCAGTGGGAGAATCCGAATAAGCCCCGCGGCGTCTTGCTGCGCCTCGAGGCGGCTTGAGGCATTTCGAGGCGCAGCGCGACGTAACAATGCTTCGCCAGTTACCACGTTGAACAAGAACCCGCTAAGTTCGTGATACGTCTGGCTGCTTCACGATATTACGATATAAATCAAGAACCACGCGGCGTAACACGATATCACTGGGATCTTGAAGCATCGTCGCGTCGAGTCTCAGTATGAACCGACCCTAAACCGACACGATTGATTGAAAATGCTTTCACTGAAGCTATGACCTCTCGTAATATTTATGGCGTTATTATTTTATCGATGAAGTGGATAAATCTGCTTCATTCATCTCAAGTTCAGATGTGTATGACGTTCTGAAAAAGAATTTAAAAGTAATGTTTTTTTGTCAAAGGGATCCCAAGGGTACCCATTGGTCCTATGGCTCTTTTGCTGTCGGTTGATCTCCTTCTGAGAGACAGCCAAACGCCTTTTTCTTTTTAAAATGAGGTTTTATTGAACCACATTGAGTGCGGTGCCTCAGAACTTGACCTATCATATTCTGGAATGCCTCAGGTGCCCATTTACCTGCACTTTTGTACGCATCTGACGCTGCTGTGAACTGGTCACCTACTGAGCTCAAATTATGTAAAAAGTTAACCATGATCAACTCGAAAAGAAGTAGAAAGCGAAAGTTATTTAGAGTTTTAAATAGAAATAACGTCTTTAGGGTTTGAACCTGAGGTCGGCCTAGTTAGTTGCTCTTACGATTACTAGACACACAATACACACATACATTCATGTAAATGTTACATTTGCACATAAGCCTATTGTCTATTATTTTGACAGAAGCAGTGCTGGCACAAAGACTATAGTAGCCGAGTACAAATCCAGCATCCCTAACATAATAGAAACATGACTAACGTAGTCATTGTTAACCTATAAGCCATGCAAAGCCGACAGGTATTCAATTCCACATAAAGGTTGGCCAATTTGTACGATATTGGTGGCCAAGATACATTTGCTTGGCCTTTATGCAACTATATTGCTGTTGCCTTCCAATATAACCAGATACAGCTAAGTACCAGTAGTTTACATCCAAAACCCAGTAAATGGGTAACACGATATCCCTTGGCAAGAATTCTGTGTAGGTTGTCAAACTTTCGGGCTCCTGACTACTCGTAATGACAGTCAATAATGTATAAATGACAGTCGAGACCAAGCAAAGACGTGTGTGTGTCTGTGACGGGTGTCTAATGGATGGTCCACAGACCTACCTACCCGTATAACTGTTATTATTTAGCGAACACAGAATATTGGTAGTTATTTGCCAACGAAATTGATATTGGTAGCCATAAAGATTGGCTATTGGTGACCAATGCGTTGGCTATTGGTGGCAACCCTGATTGCTTATTGAATAGCATAGCACCCATATTTGCCGGACGGTTGTGCGCCAATCAATTCTGTAGTAACCGTTACATAATTATGGGCTTTGTTCGTCCGAGAAAGTTAGGTACATTTGTGAGCAGTATTCTAGGATTGTTGTATTGAAGTTAAGAAGTCATGTCACCTACCTTAAATTATGAAAATAAATTGAAGTTTTCATATGAAGATGAATTCAATGATGCAGGTAAGATTCTGAGAATTTAGAGCGTGTAATTTTTAAATTTCTAAACGGGTTAGCGTAGTCTTATACAAAATCGAGATCGTTATAAAAATACTGTAAAATCTTAATTTGTCCCTGTATCATCCCACAGCTGGGCAAAAGCTTCCCCCCCCCCCATATTTTTTTGCGGCTTCGGTTTAATCATCTAGCAAAGTTTTTAACGAACTCCTCTTGTCAGCCAATTAGGGCCGAATAACTTGTTCGTTTTCAAACAACGAACAAGACGGATGAATATTAAATTAAGGCAATAACAAGGTTCTGAAACATAACTGAAGAAATTTGAGCGAGATTACTATAACCTACCTATCTGCTCACCCCTCAAACGTCTGTCCCTTCGGGGATTACAAGCGCGAAGATAACGATATATTATTAACCCGGCAATGTCTTACCCAATCCTCACACCAAAACTTAACCCGGTCCGACCTACATTGTAACAAAACTAATTTACCTGGCCTCGCACGAGCACCTGTATTTTGTTCTCATATGTGCTTATATGAGAACGAAATACAGTAGTTAAGCACAGGTGCACTCATACAAGCACAGGTGTACTCATACAAGCACAGGTGTATTAATACAAGCACACGTTGTCCCCTGGCGATCACAGCAATTACGGTTAGGTTGAACTTTCACTAACTAGGATCAAAACTGTTCAATCTTTTGCTGATCATTGAGTTTTAGAAGAAAAATTGGTGCTGGAACGTGTTTTTTGACTTAGTTTTATTGACTGGATATTTTTTTTAGAACACTGCAATTATTATACCAGGATATAGGTAATGCATTTTCTATTTCATAGGATAAAAATTAGCTTATGTAGCGGGTGTATTATCTTCTAGCTGTCCCACGCGGCTTCGCTCCCGTCAACTGGCTACCTACCTACTCTACCCTACCCTACCTAACCTACATACATGAATGTTGAAACTTTAACCGCTTACTAGACCGATAGCGCTAGGTTTTGAGGTTTCAAAAATATTAAAGTTGTTTGTTTTTCGCATATAGTTGCCGGACCATTTGCCCAACCTAATACCTTAGTTTGTGTCATCCTAGGTATTTGCATAGGTAGAAATTTAGCTGTTTGTCTTTTCGACCAGTATCGGACGAAAAGAAAATTAGAGATGAAAATTTTACTTTCATGATAATAACGAAGTAGTAACTGATGTACATAGGCATTTTGTGTCATCTCTGTCCACGGGAATCCTAATACTTAACCAGTACCTAACACGTAGCCAACTAGCTCTAAAAGAATATTAAAGTAGGTTAAATAGGTATTACGCGTTTTAGAGTACTGATATCTGTTGTTTAAAATATTTTGTGTCAAATTCATCCACGACTTTTAAAGATATTTTATTTTTTTACTACAACACCCTGTAAAATCCACAAAAGAAAATACAAGTTATTAGAGTTCATGTGTTTTTCATTATTATGGTGTGACAAAACACTATTCATAATTTGTGTCGTTTTTATCCACGAAATCGTATTATTCTAAAAAAAATATCTAGACTTCTTCGCACGAAAGGCGAGCGCGGGGATAAGCGCAGGCACAAGCGGCGCGGGTGCCGGCAAGCCATACGCGCGGCGCGTTTATTTGTTTACATTCGGTCTTTGCAAGTTGCAACAAAAAAGTGCGTGCGTTATTTATGATGTATTTGATTGATTAAGGCCCATTGCACGAAAAACTTAACTCAGAATTAGTTGCTAACACGAGATGAAATTGACAAAGGTCAAAGACAAAGGTTAAATTGACAATATTGTATAACAAACTGTCAATTTAACCTAGTCTTAGCAACTGAGTTAAGTTTTTTGCGCAAGTGGGCCTTAAAAGTTAGTTATGTATGAAGCTGTGAAAGACTAAAATGGAGATTGAATTTAATAAATGTGTTATGTCGACACCCAATATGAATAACATAGTAACTCAACATTGCATAGTTTTCAACACAGCTATTTTCTTTTTTTGTAAAGTTTATTTGCTTTATTTTAGGTTTCATGTTACTAATTTTAATTGCTCTTTCAGTTTTGATAAAACCACTGCAAGTATGATTTTCGCAATTTTACAATTTACAGATATTTAGCATTTTTAATATGAAAAACATTGTAACTACGGTTACAATAGAGTCTTGAAAACATTTGAAAGATTTTTTCTGTGAATATTATTGTACGATTACGAATTATACCGACAAAAAAAAACTTTGTTAAATATTATTGTAAGCAACAATTACAATGTGTGTCAATGTTAGATTTAGATAAAAAGACATGTAAAGTACTATGGAAGAGCTAATAAACTCGTTTTTTAATAATTATTATAATTCAATTAATATTCACAACGCTTTGGGCTCTGGTGGACACAGGTCTGGATAAAATTATCTATGCCCGTGTCTACCGTTCGCACAGCGGCGATCAGGAGACAAGCAGGCTCACAGATTACCTCAGTTAAGCGGCTGATGCGGCACAGTAGTGGTACCCTTCCACCCAATTAATGATCCAGGGGGACTTTAATGCTCACCATCAGCAGTAACGTGGTTCTTCCCATACCAGTGCAGTAATCATGCTGGATGGGAAATGCATAAGCTTTCGTTAGCGGTAATCCGCCAGCTGGTTCGGGAGGCAACAGCAATGGGGGATGTTGATTCGCACACGGCCAATTGCTTGGACCTTCTGCTGACAATAGATCCAGGCCGATACTCTGTGTCGATAACTTCACCTTGGGAATGCGAGTGACGTATGTCAGAAAAAAAGGCCTTCAACAGTGCTGCCAAGTCCTGCAAGAAGGTGTTGCAAAGGGCTCGGTTCGACCACATTGGCCGAATAGGGACATAACTTGCTTCTTACCCAGAAGATAGTAAAGCGTTTTGGTCCCTGGGTAAGTCGGTTCAGTCGAACTTCTGCCATCCCTCACTACCACCACTGCTGAAACCCGACAGATCGCTGGCCCGCTTCGTTAAGGAGAAGGCAAACTTTTTTGCCTCTTTTTGCATAATCTTCGCGTCAGCATTCTGGTGATGCGCGGATGTATTCTTTCTCCTGGTGGATGTGAGACATATATGTCGGACATTCACATCCATCAAAAGGATGTTCGTATCAACCTCGACTTGAACAAAGCTAGTGATCCCGACGGGATGGGACGGGATACTTACACTTGTCCTTAAAACTTGTGCGCCCGAACTGTCTCCGATTTTGACACGTCTATTTTGCCTTTCGTGTGAAACTGTGAAAGAGTCGAATGCTTGGAAGTAAGCTAACGTACAGCCCGTGTCCAAGAAGGCAAGTTGAGCTGACCCTGCCAATTATATACCCATCTCTTCGTGTGCTTAATATTAAGCTCCTGGTATATCTAGAAGCTAATGACATCCTGAAGTGATTGCCAATACGGTTCTACAGGGTTTCTAGCTTATGCCGTTCACATCTGCAGTAAGGCCATCGAGAGGCGCGGGGAGGTGCTTGCCATCTCCTTCGATAACTCGAATGGTTTCTATAGGGTCTGGCACGGAAGCCTTATTAGTAAGCTTCCTTCATTCGGTCTGCCTGGTGATGGTATGTGTGATTGGATTGCAGATTTCTTGTGGGATCGGTCCATTCCAGTCGTTATCATGGGTTCAATTGGATATTTATACCGGGGTCCCTCAAGGGTTGGTAAAGTAAGTAAAGTGCTTGAAACTTGGCTATGCAGACGACAGCACTGTTGCTGAGAGGTACTGTTCCATCCTTGTCCTTTGTGAGGCTGTGGTGGAGCGTTTGAGCTTATCCTTGAAGCCAGTCTCCAAATGGGGCGATGCCAATTTGGTTTGGTTCTTTGCTGCTAAAACTCAGGCGTGTTTTTCTCTGTTAAAATGTGCCAATTCTACTCGGCTCTTTCCTTCCGAGGTGTAAACGTGCCGATAATGGACCTTCTTGTGCTTCTTGGCGTTACTTTTAACACGATCCTCAATTTTGATCCATACATTGAGGCAAAGGTTCAACTGGCTGCCATAAAATTGGGGATCCCCACAAAAGTGAGACGGTTCTTCACGCCAGAACAATTGCTCAAGTTGTGTCAAGCTCGTCAAGCGCTAGTTAGATGATGTATGGAGTACTGTTATCATTTCTGGGCCGGATCTGCCAAAAACCAGCTTCATGCACTTAAGTTGATCAAAAAACGGACCAAGAAGATCGGCAATGAGACACTGGTCGAATCGTAGCTCCAGAGCCTTAAACAACGTCGCCGAGTTGCGAGCTTGTCGGTTTTAATCGGTTAAATTTCGGGAAGTGTGCGATGGAAATGTACGATCTGATTCCACCTAGCCCATTCCATAATCGGACTATAAGACTTACGGCGATGTGCTATTGGTACATGGTGGACATCCCACCCATACACACTAAACATTTTGGGAATACGTAGATTGTACGTACAGCTAAAGAGTGGCATTCCCTGCCGGAGTTTGTGTTGCTCGATAGCTACAACTTAGGAGTGTTTAAGTCAAGAGTGAATAGGTAACTTTTAGGCAAGCGTGTTTAATCGTCGACCACGACATCGCTTACCATCTGGTGAAGAAGTAGTCTAGCGCAAGCCTACCAAATATAAATGAAATGCATTCCCCCTATTGCAAAGCTTACCACGCAGTGGATAGTAGATCCTAGAGCAGTGATGGCCCAGTGGTAACGGACACAATTTACAAGTATGGTCGTGGATTCAAACCCAGGCAAGTGCTTTAATTTGTGTAAATTATTTCATCACTATTGTTCTCAAAACACTGAATTAAAAATGCATTGCATTGCAATGCAAATCTAAGACATGTACGAGTAACATCCATCAAACCACATTGGTCCCACGTGGTGGATTTCGGCCCATTACCTCTTACAGAGAGGGGGCCTAAACGCACAATAGACCAAATGGGAGTTTAAGTTCAGAAAAGGGGGTCCATCTATCCTGTCCTATCCTAATGCTTACGACGCCTATCGTTTGCAATTACTTCTACACATTTTTTTGTATTATTCTTCTTACCCACATATCTGTAATATTGAATGAGTCTAAAAAAATGTTTATTTCATTCCTACTCTTAGTTTTTCTCCAAGACCATTTATGCTGATACTACTATATTCAATTGATGTACTAAAAACCTATTCTCGATGTCAACACTGCATCTTTCTTTACAATGATAACATTTAAATTAACTGTTTAGATTTAAGAAGAAAAGCATTGTAACTTAAAATTACAATATCATCATCATCATCAGCCTATTAATGTTCCCACTGCTGGGACACAGGCCTCCTCTCTGTGAGAGGGGATGGGCCGTAATCCACCACGCGGGCCCAGTGCGGGTTGGTGGATGTCACATGTCTTCGAATTTTTGGTTCTAGGACATGCCGGTTTCCTCACGATGTTTTCCTTCACCGTTTTGAGAGCAGTGATGAAATAATTTACACAAAGTAAAGCGCCTGCTTTGGCTCGAACCCACGACCTACAACTTGTAAGTCGCGGCCGTTACCACTGGGCCACCATTGCTCTCAAATTAAATTACAATATAGTAAAATATAAATAGAGCAAAATTTAAAATGTATTACATAGTATGTCAATTTAAATTACTTTAAAACAAAGAAACCCTTGTTACCAAAACTTTTGTGTAGGTATTGGAACTTGATCGACAAGTATACTTTAGTAGAAACATTGTTCATTTTTAATTACAATAAAATTATTCCATTTTACAAATCAAATAAAATTATTAAATTTCACATTTTCTTATCCTTTATTTCTGCCTCTTAAATACGGTTAAGAGGCAGAAATAAAGGTCTGTCCTTGCTGATTTCATATGACATAAAGTTGTACCAATGTGTAACTAAAGTTATAATGTTATTCAAATTGGGTGTTGATATGTGGATACTGGACGTTACATACAGTGATTGTCCTTTGTGAAAGGGGATTGTTAAAGTTCATAGAATCAAGCATTGTAAGGAATGACGGAAAAGCAGACTGTTTTAAGGACCGTGCTGAAATAAAACTACATCAATAATCACTATCACCACACAACAAAAATATCTAGTATTTTTTTACTTCGTGTATTATTTGTCTTACTGACTGTAGGTACAATCGGCCAAATCTATATCTGATCACCGTAAGGACTATTTTAGCTAGCAGGGCTCGCCCGCTAAATTAACGCCGACATACTCATCAACCAATATTATCGCAGCATCGGGTGACTGTTTCTCTAGTACCTGTCAGCCCCTTGTTTTTGTAATTAAAAAAAGACGGCAAAAAATCAAACAAGTCATTTGGCTATGGTCGACGCAAAAAGGGCGGTACCTAGTACACTACCTAACCGAAGCGGGGCGCGGGATATCGAGATGCAGTATAATGAAATAGCGGTAGGTAGGTAGGTGTCGGCATACCTACCAACCTACCGCTTTCAGGTTTAAATTCGAAGCGAATCGAAGCGTCAATCTAAAATAATATTGACCACATTGACCGTCTTCTAAGCATTGACCATTGACATTCGTAGGTAATGAGATTGCAGACGCGCTGTGTACAAAATTAGCACTTCATTATTTTTATCTCTATGGGTTACACATTTGTTTATTACGTAGCGAAGATAATAGTCAATCAATACTCAATATGATAGGTATGTTATTTATTTATGAACGCTTCGCATCTAAGAAGAAATTGTACCGAACGAACGAGTTTGCGTGCGTTTGCCGCTGCCGCGTCCGCCCGCTTCGACCGCAACCATTGTTTTTGTGTTTTATTCATTTTAATACTTACCGTGAATGAAAATGACACAAATTTACAATGTCGATTTTTCATGCATTTATGATATTAAATAAGTGAACTCTAATGATTGTAATATTTTTTTGAAGCGTTTGTAGCTTAGAAAAACAAAATAATTAAAAATCTTAAAATTGCATGACATCAAAATAGCCTAGCGCTATCGGTCTATACGCAGAGCACGCAACTGAAGCTCTCTAAAAGTAATAATGTTGCCCGTTTTTGCAACATTTTTCATTTATGCTTTGGTCCTATTGGTTGTAGCGTGATGACTATCCAACACAAAAAGATTTTTCAATTCCAACCAGTAGTGCCTGAGATTAGCGCGTTCAAACAAACTCTTCAGCTTTATAATATTAGTAAAGATAAGTAAAAGTATTTTTTCGTACAGTACTGCCAGAAATTATTTCCTTCAAAAGAGATAACTAACAAACAATAAAACCTTAAATATCGATGAAAAGTAGTAAGTACTAAAAGTAAATAGTAGGTACCTATTTACACAAACTAGAGAATAGACTAGTGAATAAAAAACTTTGCTCGCAAAAATTGATAAAACTATACAAACCATGCTATTCCAAAAAATAAAACGTAAAAAAACTAGGCAAAAGCAACAGGCATACGACAACCGTTCAAAAAAAGAAAAAGAAAAACAGGTGCGGCAAATACCGATCTAAAATAAAAAGGTTAAAAAAAAATTGAGGCAAAGGCAACATTATTGTTACATTTTGTACAGCCTGGAGCATTTTCGCGGTACTAACAGCTGTATCGATCGAGCAGCGTGAAACAGGTCACCTAGCCAGCTACATGCATTGACTGTGTTCTGAAACCTGATTGGCTACAATTGTTTATTAAATTAGGTCGAGGTTCCAGATGGTATTTCGAATGATTGAATGTTCTAATATTTTCTATGTTGAGCTCAATGTGCAAGGCTGAGAAACAGTTTTACTAACAATCGAACTCAATAATGTCTCTGTCAGTAGGTTTGCCTTCTAGAGACAGAATTTTTACATAAGGTCCATAAAATATAACTGGCTTGTGGAGGTCGGAAGCAGTAGCTCCTTGTAAAAGAATTGTATATTCAACTTAATCCGGTTCAGATGAAAATCGACCTCATAGTTGGGCAAAGGCTATTTACATTAAGGCATTGAAAACTCTCGATAAAACAGTCCCGTCAGCAACCATTTCGAACACCAGGACATATTTGAAAAAAATATGCATACGTGTCCATGAAAAAGACTGTCTCTTGTCCTTTATCCTTTTGCTTTAAGCGCTTTCAAAAGGATTGAAAACACCGCCATATTCTTTATCAGCAAAACAATACTGCACGTAAGCAATCCGCCACAACGACATTCTGAATGACGCTCCAGTCTGTACTTTAAACCTTATACGCCTCGCCTCTACTACTGTTATCTGTATCGCAGGGCTGCTCAAATTGTCGATCTTTCCGAGAGCTTTTAAACTCGAACGCGGAAATGCCCAAATTATGAGAAATAAACTTCAATAAATATAATAAGACTGCCTGTCCATTTCGCGCGGAGCGGAAAAATGAGATGCGGGGCAAGCCAATCGAATAGCATTAAAACTCCGCTCCGCTTCTTTGTAAAGGGATTTAAAAACTTTTTCAAAATATATGTTTACGCGAAGCGGGGCCGCGGAGCTGGGAATCGGAACGGAAAACGGAGAGGAGAAAGGAGTGCAACCGAGCTCTCACTACTCCGCTCCGATAGTCCGCTCCGCTACTACGCTGCGCTACTCCACTCCACTAAATAATAATAATAAGCCTTTATTTACTGATAAACAACCTAATTACAATACAATTTATAAACTAAATAAAACGAATTATTGCCCTTCGGCGTCGTCCATCAGCGCGTCCTTTGACGCATAGGCCTCCCCCAGGCTCTTCCATTTGTCACGGTCTCGTGTAGCTCTGGCCCACAGGGCACCAGCTATCTCCACTATATCATCGTCCCAGCGTTTGCGTTGTCTGCCTCTACTTCTCTTTGATCCATCCCTAACTTGCCATTCGGTTATAGCCTTAAACCATTTATTTTTCTGGTCGCGGAGCATATGCCCAGCCCATCTCCATTTCATTATTTTTGTATGGAAGGTAGCATCATTCAGTTTGGTAATCTTCCTCAGATCCTTAGCTCTTTTTTTTCTTTTCTCCTGATATTTAAAATGCTACGTTCCCTTCCTCTCTGACAAGAAATATTTTTTTTAAGGATTTTATGAGTCAATGCCCATGTTTGACAGCCGTAAGTGAGACATGGAAGAATACATGCATTAAAGAGCTTTCTCTTCGAGGATATCGGGTATTGCTCGTTTTTCATTACTTCTTTGAGCGACCAGTACAGGTACTGGTTGCTCAAACATGCACAACTAGCACATGGAACAGTTTCCATGTGCTAGTTATACGTCTCTCTATCTCTTGTTCCATTTGCCTGTTGAATGAAATAAGTTGCCCCAAGTAGATATATGAGTACACATAGTCAATATTTTCTTCGCCAATACTGATGGTCTCTTCAATGCTGTTTGTCCTTAACTTGTTTTCTCCTTGTTCATAGAAAGCCCAACTTTAATGCTTTCTTCTGCGAGCTCTTGCAACATCTTTTGGAGTTTGAAATGGTTGTCTGATATTAAGACTTGTTAAGTAATGTTCCATTAATGTTAATGCCGTATTCTTGCAAGTCCATGCCCCTAAACACCTATTCCAACACAACCGAGAAAATCTTCGGAAATAAAGGGTCGCCTTGCCTTACTCCTCTGAGGATCTGAAATTCTTCTCCTACGGTTTCAAGCTTAATCTGGGCTGTATAGAATTTGTGTACATATTTTTATGATTCGGATATACTTCTGTTCTATCCCTTGGTTTTATAAGGCTCTCCATATACTATTGTGGTCAAGAGAATCGAAGGCTTTACTGTAGTCTACGAACGCTAAATAGATAGACTTGTTGTATTCTTGTGCCTTTTCTATAAGTTGTTTAACGGTATGCATGTCGTCGAGAAACCTGCTCTGAAGCCTGCCTGTTCTACGGGTTGCTGTTCATCGAGTTTCAATGTTACCCTATGAAGAATGATTTTCGAAAAAACTTTGTGCAGGTTCGACATTAAACTTATGGGTCTGTTTTTTTCTATATCGTTCTTGTCACCTTTCTTGTGTATTAAAACTATTACAGACAAGGTCCATTGGGCAGGCATATTTTCTGTAGTAAAATTTTTGTTAAAGAGGTTCCACATCTCTTGTTTTTCTGTTGAGGTTGCTTTCAGAGCTTCGTTAGTTACGTAGTCAGGGCCTGGCGCTTTACCATGTTTTTGTGAATGAATGACCATTTCTATTTCGGATTTTAAAATGGTAGTGATGTTTTCGTTGTGGTTGTCGAGAGTAATGTTTTCTTGTTTTTCTTTGTTAGAATATAAGTTTTTATAGTAGTCGGTAGCTGCTGACATGATGCATATTCTAGTCGTTTCGGTTCTTCTAAACTTGTTCTTTAAGCAAGCGATCCAGTCTTTTTTATTGCCTAGTTCTTTTAGGGCTTTCCTGATACCTCCTGTTTTTAATATGTGGTCTTTTATGCATTGTGCCCTTTTAAAATTTCTTTCCCTTTTGAGATTGTGACTTATTTTCTTGCAGATTTTAGTTATTTCAGCTCTAACACCTATATCCTTTTTCCTTTTATACAATTATTTTCTCAGTTCGAAGAGTCTTTTTGATGTTTCACTTAAATGAATTCTCTCTGCTTGCTTTTGTTTTCCTTTTGAGAAGGCTTTGCTGAGGAATAAATCGTAAAGTTGTTGTATTTCACTTTTGGCTCGACTGGTTTCCTGAGATGGGTTGCTAATATTTATTGGATGGTTTCTCAATGTTCTTTTGAATTGTGTTCTGGGTAGCTCTCACCATTCGATGGTTAGTGTTGAAGTTCAAACTGTTGATTACTTTCACGTCATGGAAAGGTTTCGGATAGTTTGTTGATATGTAGTCAATTTAATTTTTATATTTGAAGTCAGGTGGAGACCAAGTCCATTTGTGCTTTGGATTCTTTTTAAAGAAGCTATTCATGAATCGAAGATTGTTTTCTAGTGCTAGGTCTATCGTCCACTGCCCATTGTGATTGCCAAATTTTCCAATGACTCTATCTTCGTTGGGTTTCTGTGTTCCTATTTTTCCGTAAAAGTCTCCGATGACTATTACGTTTTTGTGAGTGTTTTGTAAAGTTTGTGCTAGTTCATTGTAGAATAGGTCTTTGTCTTGCTTCTTTGCCATTTCTGTCGGGGCGTAAATTTGTATAATTGACCATTTGTTCTTGTACCCCGGTAGGTTTATGTTTAGGACAGCAATTCTCTCTAATATATCTGTAATTTATTCAATATATTTTTTGAGATGTTTCTTAATTAGGAAAATTAATTAGGAAGCGTCTATGGACAGATAAAGTCTGGAAATCCGCTCCGCATCTCCGCCCCGCTGCGTCGACTTGGACATGCAGCCTAAATCTGTAGACAAGTCGTTTTTGTATATCTAAAATATTTCCAAAAAAATAGCCAAGGTGTAAATAAAATAAATAGCATAGACAGTTGACGGGAGCGAAGCCGCGGGCACAGCTAGTACCTAATAAAACGGTAGCGATCACTCAGACAGTCTTCCTACTTAAGTTAAGATTGGATAGATGGATATTTGTTACTCAATCACGCCAGAACGGCTGAACGGATCTGAATGAAATTTGCCACAGCTTTTTATCCTGGTTTTATGTTCCAGTGGGATAGTGCCCGAAATATATTAATAATTAGCTACACTTTACCCTATACCACAAACCGAGTACCTATTGTCCGATTTCTGAATTGTTAATTCGATGTTAAGGGCTTGTCAAACCCTACTGTAACGTCAAAGTCTGATATGTTGTCAAGCTAACGTAGAGTTTGACAAATACTTAATTCAGAATTGGGAGGTAATTCTGTTTCACTGAGATATTTTGAGTTTATAGTCTTACTAGAGGACGCCTCGCGGTTTCACCCGCGTAGTTCCCGTTCCCGTGGGAATACAGGGATAACAAGTAGCCTATGTCACCCGGGGATAGAGTAGCTTCCCAACGGTGAAAGAATTTTTGAAATCGGTCCAGTAGTTTTGGAGCCTATTCGGTACAAACAAACAAAAAAATCTTTCCTCTTTATAATATTGGTATAGATTATCACAGTCGATCACTTGATGGAAATGGGCCTTATTTATAAAAGCTATAAAAAATTGAATTTAGAATATTTTAATGAATTGCTATTGGTAGATCGTCAAAATTGTAAGTCTGAGCGTCCCTGCCGTATCCTAACATCACATGTCGCCCAAAACCATCCGGTTACGTGCAAATTCCGTGTTCATTTGCTCGTCTAACTGATCCGATGTCTACCGGTGGAACTCAAGTCATTAGGCCTCTATTATCGAACGTATCGGCCAATTAAGGTCAGCGCTGACAGGGGAATAATCTCGAATTATTGTGTAATGTTGCCATCGGGAATACGGATGCTTGGATGATTTATCTTGTTTTGGTGTCCAACATAAATCACGCAGATGCTTGTAATGTTTCAAAGATATGACGGTTGATGCAGATATAAGAATAATCTTGAATAAATAACTTAACTTTTCTAACGATTTATTCATATGTTTGAGAGAGAGATTCATACGTTCGAAAAATGTTTAAACTTGTTATTGGATACAGCAGAGTACCAAATAGTCTTGTAGAAAGAAGCGACTTTATCATTATTTAGCGTTCCCTTTTAGTAAAGTTTTATTATAGATGCTATTGAAGAAGAGCAACCTCCGTAGAGCAATCTACTTAGAATCGTTAGATAACGAATTCTCCCTTTTCAGAATGACTGACAAAAATCCTGGCGATTTTTGAATTTGATTTTAGCATAAAGCTATTATAGAATCTTTACATCCTCTAAATTCTTCAAACGCATGAGTCGTTTGAATAGAGCGTACTACAATCACTATCAAATAAATAGACCGCATTTTAGGAAATCAAACATACAACCGACGCTATATAAAACAATAACGCGGCTATCTATCTATAACTACCCACAAAAATAAACAAGGCACAAATATACTACATCTCAATCATCAAACGTGGTTATTTATCTCGGCTACTACTCGCGAATCTCAACGTAAACGTTCGCTTATTTCTCAAAACAAACACTGATCTAATAATACTGTGTACGAAGGTCTATGCCCTGTCGGAAATAGCCACGCTGGTGGGACAATGTGTGCGGGGCGATGGGCCATAGCTTCCAATGTAAATATCACTGACAGCTGTTGAATAAGGATTAGGTTCATACTGGGTTATTTATGAGGTGAATAAGATAGATGTTGGGTGACTGACTTTTCCTGCAATGTAAGAGGGCGTTCTCACAGAGGTCTGTTTTACAGGTCCATTTTACAGATCTGCTTTATCGTATACGTTTTTATCCGGCGCTGACGTATGTAGTTGTTAAACATGACAGTATTCCAGATCCGGTAAAAAATACCGGTCCGACGAAATGTACGGTAGGTCCACTTTATCGAATACGTTTTTATCCGGCGCTGACGTATGTAGTTGTTAAACATGACATTATTCCAGATCCAGTAGAAAATACCGACCCGACAAAATATACAGTAGACCGTTTTACAGGTATACAGGTTTTACTGCCAATAACGCCGTGGTTTCCTTCGATGCAGACGACGATGGTACCAAATACAACACGAGAACGTCCACCCTTGTGGAAACTTGGTGGTATATGGTACACTGACTAAATGTGGTGTGAACAACCCCAGTAGCGACGGATCCGATAAATCGGTACTATAAAAGCGGTGTGAACATCACCTCCAGAAGCGAAGGATCCGTCAAAAACGATCCTGTAACTGAAATACGGATGTTCTGTGTAAACATACCCTAACATACCCTATCAGTAATAGTAGTCAAATAATTGTATCTATTTTGTAATCGATTTACCTATTAAATTGCATTTTGTGTTTGATTAAAACAATCTCTGCAAGTAATAAACCCAGTATAAAACAATATTTCACACAAACTATCGTTGAGACTCATCGACTTTTATTTTAAAAAAGGCACGGGGGCGACGCCGCGGGAAAAGGCTTGTAATACTTTTGTTCTGTTGATTCTATAACTTTACATTCCTGAACAGTGAATACTTTACTTTATTAAAACACAAATAATTTATTGAATACTATAGAGCCAAACCGCGAGCACTAATTGTATTCCAAAACGTAACAACCCAGAAACTCTATACCTAGATTTAACTATTCAAGGTCACCTGTCTAACTAAACAACAGGGATTACGCGGCTCCCCATTTCGGTCTGGATAATGAACTACCTGGGAATTCACCCTAATCCCTTCTTCGTTCGTCCGTTTACGACCCCTTTAATGGTTACTGACATAATTAAAACGGTGTTGAATCTAAAAATAGTGACTGAACACCCTTAGTACACATAAGAGTAAGCAAGCGTAAACTAATGACTTAACATAGTCGCAGAAAATACGTTGATTTCGTGTTCGTATAATCTTATAGCTACTGCACCATATAGAATGCAAATAAACCATTAGTCCCGGCCACTCCCGGTTGAGTTTAATACAAAAACCGACCAAGTGCGTGTCGGGCCACGCGCAGTAGTAGGGTTTCGTAGTTACACAATAATGCGGACTAAGAAGAGGGTTTTTTGTTAAACATTTAAATGAAACGGTCTCAGCGGCTCACAAGTTGGTCAACTATTACTCGTAAATTTGTAAAGCCTACTTAACTGTGATAGTTTTCCTTTTAATTTCGTTATATATACTACTGCCGTAATTATTTTCACATATCCAAAAGCAACCATTTAGCTGGCTGGGAGAGGGGACACTTGCAAAATTAGCAATTTAAAGCTTAATTTTACGCAAACGGATCCTTGAATCGGAAATTGGTTTTCACTTTGTCGCCGTGATTAATATGTATATCTATGCCAAATGATAGCTTTTTAGTACTAAGAGTCTCTTAGCTAAGCTGTGGACAGACGGACATGGCGAAACTATAAGGGTTCCTTGTTGACTACGGAACCCTAAAAAACCAGAGCGTAAACTATCAATAAACTTATAGCTAAATTTAGTCGCCGAACGCCGACGTTGTTTTCATTTTGGTAATATACTACGCTACATAGGACGCAATATGATTTGAGCCGTTGGACCCGACTGTTTTTAAACCCCGACAGAAAAAGAGGGGTGTTATAAGTTTGACGTGTGTTGCTGTTTATTTATGTGTCTGTTTGTGGCATCATAGCTCCTAAACAGATGAACCGATTTTGATTTAGTTTTTTTTTGTTTGAATGGTGATTTTATCGAGAGTGTTCTTAGCTATGTTTGAATAAAATCGGTCCAGCCGTTCAAACGTTATGGGCCTTTTACTGTTTGAATCGGGGTGTTTTCGCAAGATATTGTGTCATAATTACGTGTTCAATAGATTGCCGATCGATGCGTATCTACTTTGTACTAGATAAATTATGTAGCATGAAATAAAAATGTGTCGGGGGTTTGTTAATTTTTGAAATTCTACTTGTTAGGCGTCTGACTACCCGATTAGAAGCCTGAATTGACTTAGGGGTCTCGTAGTTCCCTGTAAAAAGTATTGCTATTAAGCTGGATCTGATAAGTCTGCAACTCTATGCTAAAAATGTTAGTAGGCTGATGACGTACGAAATAAATGAGTCACAAACAAATTATTATAAAAGCAAAAAATCCGACTACTAAAAATAATTTATTGAAAACAGAAAAACAAGTACTAAATAAAATCGACATTAAATATTATGAGGTGCTGCAGGCGGGGACAAACAAAAATTATAGAAAACCAACAACACATCGTTTGTCACCGCTGGCAATCGGGCTTTTTGTTTTTATAATAATTTGTTTTATTTCATACTTTTTTGTTTTATTAATGAACAAGTTCTCCAAAATAAGTGATGTGGTAAATTATATTATATGAATACTTCATATGGCTTCAGTTTATTAGTAATATGACAGAGCAGTGGTGGCCAAGAGGTTACGGCCCCGACTTATGAGTTGTAGGTCGTGGGTTCGAACCCGAGCAGGCACTTTACTTTGTAAAATTTATTTCATCACCAGGTATTAAAACACTCGCGTGTTATTATTACCACATTCACCTTCGCCTCATGTGATAAACCCACGCTCGTGTTTTAATAACCCCTATTATATGACCATTGCATAAACTACTATTATATTGCTATCAAAGTTACGCTTGTCTTGAATTTGTACCAAAATAGTAATATAAAAGTGTTACGACATACATATTTTCGGCATGGTATATTTAGTACCTTTGATTTGATAAAATTGTATCACCTACCTATTTCAAAATTATATAGCCTATGTCAGTCCCACAATTGAGAATCCAACGACACCTCATGTCATAATCCGTCAAGCCGTTTGGGCTGTAGAGCATGCTATAGAAATGGACATACATACATAAGCTCGAAAAACATTACCCTCCCTCAGTCGGGTAAAAAGAACGAAACGTTAACTCCTACAAACATCCATCGGTGAAAATGATGACGCTCATCTAGCCCTACCATTATTGTCGGTCTGATTCTGCGAGAAGTCGATGAACCTGTAACTCTATATCGCTTTTAACGACTAATGTGTTTCGTCTACAAATGCCGGAGATCGTTTCCGTCTCGAATTGAAAAATAAGAAAAATGTTAAAGTGTATTTTATTAGTATTTTCTGGAAAGGTATTTACTTTGTTGGAAACCGCAGCAATTTAAAGCTAGGATAATAGGTATTACAGAGTCTACAAATGTTGTATGATGTTTTTATAACAGTAGGTAGGTATATTATTATTGTGAGTTGGTTCGAGGTGGCTCAGGAAGAGAATACAGGGGCAGGCTTTAGCCCAGCAGCGGGCGAGTGTAGGCTTTTAGACCCGCCTACGGTGAAGCAAAAGGGAGGGTTATGTTTTTTTGACCGGTAAGTGTGAATGTATGTAAGTACGTATGTATGTATGTTAATCTGTTCACTCATAACTTCTAAACTACTTATCATAATTTGACAAATTAGGTGTCTTTGGAAGCTTCTTGTTTGTCCGCTGGTTATAGGCTATGTGAAGTCAAATTAAATTGAGTATCGCGCCCTCTAGGGGGAAAGAACCAAAAAATAATCGTTTGCCACTTTGCAGAATGTATTGTTTTGTTACAGTAGGCGTCATACGATAACGGTTATCCTCTACGGAATAGTTTTTACATAACAATATCTGATGAGAATCTTTTCCTGACATTTAGTATTTACTGAGTGGTAATTGTTAACCATCGTTCCTACGACATGTAGCATATGACATGTAAATGTGACCGGCCCAGTTCCATTCAAACCTCGCAGCGTTGTGGACAACGTCAGCTATTTGTGTATTGATAAGAACTATCTATATCCTGTATACTTTTTGCCAACAATATAACAGTAGCAAAATATTTAATGACCATGGTGAATTGTGTGTTGACCAAATATTGTTGTTAACATTTTTGTTGAGTAATTTTGAAGGGGCCTGTGTTTAGATTCACTATCCTCTTATCCCGATTCTGAATGTTACCTCTTTTAACACGCTTTTATTAGCTTGGTATGTATGTATCTATATTATGGATTCTTTGAACGTGATTTTCAACCCCTTCAAAACGTCGGCTTAATTTGAAACTTTGTACAGTTATCAAGGACCGATTACAATGCAATAATTTAAATAGTTTGTGCCATTATTCTTACCAGGATCTTCAGGATTAGCGATTTTCTTTATATCCGATACCCGGTAGTGTCTTTGTGCCAAGTACAAAGGCACGGGGTAAGACATGCGCATGGCTTAATTTTTAGTTATGTCCGAAGACACGGTAGTGTCATGCGCCAAGTACACGTATTAAATAAATGTTCCAGAGAGGGAACCTGAAAAATGGCTATCACATCCAGGGCAGGCAGTAGGCATTAATAAATTGTCGTTTAAAAAACTAAAAACACGCTTTAGTGGTAAATTGAACTAAAACGTAAAAAATAAACTAATAAAAAAACTTTTTGCAAAAAAATACTACCGACTTCCAAATACAAAACTACAAAGTGAAAAATAACTGAATTTTTTTAAGTCTGTGTCTTTCGTAGCTACCATTTTTTTGCGTTATGGACACCGACTTCAAAAAATTAAGTTGTTTTTCACTTTGTAGTTTTGTATTTGGAAGTCGGTAGTATTTTTTTGCAAAAAGTTTTTTTATTTTTCACTTTTTAGTTGTACGTACCTAATAGGCAAGTTAGTAAGGGAACTATTTCGCCAGAATAGATTTCATGAAACTTGAACATAACCGGTGAAATGAGAGATCTGCTTACCCCTTAAGAGCGAACTGACGTGATGTCATGTTATGAAATGTTATAAACAACAAACAGACATGCGATTGCAGCAATCCCGAGAGATTTGCCGTTATTTATTGAAGAGTTCTGTTGTATATCTCCGAAGTTCTTCATCAGATCTTCACCAAATTAAAATGGGTCCAATTTCGGCACATACTTTTTCAATCAAAAAAAGAATTTTCAAATTCGGTCCACAATTGACGGAGTAATCGGTGAACAGACACAAAAAAAAAAAGAAACAAACATGAAGTCGAACATAGAACCTCCTCCTTTTTGGGCGGTCGGTTAAAAAACACGCTTTACTAGGCAACCCAACTGAAAATCAGTTATATTTTCTTTAAAATTTTAAAAAAGAATGATTGATCCTTTGTAGTTTAGTTACTTAAAATCTACAACTATATAAATTTTACAAACGATCTGGGCGAATGCTTATCTTACATCTCATGTCACACACATACAAAAGACACAATACCCATACTTTCCAATACTAGCAGAATAAAAGTCAAGTTAGAATTGACACCTAATAACCCGCTAAAGATCTCACCGTCACAAGAAGAGCTCCGACACGTCTGAAGCTCTTCGACAAGCTTAAAACCACAGCACGTCTAGAGCTCGCCGTTAGGCTTACGGAACCGTTTACAAACCAATTTATTTTCTCCATTAATGTCTAGATAGTAAAGATATAAAAAAGGAGGAGGTTCTATGTTCGACTTCATGTTTGTTTTTTTTTTTTTTGTGTATGTTCATCGATTACTCCGTTAATTGTGGACCGATTTTGAAAATTCTTTTTTTGTTTGAAAAAGTATGTTCCGAAATTGGTCCCATTTTAATTTGGTGAAGATCTGATGAATAACTTCGGAGATATACAACAGAACTCTTCAATAAATAACGGCAAATCTCTCGGGATTGCTGCAATCGCATGTCTGTTTGTTGTTTATAACATTTCATAACATAACATCACGCCAGTTCGCTCTTAAGGGGTAAGCAGATCTCTCATTTCACCGGTTATGTTCAAGTTTCATGAAATCTATTCTGTAGAAATAGTTCCCTTACTAACTTGCCTGTTAGGTACGTACAACTAAAAAGTGAATAATAAAAAACTTTTTGCAAAAAAATACTACCGGCTTCCAAATACAAAACTACAAAGTGAAAAATAACTTAATTTTTTTAAGTCGGTGTCTTTCGTAGGTACCATTTTTTTGCGTTATGGACACCGACTTAAAAAAATTAAGTTATTTTGTTATTGTTTTGTATTTGGAAGTCGGTAGTATTTTTTTGCAAAAAGTTTTTTTATTATTGGTTTGCCATATTTGGGCCCTTTTTATACGGTGTTCTAAAAGGGCGCTTCTATTTTCCGCACAAAAACGATAAACATATTTCAATTTTGGGCGCACGGTTGGCGCAGTGGTTGCGCGATTGACTGCTGCGCTGCGTGGCGCGGGTTCAATTCCCGCGCGGAACAAATATTTTTATGACCTACAGATGGTTGTTCCGGCTCTGGGTGTTGTGTTAAGTGAGTTTATATGTTTGTAAACGCACCCACGATACAGGAAGAAATTCCTAGTGCGGGGCAACGTATTTATATATATAAAAAAAAGAAAATTCGACAAACGCATCCGAAAACGCTCAGGTGACGCCCAGCAAATGCCGAGTTGATATTCCATTCGGTTCCATTTTTGATTGTTCTTTTTAACCCCTGTGTACTTGTGTGTTTGAGTATTTGTGTATCTGTCTGTAGCATCAAAGCTCCTAAACGGATGAACCTATTTTGATGAAGGATGAAGCTATGTTTGATGAAAATCGGTTCAGCCGTTCAAAAGTTCTGGGAGTTTTACTGTTTGAATCGGAGTGGCTTCGCAAGATATCGTGTCTTTATTACGTGTAATAGATTGTCGATCGAAGCGCGTCTACTACTAGATAAATTATGAAGCATGCAATAACAATGTGTCGGATGTTCTTCAAATTTTACTTGTTTTACTATTCTTCCCGATTGTTGCTGTTTTATTGTGTATGTGTATTTGTTTCTTTGTTAGTGTTAGTTATTTCAGGCTAAATAGATTAACCGTAGCCGAATAGAAATTAGTGATGGGCGATTACTACTAAAAGTAATCTAATTAGATTAATATCAGAATTAGTCGATTGTTCAGTTTAGTCGATACAAGACCAACGGCGTGCGGCGAGCGACAATGACTGATACGGTTACCGCGTCAAGTTGAACTACTAATTTGTAGCGCAACGCACCCATTACTATACACTTGCGTAGTGCGTACTACTAAATAAGTAATTACAAAAGATGGTGCGGCGGGCGTGCGCTGCGCTACAAATCAATAGTTAAAAGTCTGTGCGCTACTACTTACGTACGACTGCAGCTAATAAGCGATTGTAGCTAATATATTATACAATCTATCTCCAATTCTCCATCAGTTGTTCCCGCAACTGATGGAGAATTGGAGATTACATCTATTACGAAATTACTAATAGATGAGTAAACTAAAATAAAAATAAGGTAAAAGGTTTATTTATTAAAATTTATTTTCCACAAGACTAACTCATAAAGTAAACGAATTGGAGTACTAATACTTATAAACCCAATTGACGCAACACCGTCCCGCATGCACCGCCCGCGCGGCCTTACTCAGTTCAACCCGCGTTAGTAGTTTGTCGATTGTTATTCGAATAATAATTGTGAGGAACTACTAAATCGACAATCGAATGAGCAAGAAATCAATTTTCGATTCAGTCGATTGTTTTTTTTTTGCAACAATTGCCCATCGCTAATCGAAATACATTTTCAGACTCAGATTGCCAGCAAAGTGTCACGACCAATAGGAAGTAGAGATAAGACGCGTGGGCGTACGTGATTGGCTAATGCAGTTTGGTAACAGGTTTCGGATTAGTGTAAATTTATCTGACAGGTTTTAGTACGAATTCACGTAACATTTTATTTATATGATTCAATACTGAAAGGTTTGGAATTATATAATGCCATGATTTGGTTAGATGTGGCATTTTTTTCAAAAGGGTATCTTTCTTTCATCTTATTCTTTTCTCAATAGGTGACAATTTAATTTGAGCTCAGAATAATTGAAAAAATCGTAGATGGCGCCTAAAAGCAAACTCAAAACGTGGTGTCAAAAAGCAAACGACATTAATCTTGGTATAAAATTGTAATAAAATGATCATTTTTAGCTAATTTGGAAGAGAAGACATATAACAGTGGAGGAGAACACTCAAATTTATTTAAAGAACCGTAACTATTGATCTAAAACACATAAATAAGTTATTAATAGACGCTTTAAGACCGGCATTATAATCGGATTATATCTGCATAATAAAATAATATTAAGGTAACAATAAACATGCCTGTAGCTTTCATAAAAGTGTGTTTAATGTTGCTGGTATACCATTGTCATATTCACCAATCATTCTGCCTAGCCTTTTCCAACTAAGTTGGGGTCGGCTTCCAATCTTACCAGGATGCAGCTAAGTACCAGTATTTTACAAGGAGTGACTGCCTATCTGACCTTCACAAACCAGTAACTGGTAACACAATACTCATTGGAAAGACAGGTGGCAGATTGTTTGATCCTCCGTAATCCATATCTACGTAACGCCTGTCAAAGTTCTACAAATGACTGTCGGGACCAAAAGCTTAACGTGCTTTCCAAGGCAAAGTGGAACCGACCGAAGAAGAGTCTCGGTAAGATGGGCATCCGTCCGGACCGCACTATTTATTTTTTTAACGGGCAAAAATCTTCAAAAGGCGTCTGGACTTTAGGGGAAAAGACCAGGGAATGTGGGAGATTTACACACCACCACAGAATCACCCCGTGACCTCTCTAAAGACCACCCTGAAACCCCCTCTGTGCAACGCCTGTTGATAGGGCACATCCCAGGGGAGACCGAGTAAGCGCTTCTCCTGAGCCTTGCTGTGCACGGCAGCACGTCATCACTGTGGCACCATCTTTTCTGGATTCAATTGGTGGGTGGTCAGAGTCCCCAATATTAGCACCCGCGACCCCGGAGTCCCGCCTGCTTAAGAGGCAAGCGTTGCTTATCTTAAGATCGACCCGTGCGGATGCTCGAGCCATTTAGCATTTAGACACATTTAGCCACGAGCTCCTAATTGCGATATTCACCAATCAGAAGTAATATATGGCATGCAAAGCTACTTGCACACCTTTAAGCAAGTTCCAGGCTAATGTGTATTCTCGTCTTTAATTAAATTAGGAGAACAAGTTCTCACTTAAGCTTCAACTATCTAGTCTATTTCACTGGAAACTCGAGTGTAGAGGGTTACGCAAATTAATTCAGTAGCTTGTTGAGAGTGGGTGGAAGTGCACGTGTTTACTGCATGTGCTATAAGGGCCTTGTTTATTATTACATAAGGGTCAGAAGCTAGTTCTAATGAATTGTTAAGAGCCATGTTACACCCAATCACTTTGCTTATAATTGGTACAATTTTTCACTTGTGTTCTAAGCCTGACCTGTTATATTAGTAAGATTAGTTCAGAAGGTTCTGAACTAATCTTACTAATATTATAAATGCGGCAGTTTGGATGTGTAGTTGTACGTTTGTTAGTCAATCACGCCAGAGCGGCTGAACGGATCTTGATGAAATATGGCGCAGATATAGATTATAGTAGCACATTGAACTTTTTATCCTGGGTATATGATCCCTCGGGATAAATTTCGAAGTTCACGCGGGCGAAGCCGCTGACAGAACCTAGTATTATATAACGGTAAAATTGTTTGTTGGCAATAGCTAATCTATCGTTGTTTTGTTCTGATTATGAAAACTGATATAAGGCTGGCTATTGCTGTGTCCCATAGTCTAATTTCATCCTGGAAAATTTCACGGTTCTTATGGAATAGGCACCGGGGGTGAAGCGGTAAAAAGCTGTGTAATATTATTTTTATAGAATATTCTTTTTTTTTAATCAAGCTTTTTTCTTATTCTTCTCGGCAAACCCTTTCATTTGATATCCATGTCATGGCAGTGCACTAAAAATAACTAGTACACTATCATGGGCCGTCCGCCATATTGGGTCAAGAATGACGTCACTTAGCTAGCCATGCATTGTCATCCAAACTAAACGTGTATGCAAAATTTAATCATAATCGGTGAAGGATAACTGCTTTAAAATTCAGTTGCAAGATTCACATATAGTATTTACATACATTGCAAGTTAACCATAAATAAACTTGTAAAGAACTGCTTCACTTCAAGTTTCGTTGTGTATCTGTGTGTTTATACACATGCTTACTGAGTCACATGGGCTGTATTTTCGTGCCTACCCATTTTTTTATACTAAGACAATCACCATCAGACACCACTCTTCTCATTGCCAAAGACATGCATGCGCACACCACACACATCAACAAAACAGAATTCATTTTGAATACACGCTGATTAAAGATGAAACAGACCAAAATTGCCAAGTCAAGCTTAACCACGGAGTACTTTATCAAACGAGGAACATTGACATCGCTTGCGCAATATTGGAGCCTGTAATCAATTCGACGGGTCGCGACGAGACCATCAATTTACGTCCATGCGTCCATTTAGAGCATTTGTGATGCTGAAAAAGTGGGGAATTTGTTAGTCTGTGTACATTTTAATTTAGGACTCGTTTGTGAGTTTTTGTTGTTATAGTGCAGAAGGATACTCGTACCAATAGAAGAATGTCTTTGAAGTAGTCTATGTGCTTGAAAAAATATATAATATAGAAAAAAATGGCCAAGTGAGTGTCAGACTAATGCAAGTGCGAAACAGAAAAAAAACTTTTTGCAAAAAAATACTACCGACTTCCAAATACAAAACTACAAAGTGTGTCTTTCGTAGGTACCATTTTTTTGCGTTATGGACACCGACTTAAAAAAATTAAGTTATTTTTCACTTTGTAGTTTTGTATTTGGAAGTCGGTAGTATTTTTTTGCAAAAAGATTTTTTAAGCTATTGCATAGCTTCTATCGCGGGCCTCAAGGCGCTCAAGCGCGGGGAGCGAATACAGAAATTCCGTAACGAAAAAACCTCACGCTCCCCACTCCGATGGGCACGGCGGTGATACTTTGACTTTTAATAAGGTTTTTGAATTCTGTGGAATCTGAGTGGTGAGGGGCAGGGGGCGGGGGGGGAGAGGTTTGTTGCACGTGTTTTCGATTTCCGTGTTGGTATTTTTATTATGACAATTTTTTTTTTGCGGGGGGAGGTAAACGGTTAAGGGGGGGGGGGGTTAATCCTATCTTGTTCTCCTGGATGAAGTAGCGAGGGCAGGGGGGCAAATTTTTTGTCAGAAATGCGCTAACTCCAACCGTTTCTGAGATATGAGGGTTTTAAAATTTTTGTTGGTCGTAATTTTTTTGCCTTTTATCGGTCTCTCTGAGCTGTTTCTGTGACAATGGTGATCAATGTGGACCTTATGCTAATGAGAATAAGGGTCACTTTTGCTTGTCAAAGAAAAGCGACCTTATTTCAATGTGAATAAGGGTATTTTTGTTTTGTTTTTTAGAGTTTTATTAATCGTAAATAAATGCGGGTTTGGCTCGCTACGTTTTCGAGTTTTAAACGTTTTTAATTTTTTTGACGCATTTTTTTTTTTTTGCTTGGTGACGTAAACGGTTAAGGGGGGGGGGGGGGGGGTAAATCCTATCTTTTTCTCCTGGATGAAGTAGCGAGGTGCAGGGGGGCAAATTTTTTGTCAGAGATGCGCTATCTCCAACCGTTTCTGAGATATGAGGGTTTTAAAATTTTTGCTGGTCGTAATTTTTTTGCCTTTTATCGGTCTCTCTGAGCTGTTTCTGTGACAATGGTGATCAATGTGGACCTTATGCTAATGAGAATAAGGGTCACTTTTGCTTGTCAAAGAAAAGCGACCTTATTTCAATGTGAATAAGTGTATTTTGTTTTGTTTTTTAGAGTTTTATTAATCGTAAATAAATGCGGGTTTGGCTCGCTACGTTTTCGAGTTTTTAACGTTTTTAATTTTTTTGACGCATTTTCCAGGACTGGATCTAGAATAAATGCTATGCAATAGCTTTACCGCGGCAGTCCCCGAGTGCCACACGACTTTTTTATTTTTCACTTTTTAGTTGTAAGTACCTAATAGGCAAGTTAGTAAGGGAACTATTTCGACAGAATAGATTTCATGAAACTTGAACATAACCGATGAAATGAGAGATCTGCTTACCCCTTAAGAGCGAACTGGCGTGATGTTATGTTATGAAATGTTATAGACAACAAACAGACATGCTATTGCAGCAATCCCGAGAGATTTGCCGTTATTTATTGAAGAGTTCTGTTGTATATCTCCGTAGTTCTTAATCAGATCTTCACAAAATTAAAATGGGATCAATTTCGGAACATACTTCTTCAAACAAAAAAAGAATTTTCAAAATCGGTCCACCATTGACGAAGATATCGGTGAAAAAACAAAAAAAAAAAAAAAAGCAATCTTGAAGTCGAACATAGAACCTCCTCCTTTTTGGGACGTCGGTTAATGAGGAAATTTCAAAGAAAAATCTGGTATCAATACGTATATATTGATATTTGTTAGTAAAACATACATAATAATACAAATTATCATCTTTGAAGGTCATTTCAATAGGAAGTTAAAAAATTCTTCGGTATAAAAAAAATTAAGAAATGTTTTTGGTGCCTCAATATGAATATTTTTTAAAAGAAAAAGACAGTATTTATCTAAACAACCTTTAGCTGTATGGGAGCCCCACTAATACGTTTAACAATATTATTTGACAATTTGTATGGCTTTGGGGCAACCGTTTGGCTGTAAAGCCTAAGTGACAGATGACGGACTGATAGACGGATAGACGGACACAGCAATAGGGCTCCGTTTGGACCCTTCGGTTCCCTAGAAAGTAACATGTATTAACCCTATAAAATAAATATAAAAAGTAATATTTTGACTATACATGGGTATATATTCACGGGAGACCGCAAAAATTTGCAGCAGCTAAGTTGCTAATATACATAAACGATTATGAGCCCGTTGTTATTTAAGTATTTATTTACTCAGTTCTGTTTAATTAGCTGCCACGTTTTTTGGTCTGTTCTTTTCTTGATTAAGTTTGCCTTTATATTTACATAACCAGTTCTACTGCTGAGCCCTACCCAAATGCCCTCGTGTATTATTTTTCTGACACAACTCAAACTGCAAATTTTACTAAAGGCAAAATATATCATAATAATTACTCCGAAAATGAGATGAATAATATATGACAGGAAAAATATAACTAAAAGATTCAAAGTAGTTATTATGTTTGGAGATACTATAATATTCATAGAATCATTACCATCGGACCCACTCTAATGGTCATCCAAGGAATGGCTACCCAAACTATATACATTTGAGTGGACCCCTCGTAGAAACTGTTATTTGATCTTGTATTTATGCAGGGTCTCGCGGAAACCTTGGTCTTTAAGTACCATCTCAGTCCTTAACACATTTTGTTATTTTTTTTAGATGATATTGTGATGGCTCAAATCCGGGCAAGTACCAATGTGACATTTTCAAATTCATATGTACTTTCTAAGTTTATCTTGGACATCACAGGCAACGGCAAAGGAAAACATCATGAGAAAACCTGGACTTATATAGTAAACTAGCGGACACCTCGCGGATTCTCCCGCGTAGTTCCCGTTTCCGTGGGAATACAGGAAAAAAAGTATCCTATGTCACCCGGGGATAGTGTAGCTTCCCAACGGTGAAAGAATTTTTGAAATAGTTCCAGTAGTTTTTAAGTTTTATTCGTTACATACAAAAATACAAATCTTTTCTTTTTTTTATATTAGTATAGAAGTATAGATGTTAGTCTGATATAGCAAAGTCAAAGGTTTTTGGGGTTTCTAGAGACGGCTTAATTAACTCTGACACCAGAGGTGGTCACAGACTCACACGAAAAGAAGAAGAAGGTTGTGGTGCGAGTGGTGGATAGTACAGCTAGTTTCGGCAGTTATAAGTGTAAGTCCAGGTTAGCCAATTTCCAGGTTACATCATCCCAATTGCGTAAATCACTTCTAACATAATGCGAAGAAGTTTGAAGAAAAGTTTGATTGTTGTTTCATGTGTTTTTTACAAGTCCGTGATTAGATCTGTCATAATGTATGGATCAGAATGTTGGGCCGTGAAAATATGGATATAAAGAGATTGCATGTAGCAGAGATGAGAATGTTCAGATTGATGTGCGGAGTGACGAGAATGGATAAAGTGAGAAATGAGTAAAGTAGACGAAACTTTGAAAGTGGCGCCAGTTACAGGCAAATTGAAAGGACACCGTTTGTCCTGGTATGGTCATGTGATGAGGAGGGATGAAACGCATGTTACTAAAAGAGTTATGAATATAAATGTTAACGGATGGAGAGGTAGAGGAAGACCAAAGAAAAGATGGATGGACTGTGTTATCGTGACGGAAGACAGGACGGTATGGAAGAAGAAAACTTGTTGCGCCGACTCCAAGAAACATGGGACAATTGCAGGAAGATGATTATGTTTGATGTGTTTGAAGAAATCGTCTGTTTAACAAAGTCAAGATCTCAACGAATTTTGTTAATCTGTCAAAATCAAAAGCAATTCCATTCTTCTTCTCCGTCGTATTGAAGATTCCAAATTAATGTTTTAATCAGAATTCAGCAATTAACTGTTTGTCAGGCAATTAATTAAAAAATTGTTATTGTTAATTTTTTTTACAATATATAGATCCGCGAATAAATGGTTTCTGGTTAAGTACACTGTCTACATAAGGACATCGCTGTTGCTATTCCATGCTCCTAACACTGAAAATAGCACTTTCTGTGTAGGTAGTTTCATAATGAACGCTGCAGGCTGCGGTTCAACATAAAATAATTAGTAGTTTTGCAAGTCAAAGGATCCAAGGTATAATGAATTCATGACTCTTTCATATTTATACAGCTTGAGGTGAAAGGATCGATACTCAAACAACAATTTTTGCCAATTATGTTTCATCATCATCATCATATCAGCCTAAAGACGTCCACTGCTGGACACAGGCCTCTCCCAAGCGTCGCCACATTGTTCGGTCCCGTGCGTCTCGCATCCAGCCGATCCCCGCAAACTTCACCAGGTCATCGGTCCACCTGGTGGGAGGCCTTCCAACGCAACGTCTCGCGGTCGCCACTCCAGAACCTTGTTGTTTGTTAACCAGTTATGTTTAAGTACCACGTAATAGGGGGCGAGCCTATTGCCATTAACCGAGCACTAAGTCTGGTCTCCTGGCTGCTACTGAGAAATGCCAGATAGAAAAACCCAATAACACTTTGGCTGACCAGGGAATCTAACCTAGAACGCTCATGTTTAGCAGTAGTAAATCAAAATTTCTTTATTCAATTAGGCCATTAAGCGGCACTTTTGCACGGGTGTACCCCATTGTTGCGAAGTTCATTACCGCGACGTACGGTACTGCGAAAATTTCCAACCGCGAAGTTCGTTGTTGCGAAAGTTCTTTACTGCGATGTACGTTACTGCGAAAGTTTACCATTGCGAAGTACGTTGTCGCGAAAACTCTTGACTGCGATGTACGTTATTGCAAAGGTTTACCATTGCGACGTACGCTGTCGCGAAAGTTCTTTACTGTGGCGATTGCAGTTTCGATTACACGCTATTGAGATTTAGGTCATCTAGGAGGGTTGCTGATACGTGATAGTGGAAATATTATATTGTTGAACATTACTAACAAATGAATAAAAATTATAAGCAAATTAAATTATAATTGAACCAAAAAATAATAATAATAAAATAAACATAAACAAAATTCATGTTCCTATCTATCTAAGTAAACTTATTAATATTCATATTCTTTATTGTTCACAAAACAAACATATACAAATACAGAAAGAAAGTACGGTTATCTGAAAGCAAATAAAATGAGCAATGAAGCGATACATAAATTCTGCAAACGCTTGAGCTTATCAAGAAATTCCTCAGTCGCATCAAGGATGCAGACATGGTCAAGAAGAGGAATAAGAAGAGACTGAGCAAGAGTAACTTTAGTTGAGAAAGGCAAGAACTTCTGGAGACGCTTCAGAGATTGAAACGATCAAAACACCCTCCTCCCTACTTCAGCAATGTGAACATTCCAAGATAGGTTGCAGTCTAAAAATCAATAAAAACAAAATTCATATAGGCGCTCATCTAAGGATATCACACACTAGATACTTAATCTACCTACATAAATAACCTATCTATTTAGATAGTTCCATGAATTTTGTTCATGTTTATATTATTATTATTATCTTTTGGTTCAATTATAATTAAATTTGCTTACAATTTTTGCTCATTTGTTAGTCATGTCCAACAATATAATATTTCCACTATCACCAGTATCAGCAACCCTCATAAATGACCTAAATCGCAATAGCGTGTTATCAAAACTGCAATCGTCACAGTAAAGAACTTTCTCGACATTATGCTGTCGAGAAAGTTCTTTTGCTAAACTTTCGCAGAAACGTACATCGCAGTAAAGAACTTTCGTGACAACGTACTTCGCAATGGTAAACTTTCGCAGTAACGTACATCGCAGTTAAGAACTTTCGCGACAACGTACGTCGCAATGGTCAACTTTCGCAGTAACGTACATCGCAGTAAAGAACTTTCGTGATAACGTACTTCGCAATGGTAAACTTTCGCAGTAACGTACATCGCAGTAAAGAACTTTCGCAACAACGAACTTCGCAATGGTAAACTTTCGCAGTAGCGTACATAGCCGTAATGAACTTCGCAACAATGGGGTACACCCTTTTACGTCGAAAAAAAAGTAAATTAAAAAGTAATAATAATTGATTCTACCGTCCATTCGGAAATGTAGCTTGTTATGGAGAAGAATGGACAAGAAACTCCACACTTACTCTTTAAAAAAAAGTGTTTTACAAGTATTTGGTTACATTGTTCTTGTTGGAAAAGACGAAAGAAAGAAGGACGTAAAAAAAATCGTCCAAGTAAAATCACCTAAAGTAAAACAAACAATTAAAATACAATAAATAAGTAATTAATAACAGGCCGAGGCAGCTAAGTTATGACCAATCCCAACTGATGGCGCCCGTTCACGAAAGTGACACATGTATCGGCTCCACTCCGCTCAACCATTATGAAGGGAACCGAATGATCCAACACATGTGCCACCATCAGTAAGGCATTAGAGAGAGCATGACACACTATCAACTACCAGGTCACACTGAAGTCAACGAACGACACATAGGTACAGTAATAAGATTTACAGTTGGTACATAGTACTCACATATGTGCTGTGCAGTTATATAATACCAAAATAAACTGAGTTTATACCACACAAAAATATTCATACAGTCCTCAGCAGGGCCAACAATACTTCAGAACTTTTCTGCTTATCACTTGTTTTTGTGCCCTATATAGTGGCTGTGGAGCAGGAGTAAACATTAACCCAATAAGGCAGTCCCAAGTAAATTAAAATTACCTCCCTAACAACAAGGATGAATACTAAAGCTGACAAACATTTATTTTAAACTTTATAGTACTTAATGCGGTCAACTCAGTACCTGAACAACCTGAACTAAATAAAACAACAATAAAGCGACCTATAATATTGATGGCGGCCCCAAATGGGAAGATACGACTTATAAATATTCCGTTGTATGTAGCTGGGACCTGCCCATTAAATGTTGGGACCAGAGGACCATTGAACTATATCGTTTTGTTGCGGGAGTAGAGATAGCGCTGTGTAGATAAGTGTCTGTCTCTGTTACTTTCGGAAATGATGGGCATGAATTCAGAGTGTGAAAAGGTTCGGTGTTTTATCAATGAAATCCTTCAATATCTGTGTAGTTTTAGATCACATCTTTGCACCTTTTACTCCTCATTGCGTCCTATTCCTCAGTATTGACTTTCTCAATCTGTTTCTGTTTCTGGCGGTGTGTAGGGCGTTGTAATCTGTAGAGTCAAGTGCGGTGCGGATCTGGTCAGACCATCGTTGTAATTTGGCGTGTTTTATAGCATTTAAATAAAATGGTACTATGGAGCTGCTTCCATGATGGAACCGGAAGCAACTAGCAATGTCTCAACCCGACATGATAGCACCAACGCGTTTGGGCTCACTGGACGTGCTTTGACAAGCGATATTACATTTCATACTTGTATTTTACTTTAAACTATAATTATATAGCTAATGGAACCTGGTCAATAAATGACGGGACCAGAGGACCATTGTACTTTATCGTTTTGAATTAGTGAGATGGTGCTATGTACGTTAGTTTCTGTATCGGTTAGTTTCGGAAATGATGAACCTGAATTGTGAGTGTGAAAAGGTTCGTTCTTTTATCAATGAAATCCCTCAAAATCTGTAATGTTTTAGATCTTACATTACTGTTGTTTAGATCTTATATTATCTTACAATACTATCACTAAATCTCGGTGGAAACTATTTACCTGTCAAAACAAATTGCATGTTTCCTGCAAGAAAAACCAAAAAAGTGAATTTGGACCGAAACGCTACCAATTTTTTTTCTTAATTATAAATTAATACTTACTTTACTTTCACCAACCACAATATCAAAATTGAAGCAAACAAATCTACTGTTTGTCTATAACCAAAGTTGAAATTAAGTCTCGATGTTTCTCCGTCCGACCCCCTGAGAAGAACTTAAGTGGGGCAACTTTCATTGTACAGAAATTAAAATGAAAAATGAGTTTCGAATAATTTGGAAACCATAACTCAGTTTGATAAAGAAACTTGTTAGGGTAGAGCTATAATTTTGTTTAAAGGGGGACTTTTGCTGGTAAAGTAAATAGACTTGCTTCCTCAGGCAGTCAGGTAAGGTACCCGTTATAACCCGCACTCCAGTTTGCTTGCGTGATACTAAAAATATCGCGCTACAAAAGTAATTATGAGCTTTACATGTACATGGCGGTTTTAATCTTATTTACGTGCCATGATACGTAGCATGCAACTATAAAAAAAAAACTAACCTTTATAGTGAGCGTAGAAACAATCATAAGTAAATATAAAAATGCATTAACAACGGAATAATTAAGGCTGTCAAAGACAGGCGCGGCTATACAATGCGAAGACCATTTGCTTAGAAATTGTTTAAAGTACGAGTATACAATATTCTTAGAAAAGTGTCTATACAAGACTGTCGTCGCATTATTGCTCCGCACGAGACTGCTTTTTGTTGTTGGTGAACCCGGATACGGAAAACCCGAAAAACCATGACACCAACGAGAAAAAAAAATGTCCCCACTAAGTTTCCAAGAACCAGAATAGCATAACCTCAACCTTCAAACGATCAACAGTAAATAGATACGACAATAACTGTAAATAATTTTATACCCTCGGAATGTGCGTTAAAAGATTAACAATGCACATTAATTACATCATCAAATACTAGCTGTCTCCCACGGCTTTGCGCCCGTGGGAGTCATGTAGTAGCCTATTACATTCAGCAATAGTGTATCTCGTTTCCGTGAGTGTGTCCGTGGCATCAACAGTGGTCCTTATCAGAATATCAGCGCAGCGTTATTTCATTTTTGAATATAGCTGCATATGCTGAGATAGGCGCCTTTTTGTGTTTTTGCTTATTTCTCGTGTCTCCTGTGTAACTGGGTCAGCTAGAGAATATATATCTAGAGAATACTTTTTACAAACATACATTTGCTGAGCTTTTCACCAACTATATTGGATTCGGCTGCAAGTCCAGCTGACACCTGAGTACCAGTATTTTACATGGAGCGATTGCCTATCTGACCTCCACCATCCAGTCGCTGGGTAACACAATACCCCTTGGCAAGACCAGTGACAGATTTTACGGCTTTTGATTGTTCTAAGATCTACAAATGCGAGCCGAGTGCTTTTCGAGATACGGAGGAGTCTCAATGGAAGGTGTGTGACCTTCCATGGAGCGGCCTTATCGAACCGTGCGATTTTTATTATGATAAACAAACAAACAACGTTACCTTTTAAATATTGGTTTAGATTAAGCTAATAGCAACCAGATGTGCCGCTGTGGTTGTTCCGTTTACTACAGTTTGAGCTATAAAGAATTTTATAGACTGTTTGTAGGGGCCATATTAAAAGCCAGCCGGTAATTGTTAGTATCTACACACGTACGGCCGTCCTATAGCTAGAGTGCCACTATGTAACATTTGGCAGATTTTAAGGTATTAGTACTTTCGTAATCAACAAAAACATCTCTCTCGGTCTGTCTAAGCAGTATTATTCTACTATCAATAGTTAATTACAGTTAAACAATAAAAAACACACCAAATTGCTATTGTTAGCAAACATAATTTTAGAATAAGTGCTTAATTGATTTAAACTAACAATGTTCGCAATTAGTTTTGTTTTTATAGTGGCTACTCTTGCATATTAGATTTATATTGATAAACAGCATCGATTTTTATTATTTCGCGGTTACGAAAGTCTAGGGCGCAAGCAACACAGAAATGGCGTCGGGCGCGGACGTGGCACGGTCGTCTTCCTTTTCCATTAAAATTTCATACAAAATGCATGGCAATAAAGCGCAATTTGAAGAGGCGCGGGTGCCGAAATGGCGCGTCATAATCACATCCGATCAACGACATACCGTGTGTCCTAATTTGCACTTTATTTCCATGCATTTTGTATGAAATTTTAATGGAATAGGAAGCCGCCCATGACATGTCCGTGCCCGACGCCATTTCTATGTGGCCTGCGCCTATAACTCAAAATATGTTTTTGTCAGATAGTGACACTCTAACTATAGGATGCTAGCGTAGTGTTTCAGTATGGTGTCGAATCGATAATGGTGTTTGCATAGGTGTGTCAAAAAAGCTTGATGGCGTAAAACATGTTCCAGTTAATCTATATTGTTGTTAGGAAGAGTTATTCGGCTAGTGTTTTCGGCAACTGTGTGTTTACAAGGTTTTATTTATCTTGCAATGTATGTATTTATATACGTAAGTGTGTTCGGGTCAAATCTTGCAACTGAATTTCAAAGCAGTTATCCTCCACCGATTAAGATGCAAGTTTAGTTTGGATGACAATGCATGGTTAGCTAAGTGACGTCATTCTAAATCCAATATGGCGGACGGCGGAAGATGGCGGACTAGTTATTATTTGTGCACTGTTAGGATATTGGTAAGAAATGAAAGGGCTTGCTAAGAAAAATACTAAAAAACCTTGTTTTTTTAAAAAGATTTTTTATTAAATAATCTTATTTTTTTACTCTTTTGGTTCTATCTTCAGCCAGCGACTTCGCTCTTGTAAAAGTCGTAAAAAAACTCAGGGGAACGTACTATCATTAACATTAACATTATAATCGGGATATTTTATAATGTTAATGTTAGTCCATGACGGTTTAAAAACTTATATTACGTACTATCATGTCGAATTTAATGTTTAATTAAGCCTTCGCCAAGATCTAATGTATCTCTATGCATTCATATCATAATTGATTCAGCGGTTTAGACCTGAAAACTTAACAAACAAACGGACAGACAGAGTTACTTTCGCTTTTATTATGCTGTCCAATGGATTCAAGTGGATTATATTTTATTCAATGAATGGTAAATAAGACAAATAAAAACCAAAAGGAGTACCTACCTACATTACCTATAATTACTATAACTATTGGAACATTACTGAAATCGCGAAAGAAAACAGCACTTACCTTCATGTCGTTGATATTCAAAAATACTCGTATATGCAGCAACTGGTGATTTTTTTCAAAAGTTTTTCATAATTCGCGTCAGCGCAATACGTTTTCTTACTAACCGACTGGCAAAAAATAGGCGGTTATCAATTTGATACATATTTATCTATGTAATACTAGCTATCGCCCGCGGCTCTGCCCGAATCTGTAATATCTTACTGTAAAGTTTCATCTAAATCCGTTCAGTAGTTTTAGCGTGTAAGAGTATCAAACATCCATCCATTCATCCTCACAAACTTTCGCGTTCATATTAGTATAATAAAGATTGTTGGAATTACACAATAATATTCACATATACATTCGTTTTGGAAGTCGGGGTCCCAAAACGGAAAAAAAAAAACAAAGGTAACAAAGACGCCGAATGTTACCGAGTTATCGGTTTATTTTTTTATGAAAAGTTTGTACTTACGTGGTGAAATTTAAATAGATATTGCACTTGTTTAGTGTGGGCGTATGGAAATGTGGAGGTGGAAACTTACCTGAAACAAGAATAAAACAATATTAGATTAATTTAAGTAAAATTAAAATTTCAAAATTTAAAATACTCCCCGACACATTTATCTTGCGAAAACATCCCGATTCAAACAGTAAACACCTTTTGAACGGCTAAACCGATTTTATTCAAATATAGCTAAGAACACTCGAGATACAATCACCTTTCAAAAAAAAAAAACTAAATCAAAATCGATTCATCCGTTGAGGCGCTATGATGTCACAGACAGACACACAGATACACACGTAAAATTTATAACACCCCTCTTTTTCCGTCGGGGGTTAAAAAATACATGCTGTAATTAATTTCATATTAACATGGCTTGTGAAGTTTTAGCCTGACCATTTAAGTAAAACATGGTTTATCCTGCTGACGGTACGTGAAAACACTGGGGTTTTTTAATCAGTAAAAAATAAGCTACCCACTGCTCTCAAAACGGTCAAGGAAAACATCGTGAGAAAACCAGCATGTCCTAGAACCAAAAAATCGAAGACATGTGCTATTCCCTCTCACAGATACGAGGCTTGTGTGTGCAACATTAATAATTGATTAATTAGTTTCTTTTTATAACAAACTTTTTTCGTATTCGTCTCAGCAAACCCTTTAATATGATACCCATATCCCGGCTGTGCACAAAAAATAACTAGTCCGCCATCTTGGACCGTCCGCCATATTGGATTTAGAAAGACGTCACTTAGCTAACCATGCATTGTCATCCAAACCAAATGTGCATGCAAAATTTCATCTTAATCGGTGGAGGATAACTGCTTTAAAATTCAGTTGTAAGATTTGACACGAACACACTTACATACATACATACATTGCAAGTTATTTAAAAGCTTGTAAAATGGATGATGATGAACAAAAAATAAGATTATTTTGTCTTACAGCGTACATATAATAAGACAATTAATAGCACATCTGTCCTAAATCGGGCTCTGACCGGTATTAAGAGTCAATTAATACCGCCTGCATAAACTTAGACTATGGTTGAGTAGACTTTAACCTTCCCTTTAATCGACTATGGTAACGCGGTGTTCCTGGATATGCTCGATAGGCTCCTAAATAACTGCATCCGGTTCATATTCAACCTCAGTCAATATGACCATGACGTGTCGAGCTGCAGATCGTATGCCCATTCGGCAGAGGAGAAATTTGTGCGCTTTGACCAGCCTATCTCTTTACCCAACTCTATCACCCCTCCCTATCTCATAGCTAACTTTCAATTTCAATATCTATGTACTTCACACGCTAGGAATCTGCTTTCGTCTCAAAATCTACTCTTGCTTTGTCCTTCTGATTTTATTCATTCCCCCTTCATATTCTCTCGACATCAGGATAGCCACCAACCATTATGCATTTACTCGGAAATTGCGGCATAAAAATAAACCGCCTCTCTATTACTGTATATATCATCATCAATTCATCATCATCATTACTGCCAAAAGTCATCCACTGCTGGACAAAGGCCTCCCCCTAGGCATCCCATTACTTAATAGATATTTATTATAGTTAATAAATATGTGTGTGTATGTTTATTATAGCTTCCTGTATATATACTTGTATACCTATTTTACTTTAGTAATTATTCTTATTCAAAAATTGTTCACAATGATGAGTACAACGACCTTTTTTCAGGTTTTCTGATATTTCCAACACCTCCTTTTATCTTTCATTCTGACATAACAACAATTTTATTTGTGCCTTTTCATGTTTAGAAAATACATCAACGTAATGAATACTGTTTGAAGTGACATTTGGTTTTACGATAGAAGTGTTGCCTAGAGACTAATTTGTAAGGCTATCGTATTTAATAGCTCTCGTCCAAAATGCCAGTGTTGCTATGAGTAAAGCATAAAAAAAAGTTTGAAAAGAAGTGACTCGTAAGAAATTTCCTTTTGAGTGACCTTTGCATTGAGATTTTACGTAATGAGTAGGCACTGGCGTTAATTTCTAGGTACATATATAATCTAGAATGTCACAACGCACTAGAACAATTAACCGTATCTAGTCGTAACGCGGTGACACTGCAATGGATAAAGGGACACAGCGGATCGTTGGGCAACGACGCGGCTGACGAGATTGCGAGACGCGGATCCAGCACAGCGGTCCATGGACCCGAACCTGTTGTACCCATCCCCTTCAACCAAATACGCAGGTGGCTACAGAAATTCACCCAGGCACAGGCGGAAAACAGGTGGACCTCGGCACCAGGCTGTAGCAGGCCAAAGAAGCTCTGCCATGTTTGGACAGTAGGCTTACCAGACGTTTGCTAAGCCTGGACAGGAATGGCCAGCGCCTGGTGACGGGGACCATCACGGGACACTGCTCACTTAACAAACACTTACAACTTACGGACAGTCATCTATGCAGGGCATGCATGGAGACTGAGGAAACCGTTACGCATGTTCTCTTTGAATGCACAGGGGTCACCCAGATTAGAACACTAACCCTCGGGTCGCCCAGATCTTACACAGAAGTTCTAAGAAAACCAGGAGCCCTAATTAGCTTCTGGAGGGAGGTGGGCTGGTTGGAATAATCCACCCAACGGCCGCCATGGCCCACGCACAATGGTCCAGCTGAAGGACTAAGTGCGGAAACTAAACCCCATAACATAGAACATAAAGATAATCCCAAAATAGGAAAATAGGATTACCTACCTACAGTGTACCTACTTGTACCCTTAAATCAACGTCCCTTTAAAATGTGATTAGACTTCAATGTGATTTCAGGTTTTTCTAGACTGATGGCCTTTGGGCTGACAAGTCTTTGAATGGACACAGCTATCGAATCGGCAAACATAAAAGATCATAAAAGGCAGGTTGATTGTGGAAAGCGGAAAACCGGCAGGCCTATTACGTATCTTTTGCAAGAGCAAAACGATAGCGATTTTTGCGCAATAATTGCTCTTCAATACAAAAGTTTTAGAGTTGTTGGCAAGTGCATTTGACAAACAGCGAGCGATTAGCAAATGATTGTGTAGGACCTAGCATAGGTAATGCCGACTTTTATGACTTAAAGCATTTGGTCGCTATTGTTTTGCTCTTGCAAAAGATACTTAATAAGCCTGCGAGTCTTGCGGTGAAACTTTGGCAGTATCTATGTCTAGGAGTACTCAGACAGCGGCGACCTTCCTGAGAGCTCAAAGCGATTCGATTTATATCACACCGGTAAGCGATTTTTACTAAGCGAAATTACAAGTACATTTACATGGCCGTAAAGCGATGCAATCCCACCGAATTGCACTTGAAACTTTCTTAGAAAATACAAAAGATTCGATCGATTCGTATCGATTATACGCAATTTAAATTGCGTCACATCTTCAGGAAAGTCCCTCTGACGTAGGCTGAGTTGATTGCTTTTATATTGCGGTTCCAGAGGATTCTAAACGGTTTCACAACTGAACAAAACCAGCCTACTGAAACCCATTACACAATACGTTTACGTATCAAATAGAACACGCTAAAACCGAAATAAAAGCTCCAAAACTATACAAACAAGTATTGTTTGATCTACAAACGAGACTGTACACTGTACGGCATTGAAGTCGACACACGCGCGTGCGCATTGACAAAAACATAGCTGACATGAAGCAGACGTGAAACGTAATCTGAGAATAACAATAGACATTGAATTAGAGTTATAGAGATAGTTTACGACGTAGTGAGGAGCTCGTGGCTAAATAATAACAGCCGCACGGGTCGATCTTCAAGGTTAAGCATCGCTTGCCGAGGTCGGTCCGTGGATGGGTGACAAAAGAGATGGGTGAAGAAGGAAAGCACGTTAAGGTGTTGGTCTCGATTTTAATTTGTAGATCTTCGTTCTAGGACTTTAAAAAAATCAACAACAAAAAAAACAGCTGATCCCTCAGACAAAATAAAAAGTCAAGATGGAACGTTGCATACAACAAGGTGACGCCGGTTAAAACTACGCCTTGCCGTATACATACACAATTACACGCACGCACGTACAACGAAACTACGCCTTAGCTTGTCAGTCGAGCTCTCAGATAAAATACGGCGTCACCTTGTTGTTTGCAACGTTCCATCTTGACTTTTTATTTTATCTGAGGCTGATCCACACATTCTTTTTTTATAATCTATAGGCTCGCGCTTGACCAACATATACCCTGTAAGTAAGCGATTAATAATATTAATCTGGCGAGTTAGAGAAATAATTGTTGTTCATGATGTTAGTAATACAGCTCTGCAAGGTTGTAAGTATTTTACCAATTACCCAGCATAAAATGTAGCTCAGAAATTTAAGTTTACAGGTGTAAACAAAAGAAAAGTAGAAAAAGTCTACAACGATCATACAGCATACTTCATAAAAGTGTGCAAAGAAACGGAGAAAGATAATTAGTTTGCCTGTGATAAGCAACAAACAGACGGTGAAGAAACTTGCTTACAAAGACGCTACGGAGATAGCAAGCAAAAACCTGAGACAGAGGCTTAGATTTAAAATACCTCATCGGCTTTACACACTTTAGAAAAGAGAAAATTAAGAAAAAGAAAAAGAGTAGCAGTCAATCACCGAACAATAGCAATAGGACGATTTGTTGAGACAATAAACCAACATTCAATACTATCTATCTGGAACAAGTAACTACTAAGAAGAAAAAAGTGGAGAAAACTGATCCGATTACGACATACTCGAACAAATGTTTTCACAGTGTTTTATGGTTCCGTACCTCAAAAGGAAAAGAGGAACCCTTATAGGATCACTTTGTTGTCCGTCTGTCTGTAAAGACCCTTTTTCTGGGGAACGCGTGGAGCTATCGAGTTGAAATTAATATCGTATAGTCAAGTTTGCAACCCCTTGCAGCTGTTATCCATTAGATACAGATTCTACTACTAAGAGATAAAGCCTTTAATTATGCATATTTTACACTCGCAAGGGAATCAAAATCTTCAGGGTACTTCCCGTTGACCTAGAATCATGAAATTTGGCAAGAAGCAATGTCATAAAGGAAAAATCTCGATTATGTACCTACATCAAAATAAAAGATTATTAATTTATTTGCAGTTGCTAAACTGACCGAAACTTATGTCTATGTATGGGGACTACAGCTTTCCAACATCAAAGTTAATTTTATCCCTCAATTCTGTTTATCTTATCGTTAGAGCAATGCTCGGGGCCCTCATAATTAATGAACTTCAGTAATGTTATTTAATTATTTTGGTGAATGTAGCTGTTTGTACGGAACTCTCAGTGCACGAGTCCGACTCGCACTTGCCAGTTTTTTTTATGGATAATCTCGCGTTTGACCACTATCTCACCTGATGATAAGCGATGATGTTGTCGACGGTGAAGCACGCTTGCTTAGAAGTATCGTATTCACTCTTGACTTAAAGACCCCTAGAGCTATCGGGAAACACAGACTCGCATAATGAAAGTATTTCCAAAACGTTTAGTGCGTATGCGGGTGGGATGTCCACCATGTACCGATGGCATATCGCCGTACATCTTGTAGTCCGATTACATTATCGTTTATTGCCTTAAGCTGTTTTTTAAACCAAAAAACTGCAGGATAGACCACGTATCAGTCAGTACGTCCCCATTCCGGACACATAAACGCAAACTCAAACATACCGTCTACACACACAGTACAAATTTCATTGTCGGATTGATTGACAGCTGATAGTTCTTGAGAAACAATCGTAAATACGGTACTACGAACGAGCTACGAGATTATTTGTTATTTTCAGTTGGAATATCCTCATTCTATAAAGATAACAAGCTTTGTTTGTCCTTCAGATAGTAACAGTCTGACGTCTGTACAACAATATTTTGGACTTTAAAATACATTCTACAGACAGAATAAAGTTGTAGTTTTTCGGTTTGTTATTTTGTACGTCTGATTCTAATTCGGAAGGTTTAACTGATAAGAGATTTATTTTTTCGTAAGCAATTACAGTATTGGATTAAGAGGTAGATTTGCTTTGGATTTTGACAGAAGACGTCCTAAAGAAACTTTCTTTCCTCCAGGCATCTTTACAAGGAATATTCAGTTGAAATATGTAGATATTTTCAGTAGGAATATCTTCATTTTTAAAAGATGACAAGCATTGTTTGTCCTTCAGATAGTCAGGTCTGATATCTGAACGTTTGAATATTTAGTATTTTAAAATTAGATTCTACTGGCAGAATAAAGTTGTCGTTTTTTTATTTGTTATTTTGTATGTCTGTGTGTAATTTGGCAGATAATAACTAATCCTATTGGAAGAGGGAATAGTCGTAATCTATATATGTATAAAACCAATGAGTATGTATTATGTAGATATGTATGTTCCCTATGGAATCTGAAAATGTTGGCCGAAGCGATTTTGATGACATTTTCAGACAATCTTCAGATTAGCCCAGCGGGTGATCCTGTGAAGTTTGGTACCGTAAACTTCTTTTTTTGTTTTTTTGGTAATTTTTGTCACATTTACGACCGCCGACGGCTTGCCGACAAGCCGGGGTGGACCGCTAGTTACCCTATGCGAAAAGGTATACCGTAAGCCATATGATGATGAAACCCTGAAATTGTTATTCGCAACAAGTCTATAAAAAGGTACCTACTATTCCACACCAATGCCTGCCGGAACTCAGGCGTGACATTTACTGAAATAAAAACAAAATGGCGCCGGTTTCGTTTGTTTTTGATGCTCATGCATTATTTATTATGTTTGCTTAGAAAATGCATGCCACTGCTTCGAATAGCTGCCGGATGAAATTACTCCCGGTGTTCTGGATATTGGAAATACAAATAAAAAAATAGAACTCTACAAACATGTCTTAGAGCCTTTGTTGCTTGAAGTGATGTTAAAACTAATTAAGTATATGAAATTATGTGCATTTAAAACTTATTCTCATTAATGAAATGAAATATTTAGAAGATGAGCGAGTCGAATAATAAAAAATCAGGCGTCAAATTATTTAATTCATCATACACAAAAGATAAAAAAAACACGTAAAAAAAAGAAACCCTTGTAAAAAATATTCATATCTTTTGAATAAAAAATATCAGCTTTATATTATCGCGTCATGCTAGACGTGACTAAAATATTAATATCGGGACTTATATTATTAGAAGGCACATTAGTAAGCCCTCCAAAGTCCAAAGTAATCAATCCTATGAGTAACTGCCGAAATAGTTTGTGAACAAACCAACCAATATTAAGGTATTTATGTAACAAACACGGTATATTGCGTTTATATACCTAGTACTTAAACTCAGTGTTTATTATAACAGCTGCGAGTTCACGCAATAATGGCTTAGAAATCGAGTTTCTGGGATATTATGTCGATGCATTATTCGTACAGAAATATTTATATCTTGAATCTCATATCAAAATCAATCTACCTAGCCTTTTCCCAACTATGTTGGGGTCGACTTCCAGTCTAACCGGATTCAGCTGAGTACCAGTGTTTTACATGGAACGACTGCCTATCTGACCTCCACAACCCAGTAACTGGATAACACGGTACGCCTTGGCTAGACTGGTGTCAGAACTCAGGCTTCTGCGCACTCGTAAGGACTGTCAAAGATCTTCAAATGACAGCCGGTACCAACGGCTTAACGTGCATTCCGAGGCAAGGAATCCCAATCTTGAATCTTATATGTGTCTGGTTAATAAACCAATGACAGAGAGACAAAATAATCACCAATAAACTGTGTATTCAAATGTATTTCAGCCACGAAAATGGGCAACGACCATATTCTATATTATTAAAAAGCTCTTAAATGAAAAATAATCACTTAAAAATGTTCTCTGAAAATGAAATATGCTCCGTAGGTACATTGAGACATGATAAAGAGGGCTCCATCGAGAACAATAGTTTAACATAACTCACTGCGAGCAAAATGTAGCTCTCTAAGTGAAATCTCAAAATGAGAGAAATGGATCGATAAACCTAAATTATACTATACAAAGGACATAATTATAAATTGGGTGGCAATATAGTTTTAAGTGTATTTTAACCCACCGACGGAAAAAGAGGGGTGTTATAAGTTTGACGTGTGTTGCTGTGTATCTGTGTGTCTGTGTATCTGTGTATCTGTGTGTCTGTTTGTGGCTCCATAGCGCCTCAACTGATGAACTGATTTTGATTTAGTTTTTTTGTTTGAAAGGTGATTGTGTCGAGAGTGTTCTTAGCTATGTTTGAATAAAATCGGTTGAGCCGTTCAAAAGTTATGGGCGTTTTACTGTTTGAATCGGGATGTTTTCGCAAGATAAATGTGTCGGGGGGTGTTTTATATTTTGAAATTTTACTTGTATAAAGTACATTGAACATTCAATTATTTGAAACTTTAAGATAGTCACACACAGTTTTCCATATTCATTGCATTGATCTAGTCATTAAGAAGATGAATATTTACTTGCTATGCAATGTATAACGGTTTTTGTCAATAAAGATGCTATTTTGACATAATATTAAATGTCTCACACAATTAGGCTGTGGACAACAAACCAAGTGCAATCCAGAGCCTTAATAAATATCCACTTCAATTTAAATTAAGCCGAAATAAACCTCAATAATTTACTGTCCTATAATGGGCAACATTTGCAAGAATCCCTCTTTTATTTATTGTTGGGAAACTAAGCCCATGTTTTTGAAGATTTCACCCCTCATTACTTACGGGTGGCAGAGTTTGGTAAATGTGGGTAGGTGCAACCACCTATACGATGTGTTAATATTGTGATGAAAGTTCAGTGGCCCTACCATAAGCTCTAAGAGCAAGGTTATTTCCATTGTGCAGATGTAGGTACATGATTTGTACGGGGTGTAACGGAAAGGGACCAAGTGATTAATCAGGGCTCTATGTATAATGGCCGGGCATCATGCATCTAGTCAAGTCAAATCGGGCAATTTAATGAATACTTATGTAAAGTTCTATATTTATCACATTGTCTAGTCATACTACGTAACGTTTGGTAACTTTAGAACCTGCAGACAGAAAAGCTACGGAGCTCCGTCGACTTTGTTGCTTTAGTAATCGTACTTACCTTTCTATATTAAAACCAATTTCAACATTAAAATACTTGGGCCAATTAATGATAAGCATTATTCAGAAAGCCCGTTCAATTTAATCATTTCAATAGTTTTTAACCCCCGACGGAAAAAGAGGGGTGTTATAAGTTTGACGTGTGTTGCTGTGTATCTGTGTATCTGTGTGTCTGTGTATTTGTGTGTCTGTCTGTGGCATCATAGCGCTTCAACGGATGAACTGATTGTGATTTAGTTTCTTTTTGTTTGAAAGGTGATTGTGTTAAGAGTGTTCTTAGCTATGTTTGAATAAAATCGGTTCGGCAATCGGTTCAAAAGTTATGGGCGTTTTACTGTTTGAATCGGGATGTTTTCGCAAGATAAATGTGTCGGGTGGTTTTTTTAAATTTTGAAATTTTACTTGTTATCAAATTGCCTACTAATATTGGGCATTTTCAAATTGCCCGGGCATTATGAATAATGCCGTATTAATCACTCGTAACTTATACATATGTCCCTTACTACACTATCAAAATAACTGTACAATTTGTACGTCCCACTCCTGCCTACCCACACAGCGCCCCGCTTTCGCCTCGAGCACCTAGAGTGACTCGAACGTCAAAATGACATTGACATGTCAAACAACTGTGCTCAAAGTGCACAGATATTTTGACCGTGTAGTACAAGTCAGATAAATCAGCTGTCCGTTACGCACAATGGATATAATCTTCGAGCTCATTCTCTAAGAGCTCATGGTACGGGCCATGATACTGGTTTAGATTAAGGCGAGAGACGCCGCGTCAATGTTAAGTCGTGTGGACGTAACGTGTCGTTGGAGCAAATTTGCGTATAATCTTGAATGATATGGGCGAGGCAATTTCGACAATATCGTGGCGCTAAGTGGTGTTGAGTTTAAATCAAAGTTGAACCGTTTACAACAAAATTTTTACTCAAATATATGGAAAACGGTCTTAAATTAATGTTTACGATTTTTAACCGATTTCAAAAAGAACCCCCTTCTTTTTGAAATCGGTTAAAAATCGTATCCTCAATTCAACTTTTTTTGGTTTTATTTTTGTTACCTCAGAATTTTTTACTAGGTGAAATAATTTTGATGTTTCTGTTTTATTTGAAAGCTGGTGCTTTTCATGCGGTCCCATTTAGTTAAGGTCTGATGAAGAACTTCGGCAATATCAAACAGAAATTTTCAATAAATGACGACAAATTTCTCGGGATATCTGCATTCGCATGTTCGTTTTTTTACACCATTTCATAACATTACATCACGCCGGGTACCCTTTAAAGGGGTACGCACATGTGTACAGTTCATCTTGGTACACTCTCATTCCACCGGGTTTGTTCAAGTTTCAAGTTATTCGGGTAATCTATTATGGCATTATAGTTACCTAACGAAGATATAAAACGGTTTTACAAAAAAAATACAACCGACTTCTAAATAAAAATAATACAAAGTTAAAAGTAACTTCAATTTCGAAAGTCGGTATTATAAAACGAAGGAACGAAAACAGGAAAACCGACTGCCGTTTAAGGCCCTATACACGCCCCAATGTTAACGCAGTTCTGGCCGTGCGCCCGCTCGATGCCAAAATATCAATATTGACCCTCCTTTTTACCCGACTGCCGAAGGAAGGTAATGTGTTTATCAGTCTATGTATGATGTTTGTTCCTATGTTGCATTCTAGAGACCAAACGCGTTGGCCGATTTTCATGAACCCTGCGAGTGTCACTGGCTACATTAAAATTGGAAAATAAAAAAATAGTGGCTTTTGGCCGCCATATTGTGGGGCACCAATTTTTTTTTTGTCTTCCATACCCATCGTGTGGGGTATCAAAATAAAAGGGTTTTAAGAGGTGATTTCAAAAATATATAACACTTATATGTTTAAATGTACCTAATACAAAAAAAAATACTCAAACGTTATAAACAAAAAAAAGTTAATTAAAAATAACAAAAAACCCGACTGGTTCAAAAACGGACTAAAAAGACGTAAATAAGAAGAAAATCATGCTGTGCAGTCGGAGGATACATCTGGTTTTGGTCAGCCAGCTCGCGAAAATGTATCCTCCGACTGCAGGTTTAGTACAAAAAGCAACAAAGAAAAACATTTTGAATGAGTATTACGATGAGTAAAGCTGACAACATTGTAGCCATTGAAACCCTTGAATGAGTTTCGGAATCTCACCCCTCTCGTTCGACACAATAAATCTTTATTTTCCATTCTTATACTGAAGGACTTCCTTAACAATAAAGGTCCTAGCTCATTTACACGACCCCGCTCCAAAACCGCTCCCGCACACTCGGCGTTAAACGGAGATGACTGCTCGCTGTCCAGGTCCACGCGCCGACAGGTAGCAGACAACCAGCTGTCCACTCGCTTTCAGCTAGCAGTCAACTAACTGTCCCCGCGCCGACCGCTTTCGCCATACCTTTTTCGTCAAGCTAGAGACGTGCTTCAAGCGAGCTGTTTGCGAGCGCGCGAACCCTCCGCTTGGAGCGCGCGAACCCTCCGCTTTGAACGCGCGGTAAGCGAGATTTCAGCTGTCAAGTGGTACGATGGCGGTAAGCTCGCTTATAGCGAGCTGTCTGCTAATTTGTGTTGTAGATGTAAAGTATGTCTACAGAGGACGCCCTGAAGCTCACATTTCAATGAAAATCATTTTGCCGGGTGGGAGCGGTGTCGTATAAGCCGGCTACGAACACCTTTAAACCACGTAAACTAAAGCCGACACAAACATACACTAAACAGAATATCAGTAATAAAATATCAAACAACAAATCGAAATTCTATCCCTCTTTAATTTTCGATAAAAATAAGGGACAGGGCTCTCATCCCTTTGGCACAAACCCAAGCTTAGGGCGCAAACCTGACCGGGGTTACGAAAGGTGATCCGATTTAAGTGGACATACGAACGAACCTTTGCAGTTCCGTAGCAATAACTGAGAGTCATGTCTTCTTTGTAAGTGTGTTCGTAAAAATTATGGTTTTGTGATATCATACATCCCACACTGTAAACAGCAGGGCGAGAATGGCGTCTGTGGTAGGCGTTTGTCACGCATTTTATCACGGTTTTTGTTACCAAACTGTGATAAAAATGTGTGACTTAAGCCTGTCACAATAGGCCGTGCTCGCCGGTCTGGAGTTTTTACGTTTTCTGAATAAGTGGGGTTTTTACGTTTTCTGAATAAGTACAGAATAATTAACCTTTTAATGTTCCCACAGGCCAACTCTTGTTAGCAGATATCACACATCTTTGAATTTTAGGTTTTAAAGAGATATTCTTTAACCGATAGCAGTGGTGGTGAAATAAATTACTTATCCGTTTTTAGAGCAATGGTGATGCCATAATTTATAAAATAACAATGGTGGTGGACACCTTACGTTGTGTTTCTGCCACCATCGTTATTTTATTCAAATATTGATGTTTTGGTCAAATATTTATGTGGATTAGGTTATTATTAACCCCCAAAGGAAAAAGAGGGGTGTTATAAGTTTGACGTGTGTTGCTGTGTATCTGTGTGTCTGTCTGTGGCATCATAGCGCCTCAACGGATGAACCGATTTTGATTTAATTTTTTTACGTTTGAAAGGTGACTGTGTCGAGAGTGTTCTTAGCTATGTTTGAATAAAATCGGTTGAGCCGTTCAAAAGTTATGGGCGTTTTACTGTTTGAATCGGGATGTTTTCGCATGATAAATGGTTCGGGGGTTTTTAAATTTTGATATATTTTTTTTTTCCACCGAATTTTACACTTCACGCGTTCGTCTAAACAAATGAGAGCGGTTAACCCTTAAAACTTAAATACCATTATGAGTTACAGCGTGGATTTTTCATATCGCACTAAACAGAAAAGCAAAACATCAATATTGAACCATCAAATATTAATTTTCATTTATTCGGGTTGGCATACCAACATTAGTACAATCACCTTTTAACGTAAATAAATAAAAAAGCCGTGACGGCCCGATCATTAATACTGGCCTGAATCAGGGATGTTATCAATATGATATTTCTGATCTGGATACGGATATAGAAATAATATTATACCGGTTTCGGGTACGGTTAGGGATTTGAAATTATGTCAAATCATCCATTAGTTTCGAAGAATTTCAGTTACGGATATTAGATTTTAAGATATTGTAAAAGTCATACAAACTAAGCAATAGGAATAATAAGCAAATATGCAAGTAACGCGCGCGGCCAGAGTGTCGACTCGCCCGAGCAGAGAATCTGTCTTAACGTGACTCATTTCTCATTTAGGCTCCGCCCCTATCCGAAATCATCCGAAGCTTACATAACGAATTCGGTTATGGTTACGGAGCGCCTTAACATCCCTGGCCTGAATACATTATATCTACAGTAATTTATTCATTCAATTATTCATATCTTTATTAATCGCATTGGATTAGTACCAGTCTCTTTTACTGCTTACTTTTTTATTTAGACGAAGTTTTATTTTATTAGTTTTTATGTTTAATTATATTGTTTCATGACCTTTTTAAAGGCCGTTAATTGCGTACTTTTAAAATGCCTGAACGTTAAGTACTGCCAATAGCACAGTTTAAGTTCAATATTGCTAACACTATGATGCTACAGTAATAATATAAATCTATACTCAATCAATATTAATTCGGTTTTCAAAGACATTAATTGGAACCTTTCATTAAATGTCTGCCTCGGTGGTCCTAGTGGTCGCAAACGCGATTTCTGAGTAGAGTCTTGGATTGGATGCCCTGTACAGGCAGAATAGAATAGAATATAATTATTGTACACCTCAAAAGACATCTCTTTTACAAAAAAAAACTTAATTCTACGGGCACAATGGCGGTCTTATCGGTGACAATGATATCTACCAGACAACGAAAAGAACTTAAAAAACAAGTAAACTTTCAAAATTTAAAAAAAAACCCGGCACATTTTTATTTATATGCTACATAATTTATCTAGTACATAGTAGATACGCTTCGGCAATCTATTGAACACGTAATTATAACTCGATATCTTGAGAAAATACCCCGATTCAAACAGTAAAACGCCCATAACTTTTGAACGGCTGAACTGATTTTATTCAAAATTAGCTAAGAACACTCTCGACAAAATCGCCTTTCAAACAAAAAAACTTTATCAAAATCGGTTCATCCGTCTAGGAGCTATGATGCCACAGACAGACACACAGATACACAGCAACACACCTCTTTTTCCGTCGGGGTTAAAAAAGGCGAGGGGTTGGTGATATTAAGTTCTATTGTTTGTTCAGTAACAACCCGGTGTCAAGGTTTGTGGTTTCTATCAGAAGGCTCAACCCCATTTAAACAAACTATCGAAATTAAAGTGATCTACCACACTTCTCCGTGCCTACCCTTCGTGGAATTCAGACGTGATTCTACGATGACCAATTCATAGTGAGAGAGATTTTAATAAAATATGAATGAGTATGGTACAAAGAAAAATCCCAGTCCTTTGTATGTCATTGGCCTTGCGTTTGCCGGTCGAGGCCAAGGCCCCAGCGAACATTTTTGCATATTTTAACACTCGCAGCTTTCATACAAGTTTAATAAATGCAAAGGCAAATATCATTGAGGCTCGCGTGATATTCATTTGTTTTATGAATGCAGACAATTTGCATGATTAATTTAGACGAGCAGTCTTTGGCGCCTAGGGTTTGTAAGGCTATGTCTTAATGATAATAAAAAACCTTTTTACAAAAAAATACTACCGACTTCCAAATACAAAACTACAAAGTGAAAAATAACTTAATTTTTTGAAGTCGGTGTCTTTCGTAGGTACCATTTTTTTGCGTTATGTACACCGACTTCAAAAAATTAAGTTATTTTTCACTTTGTATTTTTGTATTTGGAAGTCGGTAGTATTTTTTTGCAAAAAGTTTTTTTTATTTTTCACTTTTTAGTTGTACGTACCTAATAGGCAAGTTAATAAGGAAACTATTTCGCCAGAATAGATTTCATGAAACTTGAATGAGAGGTCTGCTTACCCCTTAAGAGCGAACTGGCGTGATGATATGTTATAAACAACAAACAGACATGCGATTGCAGCAATCCCGAGAGATTTGCCGTTATTTATTGAAGAGTTCTGTTGTATATCTCCGAAGTTCTTAATCAGATCTTCACCAAATTAAAATGGGACCAATTTCGGAACATACTTTTTCAAACAAAAATATTTCCAAAATCGGTCCACAATTGACGGAGTAATCGGTAAACATACACAAAAAAAAAAAAAAACAAACATGAAGTCGAACATAGAACCTCCTCCATTTTGGGAAGTCGGTTAAAAACAATTACTACGAGTCAGTTACCCATGCACTATAACAACTCGGTATCATTCATAAGCATCAATTTTAACTTACATATTGTATTATTATAGTCGTCAAAACCGACTTCTTAGATTGCTACAACTTTTTTTTAGGTATTTTATTTTCTGTGATAATCATGAAACTCATGAAAGACCTTGTATGTATAATAACCGTGAGCTTGCCATATGTCTTGATATTATACAACAATTATAGAACATTTGAATAACCAATATTGTAAAAGAATTGAGTTACAATGTATGTGTAAAATAAACAAACATCTTATTACTTACGTATAAGGATTTGTTGTATAAGGATCATCCCGGAATGAAAGAAAAACAGTTGCCTGTAGTATCGTTGAGTGAAAGATTAGCGGCTTATAGCGATATTACGGAGTATATCTCCATGGCATGATGTGACGGCAATCTTCTTCCTTAACGATATCTGTTTGTACTTATTATAGTACAACAGTCACACTAATATTATGACGGCGAAAGTTTGTGAGTGGCGAATGTTTGATACTCTTTCACGCAAAAACTAGTGAACGGATCTGAATGTAATTTTGCACAGAGATAGATTATAGTCGGGCATAGCACATAGGATACTTTTTATCCCGGGTATATGTTCCCTCGGGCTAATTTTCAACTTTCACCCGGGCAAAGCCGCTGGCTAAAGCTAGTAAGATTATATTAGTGAATTGATGAGACGATACCAATTTTTCTTTCTTATATAGATTTTTGTTGACTGAAGGTAGCGATGAATAAGGTAACTTAGGTACCAATTATTTGTAAATCAAAATACCGAAGAATACATGTAGGTAAAATTTGTCGTCCTCCAATATGTCCTTTTTAAAGTTCATTCGCAGTAACTTGAAACACAAAAAGAATATTCGGTACAGTAACCGAAAGCAAAAGTCACGTCAAAAACATCACAATAAAATACAGCCAATAATAAATACAAATATAGCCAACAACAACAATGAAATCAAATGAAATGATTGATTTGGATTAATCCTTTTTTTAACGCATTGCCATTTTTTTTGCTTTTAGCACGGCCCTATTGTTGAGTTCTCGGAATCAATTGAAAGGCTTCCAGGGTTGGCACAATCATTTATTTACAATTTGGAAGAGGTTCAAGTGTTTGCGAGTTAGGAAGTTATTTCGGGACTTTTGTTTAATAAAATATTCCATTTTCTTTATCTGGATAGAAGTGATTTGAAGATGGATTTGCATGGTATTGTGGCATATACTGCAATTTCTTGCAGTTGAAAAATGTTTTTCTGTATTTCGCCATGCCTACCTTTTGTTTATTCGAAACTACTCAGTGTACCTACTTACTGTTTACTTATCCTAACATAGAAATATTATGAGTGTCAGCCTTTTTACAAGCTTTTATTTAAATTGAAATGTATGTATGTAAGTGTGTTCGGGTCAAATCTTGTAACTGAATTGCCCATTGTTGCAAGTTCATTACCGTGATGTACGGTACTGAGAATTTTTACCATTGCGAAGTACGTTGTCGCGAAAGTTCATAACTGCGATGTACGTTACTGCGAAATTTTACCATTGCGAAGTACGTTGTCACGAAAGTTTTTTACTGTGACGATTGCAGTTTCGATAACACGCTATTGCGATTTATGTCACCTAGGAGGGTTGCTGATACTGTTGATAGAGGAAATATTATATTGTTGGACATGACTAACAAATGAGCAAAAATTGTAAGCAAATTTAATTATAATTGAACCAAAAGATAATAATAATAAAATAAACAAAATTCATGTACCTATCTATCTAAGTCAACTTATTGATATTAATATTCTTTTTTGTTCACTAAACAAACATAAAGAAATACAGAAGGATAACTTATGTACAAAGGCTTAACCAATAATTGGTTTATCTGAAAGCAAATAAAATGTGCAATGAAGCTTATCAAGAAGTTCCTCAGTCGCATCAAGGATGCAGACAAGAGACTAAGCAAGACAAGGATAAGAAGAGACTAAGCAAGAGTAACTTTAGTTGAGAAAGATAGTCAAGAACTAACTCAGAACTAATTCATAATGACTTCAAGTAAGCCAATATGAATTAGTTCTGAGTTAGTTTACTAACTACTTAAGATCATATGGCTGGGGCAGAGGGCTTCCACGGTAGTCCTCCATCGAGACCGGTCTTGAGCTTCGCGGTTCACCTCGCTCCACGTCATTCCGATACTCGTCGCTTCAGCCAATATGGTGCACCGCCAGGTTTGAAGGGGACGGCCTCGCTTCCTTTTTCCTTGATGATTCCAATCCAAGGCCTGTTTAGGAATTTGATTGGAATCCCTCCGGAGCGTTCGACCAATCCAACTCCATTTACGCCGGTTGATCTGGTGGTCGATCGGGGTCTCGTGGCATCTCTCCAGCAGCTCTACATTAGAGATGATCTCGGTCTAGGAAATTCCGAAGATGCGACGAAAACATCGATTAACGAAACGGTCGGCTTTGGCATGAGATGTCCTTTGTTACCTTCCTCGTTTCGCAACCATACAGCAGCACGGATTTGACATTGGCCCGAAGATTTTAAGTTTAACCCTTGGGGTCAGTTTTCGCGATTGCCACACAGGTATCAGCTGTGCGAAGGTAGCTCGCGCTTTGGCGATCCGTGAAGTGATATCGTCTTCAGTTCCTCCAATATTTGACACGACGCTCCGAATTCATATTACTTATTTTATAATAAGTAATATTGTATACATTATTGAATTTGTTGCGCCTGCTGTCACTGAAATAAGAGCAATATTTTGCATTTATGTTTGCTCTCAATTTTGTAGTGTACGACGTAGGTACAGTAGCCGGCAGAGAGAAAACTACACGTTTGTATGTCTTATTTATGTAGATACCTTTAAACGAGCAATTCTTGTATATATGTATACATATATAAATAATCTGAATCTCGGAAACAGCGCCAACGGTTTTCATGAAATTTTGTATGCAGGGCCTTTCGGGAGCAATAAATCGACCTAGCTAGGTTACATTTTTAGAAAAAATCGTTATCTCTATTTTTACCCGAGTAGAGCTCGGTCGCCCAGGTATTGTAAATTAAATATTTTGTGTGCTACATACTTAGACAGGCAACCACATGAATTTTGCTTTTGTTGATTTTTCTCTTGTTCCACTTACAAGTCTATTTAGATAGGTACATAAATTTTGTTTATATTATTATTATTATCTTTTGTAAAATTTTTGCTCATTTGTTAGTCATTTCCAACAATATAATATTTCCTCTATCACCAGTACCAGCAACCCTCCTAGATGACCAATCGCAATGGCGTGTTATCGAAACTGCAATCGTCACAGGAAAGAACTTTCGCGACAGCGTACGTCGCAATGGTAAACTTTCGCACTAACGTACATCGCATTTAAGAACTTTCGCGACAACGTACTTCGCAATAGCAAACTTTCGCAGTAACGTACATGGCAGTTAAGAACTTTCACAACAACGAGCGTCGCAATAGTAAACTTTCGCAGTACCGTACATCGCGGTAAAGAACTTCGCAACAATGGGGCCCACACCCTTAGCTAAGTGACGTCATTTTAAATCCAATATGGTGGACGGCCCAAAATGACGGACTAGTATTTTTTTGTGCACTGCCATGATATGGGTATCATATATTATGAAAGGGTTTGCTGAGAAGAATATGAAAAAAGCTTGTTTTAATGAGTAACTTATTAATTTTTGGACTGCTGAAAAAAATACATCCTCTTTGTAAAAGCTGGTGCGGGTAAGTGGATGTCAAATGTCTTCGAATTATTTGTTCTATAAGTACATGCCTAGTTTCCTCACGATGTTTTCCTTTACCACATTTCTTCACAATATTATGTTCTTCTTAACAAAGTACATAAAATTCTACAAAGTTTACAGTTCACCTGCGGGTCTTTCGGTATACTTATTCTCTATTAAATCTTTTCTATAGAAAATGTTTCGCTTTCACTATAAAAGTGGTGACATTTAAATTCTATTGAGATCCGTCTGCCACGCTTTTTAAGCCCATTGGCAGCGGGAATTGAATCTTTTCAGTATTCATTCAAAAGAAATGCAACGATTTTATGACTAAAGTAAAATTATGAAGCATAAAACTACGCATTGTAATCGGATGAAATGGTTTCTAGGGAAAAATATTTTGAATGGATGGTTTTGAAATGGATGGAAATGAAATGCTGTAACAAGTAAAGTATCAAAATTTAAAAAAACCCTCGACACATTTTATTTTTTGCTACATAATTTATGTAGTACACAGTAGGTACGCTTCGATCGGCAATACATAGAACACGTAATTATGACACGATATCTTGCGAAAACACCCCGATTCAAACAGTAAAACGCCCATAACTTTTGAAATTTATTCCAACATAGCTAAAAACACTCTCGACAAAATCACCTTTCAAACAAAAAAAACTAAATCAAAATCGGTTCATCCGTTTAGGAGGTATGATGCCACAGACAGACACACAGATACACACCAACACACGTCATACTTATAACACTCCTCTTTTTACGTCGGGGGTTAAAAACAAGGCAATAAATGTTATTGCAGACAGCTAAATTATTATTTGCATCATCTGCAGTTTAAAAAAAGAAAAATGTTTACAACGAGTTCAGATGTGATATCAAATATAGAAGGGCAAAGAGCTAGTTATTTACGAAAACCGATTTATACACTCTACGTGAAATAAAGAATAAATTGCTCGCAATGAACTCTATTCAGCTAAACAGTTGCTTACTAAATTACATTGCTCAAACGCTACAAAGCAAAGCAGAAATAAACTTGAACAATACTACAATGTGGGGTTAGGTTATTATGGAATCAAAAGGTTAATTTTCCTTTCATTTTAATCCAGAAAATTCTAACAAAAGTATAAACCCTTGTCCAACCTGTACTAGAAATTTCTTCTGTATCGTGGGTTCGTTTACAAATATTTAAACTCATATACACAAATATCCTTTGATACAAAACTTATCGTGAATGGGCGATTTTAAAATCGATATAAATTATATGCAAACAAGGTTATAAATGTTATAGTAGACAGCTCAATTATTACATGCATCAATTATGCAGGTTTAAGTTTTTTTTTTACAACGAGTTCAGATGTAATTGCAAACATAGAAGGTCAAAAAAGGTATTTACCTAAACATATATACACAGTACAGGTGAAATAAAGAATACATTGTTCGTAATGAACTCTATTCAGCTTGAAAGTAGAAAATTGAATCAAATTGTTCAAACGCTACAAAGCAAAGCAGACGGTGCTACAATGTGAGGTAAAGACAATTTTTTCTTTCTATTGAATCCAGAAAATTCTAACAAATGTCTAAACTTGGCATTGACGTAAGTCAAAAAACAATGCGAGCTTTTTACGAATTTTTACTTTAGAATTCAAAATCTTGAAATGATAATATAAAATGAACCCTTTAACGAAAGTTTTAGTCAGAAAACGAGGCAGGGTAGTTGTTGTAATGACACAATTAAGACTTAGAATTTTGCCATGAAGAACCTTTCCATAAATAAAAAGGGCAATGTTAGATTTGTCTATTTTGCCTCATCAATCTGTCCTATCAGCAAAACAAAGTGGAATGTTTACAATGTCACGGGGTCCCAGAATTAACAAAGAAAATTTGGTTCAAATAAATGTCACAAGACGCATCGATTTGTTATTGAATTGTGTGTAAAATTAAGATTTTCTAGAATAGATCATAAAAATTGTTCTTTTTAAACCAACTATCTGTCATATGCAAAAAAAATATGGAATATTGGGCTCTTAATTACTTTAAAGATTTTTTGTACGTATCATTTAAAATTATATTATCGTTATCCAATAGATGGCGTGGTTTAAAATTTCTGTGGCAAGCCACTCGATTTATAAAATTTGTATTGTAACATATTTTGGTACAATGTAACTGTAAAAACGTGCAAAAAATACTATAAAACATATCGCCACTGTATTTAAAGAAAAATAGTCACAACCCGAGAAACCCCTTTTACTTGCAAGTCGCTGCTAACACCATCTATACCCATGGAACGGAACCGAACGCAATCGAAGTACTTACAAAAATAATCATCTTAATCAGACGAAAAACGCTAGTTACGTCGGCACGGTTTCTTTTTATGGGATGAGGCATCTGTATGTTAGTATTATATTATCTGTGACAATGTTGATGTCCACTTTGCCCCACCTACCGATTTTGGTGAGATAAATCACACAAAGTTCCAAACAAAAATAAAACATAATACAATCATACTTATTACAAGCATTCTTACAAAAAAAAAAACAATAAAAGAAAGTATAAAGCAGTCCTGGCCTGATTCTCTTTTAATTTTAAACTAGGTCACACGAAACTCAGTTTGCGGTGTTTCAAATCGGAATCGCGCCTCTTATGGGTCGTTCGGGGCTCGTAATGTGGGCTATTGTACGATGAAACGTGGATGGAGGCTGTGAAATGCGGATTAAGGGAAAATGGAGTGACATTTTTTGTCTAAATAATCTACCTCGTCGGTCCTTTACTTAAAAATGTATAAGCTGTAGAAGTTTTGAGGTCGGATAATTGTTTGTTTTGGATAAACAGGAATAGGCAGGGCTCATTTACCAAACAGTATTGGATGTGGTGGTGGTTTCTGTGAGCCTGTATCATCCCACTGCTGGACAAAAGCCTTCATTAAGTCTTGAAGCTGTTTCAGGCTAGCATTAAACATTATTCCTTAGTTAACGTGGTTATAATTCAGTAAATAAATTAACACAGCATTATGATACATTCTTTTTACAATATTAAAACATGCAAAAAGACACGAGTTCGGAAATGTAAAACAGTCATAAATAATATTAGAAACATGGTTACACTAAGCATTATTACGCAAACAAGTATCAACATTGATTGCCAAAAAAGTTTCAGCCCGACATTTGAATCTGGGACACGAACAGACGTCGACGAAACTTTTTCGATTTCCATGTTGACTGACGAAAACTTTGAGTCAAACAAACCTGAATCAGTAAAACTCACCCACACACACACACACACAAAATTCCTTTGTAACTAGGTACATCAATTGTCAAACTCGAACACATACAACGGTGGAATATGCATGAGTATGCACTAGTGATGTAACGTATGTCATGTTTTGAACATTCACGGAAGTGAATGCGAATGCAAATATCTACTACTGACATTCGTGGATGCGTTCAGTTATTGTTCAAATTTGGCGACAATTGTCTATGGTTTGGTGGCAGTCTCCAGGTGCATTCTGTTTGTATTTTGTTCCGAGAATTGCCGAGTTGATACGAACTCATCCGAAGTGTCATGCTGCTTGCAAGTGAGTTTTGAGGTTAGAGTGTGAATAGTTATTAATTAACATGAGTAAGTCAACTTCTAGTGAAATATGGACTAATTTTACACTTTGTCATGCTGATCGAGCTAAATGTAAGCTCTGTAACAATGAATATTCAAGGAAAGGAAGATCTGATAATGTGCTTACGAGGTTAAGTTACTTTCCCTTGCATTAAAAAATTAAGATTTTATTAACCTACTAGTATATTCTAATTGTTTTTTTTTTTATATGCATATTCGCAAAACATTCGCAGAAATATTGCGAATGCAAATGCGAACATCCGCGAATGCGAATGCAAATATTTGTTATATCATTAGTATGCACACTCGCGTCTTTTTAAAATGTATTAAAAGTATACTCATACAAGGTCATAAAATATATTTTTCTGCAAGCATCATTAAAACGCTTTATACATGATAGGTCAATTCCATGTAGCACACATTTCCAAGTACTCACACAAGTTCATACAATTTCGCTATTTATAAGACACACATTACTTTGAACTCTCACAAAAGAACAAAAAATTTAATATCAAAAAGTAAATCAGATGACAGGTACCTATGATTGCTCTTTATCGGTATAAGAGTCGTGTCATTAGATAAGGGCTGTGAGTTTTCGATGTTGTTAGCGGTACAAAGTTGGGAGAGAAAACAAGAGAAGGGTTGAGGACAATAGGCTTCAAAAATATACCGAGTTTAAAGGTGTATATTTCATTTGTGAGAAGATTGTTGTAGTCAAGTGAAAATGAAGGGTGTCACAGACGGTGTGTCGTTATCATAACTTCTGAGGGATATAACTAAAACCGATATAGTGCTAACATATTTGATAAATCGTCATCATCTCATTGCTTTTTATCAGATAAGAAGATCATACGCAAGCCATACTGCAATACTAATACTTAACAGGCTCTTGGCTCGTGGCTAAATAATAACAGCCGCACGGGTCGATCTTCAAGGTTAAGCAACGCTTGACGAGTTCGGTCCGTGGATGGGCGTCCATTTCAACACATCGAGTTTCCTCCGTGCTTCGGAAAGCACGCTAAGCCGTTGGTCCCGGCTGTCATTTGAAGATCGTTGACAGTGGTTACGGGTAGTCAGAAGCCTGAGATCTGACACCAGTCTTGCCAACCGTACCGTGTTACCAAATTACTGGGTTGTGGAGATCAGATAGGCAGTCGCTCCATGTAAAACACTGGTACTCAGCTGGATCCGGTTAGACTGGAAGCCGACCCCAACATGATGAATTGGGAAAACGTTATGCAGATTGATACTTAACAGGCAAACAGGACTACAAAAGACAAGTGAATCCTGTTTGCGAAACCGTTATAAAATAATGGTTGGTAGTATTGCATCACGCACAGTCAAATTATAAAAGAACGATAACTGCGTCATAGGTAAACACTACACACGATTACGTATGTATTGAAAACTCATATTTCGTAAGCAGTGTAACATTTTTCCCGACGGGAGAAATTTCTCTAACGGTACCAACAGATTGCTTTGACAGCTGTCAAAGGCACATCACTAGCAGTTACACGAATATCGGTAACATGGGAAATAGAGGGAATTGCGTTAGATTTCATTTCAGTGATAATGTAAGCAGTTGACTATTGAGATGAAAACATGCAAAGAAAGCAGACTTAAATGGTATGGTCACCTCAGATCCGACCGTGAGTGCGTATAATTGTGTATTTGTACGGCAAGGCATAGTTTAAATCGGCTTCACCTTGTTGTTTGCAACGTTCCATCTTGACTTTTTATTTGAACTGACATGGTCACATTATGAGACGAGAAGATAGACGATGCCATGCCATGCTCAAAATCGTTAATGCTCTTAGTGGAGCACTCTCAAATATGTGGCTTGGCCGTTTCGCTACAGTCACATGACTCGTTACTAGAAGTCGCCACTTATAGTTTGCACGTGTTTCGTATGCGCAGTCAGAAAAGTAATGACGGTAGCGAAACGGCCAAGCCACATATTTAGTCTAAGGAGTTGAGTTTGTGAAGTTAGGGCTTGTAGAGTTAGGGCCGTGTATATTTAGAAACTTGGATCTACATGAGATCTCATAACTTTTTGACAGTGCGAACCATATGGTCTCGTCTTGGCAACATTTTACATTAAACTGTTTTTGGTGGGTTAAACGGTGGGAATCAGTTAGGTTTGTACTCTTGTTCTGTACAAAGTACACAAACTTGAATTCTCTCTAGCAATGCATATTATTATTTTTACTATAAAACCCTTATCTTACTTACTTCAATCACACAATACCTACATCTACAAGGTATTACTACGCAGTGACATCAAACTCAGATTTATTACATTTTGGTTGACGGTGTTCGACCACAACCGCAGCGGTTGACAACCTGGCGAGTTTGCAGTAAAGGGAATTCTCGGTACCCGTCTATATGCTGTATAATAATAGAACATGCTATACTTATTACAAATAATGTATTATTCATTCATAAGTATGAACAAACATCTTGTAATTGAAGTGCTCTTTTAGGCAAAAATAGACTGGACTTCAAAGAATGCTGACCGTGACCGCATAGATGCGTTTGAGATGTGGTGCTGGAGAAAGATAATGAAAATCCCTTGGACCGCCTTTCGCACCAACGACTCCATCCTCCGCGAACTGAATATCAAGATCAGACTGTCCACGATCTGCCTTCGTAGGATATTGGAGTTCTTTGGTCACATCGCCAGAAAGGATGGAAACAACCTAGAAAAACTTATGGTTACTGGCAAGATTGAAGGGAAACGTTCTAGAGGTCGCAGTCCAATAAGATGGTCAGACCAAGTCCGCACATCGTTGAACACCAAACTGCACGATAATCTCCACGACGCAAAAGACAGGTATAGGTGGCGCAAATTAGTGAAGGAAAAGTTACTTCCACGACAACAGGGAAATCACGACCCTCAGTAATGAGGAACACGTCGCGAGGAGGAGGTATTATTCCTTCATAAGTATGTACAAACATCTTGTAATTGAAGTGCTCTTTTAGGCAAAAATAGTCTGTAGTAGAGCACTTCGCTCTTCTAACAAGTATTAAACTTCTAACAAATATTATTACAACAAGTACTTAAGAGCATACAATTTTGAGGATAAAATAATTAAAATCAGAATAAAAAATTTAATAATAATAATCGTAAAAATTAAATTAAATAAAAAGAATAAAAGTTAAGATTCCAATCAAAGTGAAAAGAGAGTATTATAACTCATTAATCATCTATCTATCTCATCTGCATCATCATCATTTCTGCAGAAAGTCGTCCACTGTTGAACATAGGCCTCCCCCAAGTGTCGCGTCATCGATTGGTACGTTTCACATCTAGCCATATTATCTCTAAAAAAATCCGTTTATTCTATAAAAGTCTCAGCGTGAAAACTTGGTAAAGTTAGCTCGAAGTAAGCTTTCATTTCACTTTTATAAGGATTGACAGCTTAGTTTTTTTTCATTCACTTCAAACTCGCTTCATCAGTTTACACGATGAATTTTTGACAGATTACATCAGCTGCAGAAGTGCCGCAGGGTACGAAATTTTATTAAAGAAAGCAAGAGATGCAAAATAATGAAAAAAACAAAAATAAATCCTTAAATAAAAAAAAGGGATAAATAAGATAATGAGTTATTAAAAATCACAATGTGGTATAAATACGCCACATTTTTTCCTACCACGGGAACTTCTGAAAACGCGAATGAAAGTTGCGACCACCAGAAAAGAAGCAACATAATAAAGCTCGAAGAAACGAGATGGGTTGACATCCATACTAATATTATAAATGCGAAAGTCTGTATGTATGTTACCTTTTCACGCTTAAAGCGCTGAACCCATTGTGATGAAATTTGGTATAGGAATAGTTTGAGATCCTGGGAAGGACATAGGATAGTTTTTATCCTGGAAATAGTGGTTAGAAGTTTGTACTGTGAACTATTAATTTCTCAAGTAAGGCGGTCCACACACCTATAATATTATGCCGCGATATAAAAAATTGGCTATTCAAAGTACTAATACTACGCAGACTAAGTCGCGGGCAACAACTAGTATTATTAAATCAGAACAGAACGGAACCACAGACCAAAATACGATAGAACAAAATAAACCTTTTTTTTAATTAAAATTTATTCACCCAACCCGGATAGGTTTCCAGGTCAAAAGTGGATCTAAATTCCAAATTCGCCTTCAAAGTCCATACATTTCAATGCCAATAGGACCTAAGACCTGCAGAATATATCATGTAAATGGGCCGGTGTGAAGCCTACTTAAGTTTCAAAGTTATGTTCAAGTTGAAGCAAGTTATGACTGCGACTTGTGCACTTAGATTATGAGGTCGGTTTGCGGGATAAGCTGAAGATTAAGTTGAAAGTTGTTACTTTAAAGTTGCATCGTGGATTTAAAACTATCCATGGACGGGATAGTTTTTGTTTTTTTTTGGTTTGAGTATTTGAGAATCGCACAATAACAGATCGGTGTATTTTAACCCTCGCAGGAAAAAGAGGGGTGTTATAAGTTTGACGTGTGTATCGGTCTGTTTGGGTATGTGTGTATCTGTCTGTGGCATCATCATCATGTACCGATTTTGATTTAGTTTTTTGTTGTTTGAAAGTGGAATTTATCGAGAGTGTTCTTAACTGTGTTTGATGGAAATAGGTTCAGCCAAAATCTCTATCGTTTTGCTCTTGCAAGATACATAATAAGCCTGCGGCGGGGTATTATCGCAAAATATCGTGTCATAATTACGTGTTCGATAGATATCAATCGAAGCGTATCTACTACTAGATAAATTATGTAGTTTATAACGCTTGAAATAAAAAAGTGGCTTTTTAAATTGTTTAATTCTACATGTAATTGATTTCTTACACTATTTGAACAGGGTACCATTGTAATAACTAATGTGATTTAAAAGAGCATAGAGTTTCTTGCCCCTTATTATTTTCACAGAGATCTAGTTTTGCAACGGGTAAATAGCTTCAAGTTACTCACTGACTCAGACAATTCTAAAAGTTTAATTCATATAAATACTTTAATTTTAATAACAATGAACCAATCAATGATGGAGCCTCAGGTTTTTGAAAAAATAATGCTATGTTTCTCGCACGAAAATAACTTATTCCACGCGACGGAAACCAAGAGAACACTCAGTAATATAAATCAAAAACTGACCTCGTTCCATTAAAAAGATTTTATATAGCCGGTCAAAGAGAACTAAAAAGTCTTTTTACAAATCGAAAGCACTTCAAACACGGGCAGCGCGAGCTAAGTGAAGCAAGAAATCGGTCCGTTCCCTGTTGCGTCCTTTGATTTCGAAAGGACCGAAACGTTTTAAGTGACCGCAGTAATAAGCCTGCTTTGTTGAGCCTTGTGGTCATTGAACTGTCAATAACCACAAGGCTACTGCTACAAGCCTGCAAATACAAATTTGGAGACTTATAGCAGTGCTGGCCCAGTGGTAACAATCCCAACTTTCGGGTCGTGGGTTCCAAGGCAGGTACTTTGTGTAAATTATTTCATAACTACTGTTCTAAGTCACGATGAAGGCAAATCTATACTTAATATAATCTATATATATAAAAGAAGAAACTGACTGACTGACTGACTGACTGACTGATTGACTGATCGATCAACGCACAGCCTAAACCGCTAGGCCTAGAAGAATGAAATTTGGCAGAAAGGTTCCTCATGTCGCGTAAGTGAGCACTAAGAAAGGATTTTTGGAAATTCCACCCTAAAGGGGGTAAAAAGGGGGTTGAAAGTTTGTATGTAATTTCTACAGTTTGTAAGTTGGGCACGTGAAATTTTAGATTTACGCTCTTGGTTGATAAAAAGAATTAATGTATTTATTAGTTTTTGGATATTCGACCCCTAAGGGGGTAAAAAGGGGGTTGAAAGTTTGTATGAAGTTTGCAAATTGGACACAAGAAATTTTACATTACGCTCTTGGTTGATAAAAATAATTAATGTCTTTATTGGTTTTTCTAAATTCCAACCCTAAGGGGGTAAAAAGGGGGTTAAAAGTTTGTATGTAATTTCTACAGTTTGTAAGATGAACATTTGAAATTTTAGAATTATGCTCTTGGTTGATAAAAAAAAATAATTTATATATTGGTTTTTGGAAATTCGACCAGTAAGGGGTTAAAAAGGGGGTAGAAAGTTTGTATGAAATTTTTACAGTTTGTAAGTTGGACACGTGATATTTTAGATTTACGCTTTTGTTTCATAAAAAGAATTAATGTATTTGTTGGTTTATGGAAATTCGACCCCTAAGGGGGTAAAAAGGGGGTTGAAAGTTTGTATGTAATTTCTTCAGTTTGTAATTTGGACACGTGAAATTTTAGATTAACGCTTCAAGTTCATAAAAAAAATTAATATATTTATTGGTTTTTGGTAATTCGTCCCCTAAGGGGGTAAAAAGGGAGTTGAAAGTTTGTATAAAGCTTTTACAGTTTGTAATTTGGCACATGAAGTTTTACATTACGCTCTTGGTTGATAAAAGCAATTAATGTATTTATAGGTTTTTGAAAATTCCATCCCTTAGGGGGTAAAAAGGGGGTTGAAAGTTTGTATGTAATTTCTACAGTTTGTAAGACGGACACGTGAAATTTTAGATTTACGCTCTTGGTTGATAAAAAGAAGTAATATATTTATAAGTTTTTGGAAATTCGACCCCTATGGGGATAAAATAGGGGTTGAAACTTTATACGAAATTTCTTCGGTTTGGACGGTAAAACATCTAAAATTGTATGTTTATGCTGCTGATTAAAAATATAAAAGATTTATAGGTTTTTGAAAATTCCATCCCTTCGGGGGTTAAAAGGGGGTTGAGAGTTTGTATGAAATTTTACAGTTTGTAAATTGGACACTTGAAATTTTACATATACGTTCTTAGTTGATAAAAAGAAATAATGTATTCATTGGTTTTTGGAAATTCGACCCCTAAGGGGGTAAAAAGGGGGTTGAAAGTTTGTATGAAATTTTTATAGTTTGTAAATTGGACACTTGAAATTTTACATATATGTTCTTAGTTGATAAAAAGAAATAATGTATTCATTGGTTTTCGAAAATTCTACCCCTAATGGGGTAAAAAGAGGGTTGAAAGTATGTATGTAATTTCTACAGTTTGTAAGTTGGGCACGTGAAATTTTAGATTCACGCTTTTGGTTCATAAAAAGAATTAATGTATTTATTGGTTTCTGGAAATTTGACCCCTAAGGGGTTAAAAAGGGGGTTGAAAGTTTGTATGTAATTTCTATAGTTTGAAAGTGAAATTTTAGATTTAATCTCTAGGTAGATAAAACAAATTTTTAAACTTTCTGGCGAACACTACACCACACACAGTAATATTTACACAACTCTGTTTTATCGAATACTAGCAACCTTTTCACTTTGTTTATTTACAGAAATGTCTTACATATTAATAATCTTTTCACCATTATTTCGTTTTTTATTTTGACAGCCGACGCTGACCACAGATAGAGATTGGTGCGCTCTGTCTTTTGTCTTTCGGTTTCGACAAATGATCATTGAGCCGTCAGGATTTTGGTCGTATATTTATTGTGTTTTATTCATATATTTGTCTACGTTATACACATACATACTGTGACTCACCTTCTGTGTTTATACTATTTTGTTATTATTTATCTTATTCTATTTTATTGCTTTAAATATTGTATGTTTCGTTTCCGAGAATGTGTCCGTGGCATCAACAGTGGGCCCTATCAGAATATCAGCGCAGCGTTATTTTCTTTTTAATATCGTTGCACATGCTGAGATAGGAGCCTTTTTGGTCTCGCACGGGGTTATTTATTTGAATTTTTTATTATTGTTTGTGTTGCTTATCTCGTGTCTCCTGTGCGGGTCACAAACAAATATTTTTCTTTCTTTCTTTCAAATTATGTATAAATTCGTTTTTGGAAATTCTACCCCTATGGGGATAAAATAGGGGTTGAAACTTTATACGAAATTTCTTCGGTTTGGACGGTAAAACATCTAAAATTGTATGTTTATGCTGCTGATTAAAAAAAAAACAATGAGTTTAATTATTTCCGGAAATGCCACCCCTGACGGGGGTAAATAAGGGGTTAAAATTTTGTATGTAGTTTCTATAGTTTGAAAGCCGGACACGTGAAATTTTAGATTTAATCTCTAGGTAGATAAAAAACAATTATGTATTTATTAGTTTTTGGAAATATTACTTTATATGAAATTTATTCGGTTTGGAAGGTAAAATATCTGAAATAGGTGGTTTACACTCTTGATTAATAAAAAAAGTAACGAGTTTATTGATTTCCGGAAATTCTACCCCTAATGGAGGTTAAAGGTGGCAATTTGTTAGGCTTATATATTTGAAACTTGGCATAAATACTAACAGCTGATATTTTATATTTTTTTATTGTTTTTAAAGTAAAGGTTGTCATTACAAGTTTTTCAAAACTACTCCCTACTAGAATTTTATTGCACAAGGCTTCTTTTTTTGATGTATGAAAGCAAACGAGAGATATTTGTTGGAATGAATTCTAATTCCTTGGGCAAAATAATAAAGGTAACGTTAATTTTTCGGAACTACCCCCAAAAGACGATTTAAGGGATGTTAAAGTTTGTTTGGAAAATCTCATTTCTTGGATGAATTAACTTGAAACTTGGGACAAATACTAACCTAAGTAAATAATAAAGGATATCATTATTAGTTTTTCGAAACTACCCCTAAAAGATGATTAGGGGGGTGTTGAAGATCTTGGGTTAATAAACTTGAAATTTGGCACAAATACTAACCTTAATAAAAAATGTAGGTTGTTATTAGTTTTTCGGAACTATTCCCAAAATACCATTTAGAGGGTGTTCAAGATTTTTGAAGTATTTTATTGCACCTAGCTTCTTTTTATGATGTAGGGGATCACTAAGGAGGGATTTTTGGAAATTCATCCTTTAAAGAGACATTTATTTGTATAAAAACATTTTAGAAAAAATATTAAAGATTTCCAACTAAAAACACTATAAAGTGAAAAATTAATTTCTTTTTCGAAGTCGGTGTCTTTGGTAGGTACAATTTTTTTTCGTTATGGACACCGACTTCAAAAAAGAAAGTTATTTTTCACTTTGTAGTGTTTTTAGTTGGATTTCAGTGTCGGTAGTGTTTGCAGTGTTTTTCACTTTTTAGGTGTACCTAATAGGCAATTTGCCTTTTGGCACTTAATTGTTTTTTGTGTATGTTCGCCGATATCTCCGTCAAACAACCCTGTGTTTGTAGTTCCAAATCGAGGAAGTGGTCGTCTTAGTGCCGTAAGATTCTTCAAAAAACCGTTGACACACCTAAAACATCTTCTGGGGGTAATTCTGGAAAACTAATGATGGCAATTTATTATTGCCCAAGAAATAAGATTTTTAACCGACTTTCCAAAAAGAAGGAGGTTCTATGTCCTCTAAATCATAACTTGAACCGTAGATATCTACGATTCCTTATATTATTATCCCATTTATTATTGTTTTAACAATAGATTATTTTTGTTCGCCTTCACTAACTGCACATAACGCGAACGAAGTCGCGGGCGGAGTGCTAGTAATATTATAAAGAGGTAACCTTTGTGAGTTTGTGAGTTTGTGACGTTGTAAGGGGTAATCTCTGGATCTACTGAACCGATTTTGAAAATTCTTGCACCGGTAGAAAGCTACATTATTCCTGAGTGTCATAGGCTATAAATATTTTCAAAAAAAATAGAGATCCTTATGAAAATTGCAATAATGTAACCCAAGGTAGCAAAATGTTGTCTGTAAAATACATTATTTGGCGTGCGCTGAGAAAACTATTGATGATAGATATAAATTAGTAGGTAGGGTAGGTAGGATAGGCCGGTTAGGCAGGGTAGGCAGAGTAGGCAGGGTAGGCAGGAAAGGCAGGGTAGGCAGGGCAGGCAGGGTAGGCAGGATAGGCAGGGTAGGCAGGAAAGGCAGGGTAGGCAGGGTAGGCCGGGTAGGCAGGGTAGGCAGGGTAGGCAGGGTAAGCAGAGTAGGCAGGGTAGGCAGGGTAAGCAGGGTAGGCAGGGTAAGCAGAGTAGGCAGGGTAGGCAGGGTAAGCAGAGTAGGCAGGGTAGGCAGGGTAGGCAAGATAGGCAGGGTAGGCAGGAAAGGCAGGGTAGGCAGGAAAGGCAGGGCAGGCAGGATAGGTCGGGTAGGCAGGGTAAGCAGAGTAGGCAGGGTAGGCAGGGTAGGCAGGGTAGGCAAGATAGGCAGGGTAGGCAGGAAAGGCAGGGTGGGCAGGGTAGGCAGGGTAGGTAGGATAGGCAGGGTAGGCTGGGTAGGCAGGGTAGGCAGGGTAGGCAGGGTAGGCAGGGTAGGCAGGATAGGTAGGGTAGGCAGGGTAGGCTGGGTAGGCAGGGTAGGCATGGTAAGCAGAGTAGGCAGGGTAGGCAGGTTAGGCAGGGTAGGTAGGGTAGGCAGGGTAGGCTGGGTAGGCAGGGTAGCCAGGAGTAGGCAGGGTAGGCAGGAAATGCAGGGTAGGCAGGGTAGGCCGGGTAGGCAGGGTAGGCAGGGTAGGCAGGGTAAGCAGAGTAGGCAGGGTAGGCAGGGTAAGCAGGGTAGGCAGGGTAAGCAGAGTAGGCAGGGTAGGCAGGGTAAGCAGAGTAGGCAGGGTAGGCAGGGTAAGCAGAGTAGGCAGGGTAGGCAGGGTAGGCAAGATAGGCAGGGTAGGCAGGAAAGGCAGGGTAGGCAGGAAAGGCAGGGCAGGCAGGATAGGTCGGGTAGGCAGGGTAAGCAGAGTAGGCAGGGTAGGCAGGGTAGGCAAGATAGGCAGGGTAGGCAGGAAAGGCAGGGTGGGCAGGGTAGGCAGGGTAGGTAGGATAGGCAGGGTAGGCTGGGTAGGCAGGGTAGGCAGGGTAGGCATGGTAAGCAGAGTAGGCAGGGTAGGCAAGGTAGGCAGGGTAGGCATTGTAAGCAGAGTAGGCAGGGTAGGCAGGGTAGGCAGGATAGGCAGGGTAGGCAGGGTAGGCAGGATAGGCAGGGTAGGCAGGAAAGGCAGGTTAGGCAGAGTAGGCAAGGTAAGCAGAGTAGGCAGGGTAGGCAGGGTAGGCAGGGTAGGCAAGATAGGCAGGGAAGGCAGGAAAGGCAGGGTAGGCAGGGTAGGCAGGGTAGGCAGGGTAGGCAGGGTAGGCAGGGTAGGCAGGGTAGGCAGGGTAGGCAGGGTAGGCAGGGTAGGCAGGGTAGGCAGGGTAGGCAGGAAAGGCAGGGTAGGCAGGGTAGGCAGGGTAGGCAGGGTAGGCAGGGTAGGCAGGGTAGGCAGGGTAGGCAGGGTAGGCAGGGTAGGCAGGATAGGTAGGGTAGGCAGGGTAGGCTGGGTAGGCAGGGTAGGCATGGTAAGCAGAGTAGGCAGGGTAGGCAGGTTAGGCAGGGTAGGTAGGGTAGGCAGGGTAGGCTGGGTAGGCAGGGTAGCCAGGAGTAGGCAGGATAGACAGGATAGGAAGGGTAGGCAGGGTAGGCAGGGTAGGCAGGTTAGGCAGGGTTGGCAGGGTAGGCAGGGAAGGCAGGGTAGGGGCAGGGCAGGCATGGTAGGCAGGATAGGCAAGGCAGGCAGGGTAGCCAGGGTAGGTAGGCAGTTGACGGGAGCGAAGCCCCGAGGGTCAGCTAGTATCTTATAAACTGGAATGTCTTGTAACTAAAAATTCGTAGGCATGCGACATTTACCAACCCGCACTGGGCTAGCTAGGATTAACAGAGACAGAGGCCTCCCTGTATCCCAGCAGTGGGAACATTAAAAGAAAGATTATAACCGTTTTCAATGAAAGTAGAGAATAACTAAATATCATTGCACCGTTGGATTTTGAAGTGACAGACAGACAGAGTCCCCCATTAGGGAGCTTATGAAGCTACTTTATCTGTCTGTAAACATGTAAATTTTATAAAAAGAATTCGTCTCTTATAAAATTTACGTTCAATTAATTTTATTTTAAATATTAGAAAATCAATATAAGGGAACTAATCTAATAAAGAAACTCAGAATGTAACGGCAGTAAATCTCTGCCTAATCAAGACAAACTTACAAAGAGTAGTAACTATATTATCAATTAAATTAATTTAGTTTCGAAACTTGCCGAATTTATTCCAACTTAGAACGAGTAAAGTAGAGTAGGCGTAGGCGACCCATTAACTGATCAAATAAAGTCTAAAGCGATGTCATCATTAATTAGTGAACAAAAACTTACAACTATTTTACAAACTTACTTTGTTAATTAGCCCTTTGTTTGACTGATGTAACCGAGACAAGCTTTAGTTGCTATAGTAACACAGAAAACCCTATTCAAGTTAAAAGCTTTTTCTTATTTCAAAGTAGATATGTACCCTCCCTTACTCATCATCATTAACAAGTTCTAACTATGGGCTTAGCTTTGAAATCAAAAAAAGGGTAAGTTTTGTATAAGCTTGAGGCCTTATTAGTGCGTTGCAATACCTTGTCGCCGCGTCAACGCTGCGTGGTTTTACATATATTTTTAGTGGCATGCCTCATTATGCGTTGCGTCGTCGCGTTTTGTGTTTGATTCGGGTGTACCCCATTGTTGCGAAGTTCATTACCGCGATGTAGGATTCTGCAAAAGTTTACTATCGCGACGTTCGTTGTTGCGTAATAGCGTGTTATCGAAACTGCAATCGTCACAGAACAGAACTTTCGCGACAACGTACATCGCAGTTAAGAACTTTAGCGATAACGTAGTTCGCAATGGTAAATTTTCGCAGTACCGTACATCGCGGTAATGAACTTCGCAACAAAGGGGTACACCCGATTGATCCCATCCATCCATCCGGTCGAATCTGGAATCCACACTGGAGCGCTGCGCTACGACGATGTGCGTCGCCCTTTTGCGTTGCGATGGCGTGCGTCGTCGCAACACATGTGTGGCATACTACGCGTTGATCCGCAACGCAACGCACTAATGAGGCTTCGGGCTAACCCGACATAATGAAAGGAATAAGTAGCAGTTTTTTTTGCGATCTCAAGTTTGGTCCCGTAGTAAAAGTTATACATATTCCCGATTATCATTCTCTGAAAGCATGCCAATGCATTAAAAATCACCTGTACAATTGAATTTTACTAGAATTTTTCTAGTATATTTTTACGAAAGGCTTACTAGGGTTTTTAATCGGTTAAAAATCCTAGTAAGCCCCAAAAAGGAGGAGGTTCTATGTTCGACATAATGTTTGTCTTTTTTTTTTGTATTTTCACCGATATCTCCGTCAATTGTGGTACAAAAAAAAAGTATAGGCGTTAGTTAGGTACTGGCATTATAATTTTCCTATCTTAAGCCTATCAGGCACAGAGCACCGGTATTTTAAGCCAACAATAACTTTGGATGCAAAGTATAGACGTTCCGTTAGTTTGTAACTGAAACACGTCTCGGAGGACTAATCTAAACTTTAAGACTCGACAAAGACAACGACACGAACGTAAAGTTTTTAAAATATTACAAGAAGACAATTTACATAAAGTTGACAGATACGAGTATGTACCCCAAGTTATATTTGATGGCAAAGTTAAAGGAGAAATCAAAATTACTACTAGTCGCAGCCATCTGGTTAAATTAGTCAGCTACTTAGGCTAAACCCGTTATTAAAGATTGTCGTCCATTTATTAAAGGCAGACATCCAATTGGATGCCTAGGCCTATAGTTATTTGAACTAGAATCATTCATCGTTTTACAACTTGGCGTATTGAAAGTCAGCCCCTTTAAGATGATATATCAAGACTCAGTCAAGTTATTCAAATTTAGTTCAGTTTTTTTTCCACTGCGGTGCTAGTAGTCACCAAGACAAATATGGCGTCAACAGCGCAAATCGTGAATGTAATTTTTCGTTTTTGTTTCGTTTTTCGTTGTAATTTTAAGTGAAATGAAAGTGTAATATTGTCAGATTAGTATGAAATCTTGGAAATGCCAAATAATTTTAACTCTTCAGCAAGTTTGCGCGAAATATTTGATTCTGAACTATCTAGTCACCCTAACCATCTAGTTAAACGTTGCGCTCAATGACTTGGCTAGTTGTCCTTCAGCCGTTAAATTGTATACCGGCGTCTAGCGCCGAATTAGTTGGCTAATTTAACTAGATGGCTGCGACATATACAAGGTGATTTTCTGATAGTTTTGCTTAGATAGGTATTAAACAAATACTTTTGTAGACCTGTACCCTAATTTCGTATCTGTTTTAACATCACAAAGCACACACCTTCCGATTCATTTTGTAACTCATGCGTTTTTTACGCTGCCGAGTAGACGGATTTTTGAACATATGAAGCAATTAATGCAAGGGAAACAATCTGTACCCTACTTTTTGAACTTACACAATCTTTCTTTTCGTGTGAGGATGTGGCCACCTCTGGTATCAGAGTCAATTAAGCCGCCTCTGGGAACCCTACAGGCCTCTAACTTGGCTATTTCAGACTTACATTAACTAAATAAGAGCAGGTTTCCTCACAATGTTTTCGGTCACTGTTGCCTGTGATGTCTAAGGCAAACTTAGAAAGTACATATATAATTGAAAAGTCACATTGGTACTTGCTCGGATTTGAACCTACGACCTCTAGCATGAGAGGCGAGATCTTTGCCACTGGGCCACCGTGGTGATCAATGATCATGCCACCTCTGTATGAGAAGAGGCCTTTGCCCTGCAGTGGGATAGTTACAGGCTGGTATTATTATATGTCCTATAATTTATTTATTGGTTGTTATTTGGTTTTTGCAGATAGAATTTGTCAACAGCAGCCCGTTCTCTGAGCCGGTGGTTAATGGCATTAAGCTCTGGGTGACCTATACTAACATTTAAGGGCTTTAGTGCAGTAAAACGGCCACATTCTAAATCATACTCCTTAGTAACGGCTTGGTTACAAAGTTAGTTTTTTTTATTATTGATTCATGTACATTATTTGTGAAACATGTTTTTTACCCGACTGCCGAAGGAGGGTAATGTGTTTATCAGTCTATGTATGTATTATTATTATTTATATTCACATAATGGTAAGTAACTTATAAACTAAGCCCCACAAAACCGTAGTAATCTGTTATCTTACCTTGTGGAGGGGCCGAGAAACAACTCAGACACTTCGACCCATTGGGATCTATTGTGGTCCTCTAGATAACTTACTCCTCCCAAATCTCGTTGAAAACCCTTTTCATGAGTTTTACATCGAGACTGGGAGATATGAGCCAATAGTCTTCTGGTCTTGGATATATGTATGTATGTTTGTTACTATGTGGCGTTCTAGAGACCAAACGCGTTGGCCGATTTTGATGATTCTTACGTCAATCGATTCGTCTTAACCCTGCGAGTGTCACTGGTTTCGTGCAAGTAAATTTACTTTAAAAAGTTAAGTTTTTCTTTAAAAAAATAATTAACAACATTGTTTCGCTAATTTTGGATACTTCTCCAAAATGACTTGGATGTTTAAAAATATTTTTACACAGAATAATGAAATGAACACAGAATTGATAGCTAGAATTTCTACATAAATGAAATAGCATATGTAAATCAAAGAATATTTTGCAAACAAAACTGACCAAAAGATGGTTCTATACTGATATTCTGGCTCCGAGTGGACGCACGGCCAGTACTTCGTTAACATTGGGAAATATATGCGCCTTGAGTTTATAAGCGAAATGTTTAAATGGTGAACTGTAGGCTAAACCTCTGCGAAATCCTTCGGACAAGACACATCTCACAAAAATGTGACATATATCCTACAGAAATAAACAATCTAGCAATGAACGCGAAAAAGCATCTCAAAAACATAATTTTCATGGAAATGTCTCGTTTTTATTTTCCTTTTATACTCAACACCCGTATCGTATAACTTTTAATGTGTCCAGGAATCGCTTCTGCGTGTGCTTCTGCGTGACATTTGAGATATAGAACAGCCGTCGAAAGCAATGCCGTCTGGTTGTTCCCGCGCTTTTTCTCTTGTCAAATTGATACAAAGAAGCACAAAAACACGTTTTAACATTGTACGTGATTTACAATTTCATTTGTTACTGAATGAAGTACTCGCAATGAAGGATAACAAAAAATCTTCTAGAGAATCAATGGAAAGATCATCACTTGAGAACGGCTAGAACGATTTGGCTGATTTTAGTCATGTTTTTTACAATACACCCAAAAAGTCGGCAATTGAACCCTGAGAAACCGGGGCAGGACGATATTTTATAATAAAGTTCAATGATATGTTTGTTTCTAGGTTTGTAAAAAGTAATCTCCGAAATTACTGATCCAATTACGAAATTATTTCACTCTTTATCACTCAGTGACATGGGCTACTTTTTAACCGACTTCAAAAACGAGGTGGTTCTCGATTCGACTGTATGTTTTTGTATGTTTGTTACGCGATTACTCCGCCAATTATAAACCGATTTTGATGACTCCTTTTTTGTTTGAAAGCTGGTGATTCTCATGTAATCCCATTTATCAAGATCTGACCAGTAGTTTTTAAGTTATCCTTCATAATGCGTATTTTATGGTAATATAAGGTACCAAAACTAAAAAGAAAAAAAAATAACAATTAATTAACAAACTTTTTTAATAGGTTTATTTTTTTAATAAGTTTTTATTTTATCCTAAAAAAATCTCGTTTCGGAGAGGTGTAAGCCACGGAAGCGAAGCGTTAAAGTAAAGTTTGCAGTTAAATAGAAGTGTCACTAACCCATATCAAGACTGCTTTGTGCTTCGAAGAGAACATTACATTATCGGTCTTAGGATGCCCGGGTATCAAAGTAAACCTAAAGTGTAGTTGCACAACCTTACAAGTCTAGAAATTATCCAGAATCTAGGTTACGGCTTTCCACGTCGTGTAAGAAACTAATTTCAACGCTTTTAGCGCACGAGGCGAAAGCGGGGCGCCGCGCGGGTCGGCGGGTATGGGGTCGTTTGGCATACGACGTGCACTGCTATTTCGACCGTGTAGTAACTGATTTTAAAAAAAAAACCTTTTTGCAAAAAAATACTACCGACTTCCAAATACAAAACTACAAAGTGAAAAATAACTTTAATTTTTGAAGTTGGTGTCTTTCGTAGGTGCCAATTTTTTGCGTTATGGACACCGACTTCAAAAAATTAAAGTTATTTTTCACTTTGTAGTTTTGTATTTGGAAGTCGGTAGTATTTTTTTGCAAAAAAGTTTTTTTATTTTTCACTTTTTAGTTGTACCTACCTAATAGGCAAGTTAGTAAGGTAACTATAACGCCGAAATAGATTTCATAAAACTTGAACTTAACCGCTGAAATGAGAGATCTGCGTACCCCTTAAGAGCTTACTGGCGTGATGTTATGTTTTGTTGTTTCATAAAACAAACTTGAAGTCGAACATAGAACCTCCTCCTTTTTGGGAAGTCCGTTAATGAACATCATGTCCAAACGATTAAACGTAATTTTTTGAAAAAAATATATGTTATGCTCGTACTAGACCATTTTTCTTAAAACTTTGATTAGTGATTTTTTTATTTTATTTGTGTAGTGTGATTAATTTGTAAAGACAGTTATCTCTAACGCGGACAAAAAACGACTCTCGAACCAAAACCACCGGGCGTTTTTATATGAAATTTTCACCATAACAAAGACAATTTTATTACGGCTCATTTCTAAATTCAAAGAATAATAAGGAAAGTACTAAACAAGACAAAATTTTGGATCGCACGGATGTGAAATGAGTGTGCATTTTGTGCTCTCAAGCTCGTTGGCGTCTGTCGTCGCCTTAAGATGTAAAAGCACGTGTAAGATAAAAATTCTATCTCATTTCGCATGTGCATTTTATTTAAAGCTGACTCTGGAACATTAATGGTGACACCACGGCCTCATTAGACGTAATTCGAAGCCAAATCAGGTTAGTACAGAACTTTGTAAAGATAGGTGGCTACGACACAATGTTGATTAATAGAGTGGCTTTTAATGTCACGTGGCATACCTTTCATTAGTTATGGTATGGTTTGAGCATGTGTCAATATATCCCGCCGAGTCTAGTAGTAAGAGGCATACCTTCGTGTCTCGCAACGTAAAGAGACGTCATTTGCACATAGTGTTATTCGGAATTATTTTGAAAAAAGGAACTGATTTATTATGACACAACGCTTTATAGTCTGGTACGTGGTCGCCGCTCCAGAATCTTTAAACCTTATCGGACAGGAGAGGAGACAGTAATGACCGGTTGATGTGGAGACGCTGGAGGTAGTTTTTGTCCCCAGACGGCAAAAACAGGAGTGTTATAAGTATGACGTGTGTTGCTGTGTGAATCTTCTAACCCTCATTGGACAGGAGAGGAGACAGTAATGATCGGTTGATGTGGAGACGCTTGTGGTAGTTTTTGACCCCCGACGGCAAAAACAGGGCTGTTATAAGTGTGACGTGTGTTGCTGTGTATCTGTGTGTCTGTCTTTGGCATCATAGTTCTTAAACAGGTAAACCGATTTTGTTTTATTGATTTGCAAGGTGACTTTGTCGAGAGCGTTCTTAGCTATGTTTGATTAAAATCGGTTCGACCATTAAAAAGTTATCTGCATATAAATATAAAATACTTGTTTATTATATCTATGGTTATCCGCATTTTACTCTTTGAATATTGATTTTTAGCAAGATATCCTGTCGTAATTACGTGTTTCAATAGATGGTCGATTGAAACGTGTATACTACTAGGTATATTTTATGTAGTTTAAAAAGCATGAAATAAAATTATAAATAATAAATAAAACCCGACACAAATACCTCTAAAAAGCAAAAAATAAGCCTCGTACTTGCGTCGGGGAACGGCTAAGTGAATAAAATAAGCCTCGTACTTGCGTCGGGGAACGGCTAAGTGAATAAAATAAGCCTCGTACTTGCGTCGGGGAACGGCTACGTGAATAAAATAAGCCTCGTACTTGCGTCGGGGAACGGCTAAGTGAATAAAATAAGCCTCGTACTTGCGTCGGGGAACGGCTAAGTGAATAAAATAAGCCTCGTACTTGCGTCGGGGAACAGCTAAGTGAATAAAATAAACTGCTGTAAACGTTGGCGGTTCCCCAATATGAGTACGAGGCTTATTTTTACCCGACTACGGCGAAGCCAAATGGAAGGGTAATGATTTAAGCAGTCTATGTATGTTTGTATTTAAGTATGTTCCTCCGTGGCGCCTAAACTATTCATCCGATTTTGATGAATAATGTGTCAATCGATTTGTTATTATGGCCCGGATAAAATAGGCTAAAAAACCCTATTCGGGTTACAGGTTTTATTAAACTTTTTGCTTGTTTGCTTTTGAGAGGTTTTTTTACAAGCTTTTATTTAACTTGCAATGTATGTATGTAAGTGTGTTCGGATCATATCTTGCAACTGAATTTTAAAGCAGTTATCCTCAACCGATTAAGATGCAATTTTGCATACACGTTTAGTTTGGATGACAATTCATGGTTAGCTAAGTGATGTCATTCTAAATTCAATATGGCGGACGGCCCAAGATGGCTGGATAGTTATTTTTAGTGCACGGCCGTGATATTGGCATCAAATAAAAGGGTTTGCTGAGAAGAATACGAAAAAAGCTTGTTTTAATTAAAGATTTTATAATAAAAAAAAGATTTATATACAGCATAATTTGCTCGAATTGTAAATATGTTATCTTACTATATCTACGTATATATCCTTACATAGTATAAAACAAAGTCGCTTCCCGCTGTCTGTCCCTATGTATGCTTAGATCTTTAAAAAGACGCAACAGATTTTGATGCGGTTTTTTAATAGATAGAGTGATTCAAGAGGAAGGTTTATATGTATTAAGATGTAAGGTTATTTTATTGTTAAGCTAGTTATACTATATAATACTATACCTATATAATATTTGTATTTTTGTATGTAAAGAATAAACTTAAAAACTACTGGACCGATTTCAAAAATCTTTTACCGTTAGGAAGCTACACTATCCCCGGGTGACATAGGCTACTTATTATCTCTGTATTCCTACGGAAACGGGAACTACGTGGCTGAAACCGTGAGGCATCCGCTAGTAATATACTATACACTTGTGAAGAAAATAATACAAAAAAATCATTTCCAACAGTGAAAACGAATTGTGAATTTTTTTTTGCAATGGCGGGCAAAATTAATCAGTTTTCCTATGCGCGCGCATCTAACAATGGCGATCGGCCATAGACTAAAAATAAAGAGTTATCTTTTTTTGGCTTTTCGCGGCAAGCGTTTTAGCCACGTACAAAATGGGGAATTTCAAGTTTTGTTTATTACAGACAAAAACAAAAGTTATATTTCAGTGAAAGTTTTATTTATTAAACACGAACAAGTTGAAATTATCTATTTAAATACGAAGTTGCATGAAATGTGTTGCATTTGTACTATTGAGCACGATCTTTTTTGTAACGAAACTTTTTTAAGAACAAAGCAACTCAACCAATAAATTAAAAAAAAACTCTTTATCTCACTTGTGAATAATAGTAATGAAAAAGTCACAGTTTGATAATAGGTGTCATTATGTGTCTAATTGCGGTGAAATTAGAGCCACTTTATGAGCAAGTGTGTTGAAAAAATTATATTTAAGTGAAAGTTTTATTTATTAAACACGTACAAGTTGAAATTACCTATTTAAATACGAAGTTGCATGAAATGTGTTGCATTTTTACTATTGAGCACGATCTTTTTTGTATCGAAACTTTTTTAAGAACCTATAAATAAAAAAAAGAAACACTTTATCTCACTTGTGAATAATAGTAATGAAAAAGTCACAGTTTGATAACAGGTGTCATTATTTGCCTAATTGCGGTGAAATTAGAGACACTTTATGAGCAAGTGTGTTGAAAAGATATTAATGCACCAGCAGAGTGTAGATCTGCAAGGAAAAACCGCGTCCATACCAAGTAAAATATCTGAACTACCAATTCTTTAAAAAGTTTAATGAGGTTCAATTTTATTAAAACATTCGTTCTGACCGATCTAAAGGAGATGCTAAGGTTACAGATATCAGGGCTCTTCGCTACACTCCAATTGGAGATATTTATTATAAACTTAGATGCCCAGATGAGTGGAAAATATTACCACAAAGAAAAGCCTCATCTGTGACGATCTACAAAATTTATAAGTGACAGGCCAAAAATTAGCGCGAGAAATTTCGAAGATCTTATTTGGTACATGAAAACACCTTACCTGAAGATTATCGCTCTTATTACGATAGCTAACCTCATGATTGAAACAGGACAACGTGATAATAATGAGTATTAAGGAAAAGAATAATAATGATTAGTTTTATTAATTTGATTTTAATTTTATGAAAAGAGGATTTCAGATATTTTAGTTTTATTGTTCCATTTTTTGTTTTGCCAAAGATTTATAATTAAAAGCCCGGTCAAATTTAAGTATTGGCCGAATGTGTAACTGCGATGATTACTAAAAAATTAATAGACTGATTATTGAAACAATTAAAGTTATTTTACCTGTCTTTGAAATCTTCCGAAAAACCTGCTATGTCCACAAAATAAAAAGTTTGCAACCAAAAAAGCCTGCAAAGTCATAAAAACACTTATAACTTATTAACTTCCAAATATTACTATTTTATTAGTTCCTAATAATGTAGAATATCTAAAAATACACCAACTATATTTTTGGTTTTAACCTAAAATTGTTAAATTCAAATTGATTAAGTTTTTTTTGGCTCCTGTAAATTTGGGTTAAAGTGAGTTAGCAGGTTTACACTCTTATACGACGATATAGTCTCCTACAATACGCTTAAAATAGTCTTCTACAATACGAATAAGTTAAAATAATACATCTCTACATCCATTACTGTCCCACTATATCACAAAATGGCGACAGTAACACTACGCCAGTCTTGAAAACACCTTCTATCTAGCCACTTTGTAGACGTGAGTCAACATCATGTCACAGCACTCAACTTTACCTGACACTTGGCTCTTGTACTAAAGTTCCACAGACTATATCAAGACTTGAAGTTATCTTATAGAAGTTATAGACTTCTAAGTGACAGCAAAGAGGTTACATATTATTATCTTGTACACACTCGCTTTCAAAGTCAATTTGATTATGATCTTAACTTGGAGTATTAATGTAAAAAGGTATAGACGCTAATGTAATATTGGGCCTTTGAGTCTAAATATAATTGATGTAATTTTTGCAGTTAAGCAAAGTTGACATAGCTGTATTTAATATAAAGGACAGATATGGCATGGATTTTTACAGCATTTACAAGGAGCCTTGAATTTCCAAACGGTGCATCGATGATCCAACAAGTCACCTTTAAAAATAAGATGCAATATTGGTTTTTTGAGCTATTCATCAACTTATCCTCTTGTAAAATACTATTTTCTCAAAAATTGTATGTAATGTTGGCATAACATCTCTGAAAAGTATCCAGAAAGTGAACTCTACCGGAGACTTATTCACAACTGTCCATTAAGAAGCGAGACTTTAAATTTGGAATCTCCTACTGTCCAGTAAGTAAGTATGTAATTTACTTACTGGACAGTAGGTCATCCTCTTTAGATCTGCTTAGAAAAAAAACATGGTACCAGACACAGATTAGAGTTTAGCCATTATAACATGGTTATAGGGAGGCTCCAAATATATATCTATCTCGTTTTTGGTATGACATTTTATGAGATATATATATTTTTGGAGCAATAAACAGCCATTTTATAGTCTGTGACACTTAACGCGACGCAGAAAAATTATGCACGTTGCGTTTTGTACTTAGTAATTTAGAAATATAATGTGGGATTTGATGTTTGTATTTAGTAATTTCAGTTTATAAATCATGTTGTATTAAAACTTTCCATTCTAAAATTAACATGGAGTTTCAAAAACAATAATTTTCATTTTTAATGTAAAAATAAAACAAAGTTCAAAACTAAACGCAAACTTTTAGTAAACAAAAACAACGACTGGCAGGATTTCACATTCAATTGCGACAATTGTGATCACAATATCTATCAGTAATTGCCCTAATATGAATGTAACCTTCAATATTAATTAAACGAATTTGTTGTTAAACTTTCTTTCATTTTTGAGAAAAGCATTATACAAGCCTCAACCAGTAAGAAAGCCTTCCTGGCCTCGTATATAACCGGTTAACTCATACTTGGCCAGGAAGGCTTACTTACTGGATTCTGCAGTAATGTACTATTACAGGTTTAATATTTTTGATGTCTATCCAACTTTCGCAGAGTAAATTAGAATAGAATTTATATAATAAAATATACTTAATTAGCTTTTTTAGCTTTTACTTCCTATTCCAAAAACTTGATTTTTTGTTCATCATCATAATCATCAGCCTATTAATGTTCCACTGCTGGGACACAGGCCTCCTCTCTCTCTGAGAGGGGATTGGCCGTAATCCACCACGCTGGCTCAGTGCGGTTTGGTGGATGTCACATGTCTTCGAATTAAAAGTTCTAGGACATGCCGGTTGCCTCACGAAGTCACGACTCGATGTTTTGCTTCACCGTTTTTGAGAGCAGAGCACGTGATTGTTGAGATTCTTTAACATTTTATATTTCGTTGCATAACTTTTTGACATTATAAGTAACCTTCTTACCACAGATTTCTAGATTGAGAATTTGAAGTTGAGTATTTGTCAAACCTTGGCATTAACGCGTTCTTAACTTCAAATAATATATGCAGAAACCGGCCCGGCACCGGCACCGGCTCCTTAAGGGGTTAGACATTTGGGAGCTCCATATCTTATTCACACCTCAACAATATTTGACTACGACACGACAGTAGAATAACACTACACAAACTTAGTATAAACTTCATGTCACAGCACAATGGAACATCAAGGAAGCATTGCTGAAACTCGTTACCGATACAGCGAGAGGACGATGTTATGTCGCATATACAGAGGGAATCGGCAATTTGCAGCGATGACGTCAACAAGATTTCCGGATTGCGTTTACAACTGTTTGCCTATTTAGGGGTGTAAAGAAGGGTGAAAGAAGGTGTCAAATTAAGTTTATCGACTTCAAAAAATATGAGGTAATCAATTCGACACGAATGTATGTAACATTGTTTGAATTGCCCAATATTCGAATAGGTACCTACTGTTACTGTAATTGGACTTCTAAACATGTGTGCCAAATTTCATTAGTGTTTGTATGTATATTTGTAAATTTGTTTGTTTGTATGTATGTATGTTTGTCCTCGCATTTTTCCTGCACTACTTATCGGATTGCGACCTTTCTTTTTTACCCGACTACGGTGAAGCAAAAGGGAGGGTTATGTTTGTGACCGGTATGTCGGTATGTATGTATGTTCATCTGTCCCTCATATCTTCTAAACTACTTATCATTATTTGACAAATGTGTGTCGTCACATAAAATTTAATGTGGCGCCCTCTAGGGGCCCCGAAGTCGACGAACAAAAATATATTTTCTCGCCACCCCATCATGTTTATAATCGTTAAACAAGGATTTTAAACCAAGTAAAATTTCAAAATTAAAAAACCCCCGACATATTTGTCTTGCGAAAACATCCCGATTCAAACAGTAAAACGCCCATAACTTTTTTCAAACATAGCTAAGAACACTCTCGACACAATCACCTTTCCAACATAAAAAACTAAATCAAAATCGGTTCATCCGTTGACGCGCTATGATGCCACAGGCAGACACACAGATACACAGATTAACAGATACACAGATACACAGACACACAGATACACAGACACACAGATACACAAATACACAGATACACAGCAACACACCTCAAACTTATAACACCCCTCTGTTTCCGTCGGGGGTTAATGTAGGTAGGTAGGTAGGTAGGTTTTGTACATTATATTTTTGTCAAGCGTACCGATTGCGAGATACGAGTATATCCCGTCAGTCATGAAACTATTTATTTACCCCACTATGGCGCGGCGTCGCAGTGTCTGTTGACCGGTATGGATGCATATATGCATTTAAGTTCATTTGTTCCCTCATTACTGATTCTCTCAAATTTCGAATCATAAACCCAAGTGTATGTTTATATTTGTTCTTTACTGAATAGTACATTTTCTAAATCAACTACGTTATTGTTATACGTTTTCAAGAGTCCACGCTTGTAACTTATGCATTATCTAGATACATGTAAAACAACAAACCTTAAACAACAGAAAAAAAATGTGATTTGGCTGTGCAAATACCCCAAAATACTTTAAATAAAAAATAAGTCAAAAACTAAAATCCGACTACTGAAAAATCACTGTTAGAGTCCCGCTATGCTCTGGTCCCGCTATGCTCGATTCGAAAAATACCTACTAATAAGTGCCGCTACGTCGGTTAAATATTTGAGATATCTCATACCTATAGATATATATGATACATACTTATCACTAAGGAGTTCCAGCGACCCTCTGTGGTCTTCTTCATAAGTTGCACTTCACCAAATGATATTTTTTGAGTGCAAATACTTACATTGTTGATAAAAATACCAAAATCGCTATACATAAGTAGCCTATAATATTTGTGAAGTTTCCTCGATTTTTCAAGGATCACACATCATCAGATCCTGACCTTAAGACAATGGCAAGTATACCCTTTCCAACAAAAGAAGAAATTTCCAAATCGGTCCAGGCTTCTTTGAGTATTACGTCATTTTTTTTTTAAATATTTATCTTACACTAGCGCGGCTAAGCTCCCGACAACTGGCTATCTACCTACCTACCCTACCTACCATACCTACCTCCCCACCTGTCCTACCGATTAACCTACCTACCCTACCCTATCCTACCTACCTTACCCTATATTCCCTACCCTATCCTACATACCCTACCCTACCTACCTACCCACCCACCCAACTAAGATACCTACTAACCTATCCTACGTACCTTACTCTAGCAAAAATCAAATACTACAATGCGAATGTAACCAAATTTTGTTTTTTACCAGCGACTTAATTAAATTTAAGAACACAGAAGCTGCTATTGTAACTTAACTATGATAGTGAGATATATTCTCTCGCAGACTTTTTTGTAGTTAATAATGAGTACTTTAATCATGTAGTACATATTTTTCATGTTTCATCAATCGTTTTCTCAGCGCACGCCAAATAATGAATTTTATATGCAAAATTTTGCTAAGCTATAAAAAGCTAAAGCTACTTTGGTTTACATTATTGCAATTTTCATAAGGATGTCAAATTTTTTTGAATATATTTTCGCCTATGTTAATCGGAAATAATGCTAATAAGCTTTCCATGGGCGAAATAATTTTTAAAACCGGTCTAGTAGTTTCGGACCCTATTCGGTACAAACAAAAACATATTTCCTCTTTATAATATTGGTATAAATAAAAAAAGAAGATTCCGACGAATTAATAAACTCCTTCTTTCTTTGAAGGCGGTTTAAAACATATTTAAAAAAAGGGCTATCGTGTAAATGTTTATACAAACACGTAGATCTATTAAATACCAGAAAGCAATTAAGCATCGTACTCCTATGTGCCTATATCCTGTACGTGTTTGGTAGTAGGCACTGTTTTCACAAAAATGGCCGATTACTGTAGACTCACGTAACAAAATCGTTTTAAACACAAAAGAACCAGCAACATTCTTACAGAACAAACTTTCTATAAAATGAAAACTACATCTAAACTCAAGATTAAAACAACACAATTACAAAATACATTTTACTCCCGGCACGTGACCTGACCACGACCCAGCCATCTTTATCTCTGAAGTTGGTCCCTGTTCAGGTTACTTACTTACGACTGCTGTTCACTAATTGTGACAATTAAACCTGACTCCTTGACTAATTGGTGTCTTGCTCTAATGAGGGCTGGCTGAAGCATGGAAAGAAAGAAAACTAGTTTATTTGGCACACACAGATACACACAAGGTACAAAAAAAAATATTTTACAACATTTACAAACATAGTGTGCCCCGCGGCTGCGCCATAAAGGTCCAGTTCAGCAAAATGCCAGACAACTGGCAGTTGCCTGACGCTAGTTTTCAACTGAACCTTACGTTGAAGTGTACGGATGTGAATCAGTTTTACGGTGTTAAATATACAGGTAAATAAATATAAGTTAGTGTGTTATGTGCCATGGCTTGTTAGGGTTAAAGGATGGACACCAAAGATACACCGTTTTGAGATTTCAATAATAACATTTTATCACCCTTCACTTTTTATACCGGAAGGTGTGTTTCACTATTATATTATCTTTGGTTTCACTAATGTTACGTCGGTTCACAAGCAAGCCTGAAGTAATACAGTATTGTGACCAGTACAGTAAAGAACTGAAAACGTATAGCATCCTTAGACCCGGAGAGCTCACTAGTAGAGATGGGTTGAGGGCAAAAACAAATATGGACAAAATGGGCATAAACTAATGTACGCCCAAATAAATGCCCGTACACTGGGCACAAAAACTAATAACATTGTTTTGAAAAAAATAGAGCCGGCACATAACTTACAAGTAAAATTACAAAATTCCCTCTTTTTCCGTCGGGGGTTAAAAAAGGAAACTTAACATCAGTATTTTGTAAATTAGAATATTATTCAAAAAATCTATCTATATACATATAAATACAACCGACTTTCAAATAAAAATAGGTACTATAAAGTGAAAAATAACATCAACTTCGGCAGTCGGTGCCTTTGGTGGTTCCTGTTTTTGTTTCTTAATTAAAATATTTTTGACTCCGACTGCCGAAATTGAAGTTATTTTTCACTTTTAGTGGATTTATTTGGAAGTCGGTTGTATTTTTTTGTAAAAAGTTTTTACTTTTTAGTTGTGATACATAATTAGCATGTTCAATAGTAAACCTTAATGCCATTTATGCCTGAATGGATTATCCGAATAACATAAGCCTTGAACATAACCGGTGAAATGAGAGTGTACCAGGGTGAACTTTACATATCTGCGTACCCCTTTAGAGAGTACCGGCGTGATTTTAAGTTATGAAATGGCGTAAACAATAAACAGACATGCGATTGCAGCAATCTCGAGAGATTTGCCGTTGTTTATTAAAAAGTTCTGTTATATATCTCCGAACTCCTTCATCAGTTCTTGATAAAATTTAAATGAATGAAAAACAAAACACAGTCTAATTGAGAACCTTCTCCTTTTTGAAGTCGGTTAAAAAAGGTCAGAATGCTAAACACTTATAACAGTCCGAACCGGCACTTACCTACTTTGAATACCGTCAGTCTATTCATCGCCGCAAGGTTGCCTGCTTGTCGGTCTTCTACAGACTGTATTTCGGTGAGTGTGCTCAAGAAATCCACGACCTCATCCCACCAGCCCCCTTCTACCATCGGACATCTAGACGCACTGCAAGTTACCATCCTTACCTTGTTTCCATTCCACCAATTCGCACCAAGCGCTTCCAAACATCCTTCATAATGCGCACAGCGAATGAATGGAACTCACTACCTGCATCTGCGTTTCCGAACGCATTCAACCCGAATCTCTTCAAAGTTAGAGTAAACAGGCTCCTTCTGGGTAAGCTCACTCCATCGTCGACTTTGTCTCTGTCACCTATGACTTAGACTAGAGTCAAGAGCAAACCCATCACAAAAAAAAAAGAAAAGACAGCTAGGGATTGATAGTTCAGTTCACCTAGGTTTGCACGAAAAGATTTCAGAATAGACAGACTGTATCAGTTACAGTAGTTACGTACGTAGACGTTAAAAGTTAAAATCTTGGGAATATTAATCCGAGAATTCTTAAATGTTTACCCCTCCTCCAGTTACTCGTACTTAGTTCAGACTGCTCTTCTACTAATTGTGACAATTACACCTCACTCCTTGGCTAACTGGTAACTTTCTCTAATGAGGCATGGCTTAGGTAACGTACAGTCAAGGACTGCAATTCCTAGCCAATCTATAGTCAGTAATTGCTTGCACGTGAGCTTCGTGATGTCACCTAATGGGATGGGCTATTAAATTGAGAAGACACTGTAATGCTTCTGTACATCTAAATCTAAACTTGCATCATGAAGACGCAAACAATGATCAATTAATCAATTGTGTTTATTTCTTTGTAAAAAAAATACGAATATTTTGATAAATTTATCCCGGCAAATGTAGGATGCCTTTGGCCTGGGAAGGAAGCGAATCCGTGAGAAGAAGTCAGTGTACAAATAAGTTTTAAGTAGATATTCTTGTTTTGCGTATGTCATTTTAATCACCATAAAATAAACTACTGCGGCATTTGGAAGTAAACCTAAATTACCGTGCAGGCGCCAAACATTCCTACGGTACTTCACTTCCGCAGCCATATCCTTTTTAGGGTTCCGTAGTCAACTAGGCACCCTTATAGTTTCGCCATGTACGTCTGTCCATCCGGACGGACGTTCGCAGCTTAGCTCAGAGACTCTTAGTACTAGAAAACTATAATTTGGCATGGACATACATTATTAATCACGCCGACAAAGAGATGATTTTTTTTTTTTTATCTACTGTACACGTAAAATAGAGATGTTTTTTTTCTCGTCTATCCCATAATGTGGGCATTGTAATTTGGCCATTAAAAATATTCCAGGTCTGTAAAAACCATTTTTCGATTCAGGGGCGGGAAAATTAAGCTTTATATGGCTAATACTTGTTAGAGCCAAGTGTCATTCCCCTGCCAGCTAAATGGTTGCTTTTGGCTATGTGAAAAAATCACGGCAGTAGAAAACGAAATTAATAGGAAAACTATCACACCTAAGCAGGCTTTACAAGTTTACGAGTAATAGTCGACCAACTTATAAAATGTACTATGGAAAGTAAAAAACTTGTGTGTATGGGGACAAAAGTTTTCGAACGGCCAAGTTAATTTTGTCCCTTCGTTAGAGCAATGTTCTGTGCTTTCATTGTTTATGAACGTTAGTAATGTTAGCTTTTTATTTTGGTTAATGTAGCTGTTTATACGGGAACCCTCAGTGCACGAGTCAGACTCGCACTTGGCCGGTTTTTACAGCCATTTATGTTTTAGGGTACTTTGAAAGACTGTCTGTTACTAATAGATACAAAAACATACCCCTAGAGCACCCCGGGACAGTAGCTCAAGTATTTAGTACTAGCCTTTGCCCGCTGCTTCGCTCCCGTCCCCGCACTTTTACCGGGATATAAATTAGCCTATGGTACTTAGCAAGAGTATGATAGCTTTCTAGCAGTAAAAGAATTACCTATCTAAATCAGATGAGCACTTCTAGACATTACCTTCTCATAAGCAAACACACAATTATACGCCATCATAATATTAATTTGGAATGTTTAAATTATTCTATAGTTGGTTGATATAAGATTATTCATTAAATAATATTTTTTTAAAACAACGTTTTTTCGTATTCATCTCAGCAACCTCTTTCATTTGATACCTTATATCAAGGCAGTGCACAAAAAATAACTAGTCAGCCATCTTAGGCCGTCCGCCATATTGGATTTATAATGACGTCGCTTAGCTTGACATTCATTATCATCCAAACTAAACGTGTATGCAAAATTTCATCTTAATCGGTGGAGAATAACTGCATTAAAATTCAGTTGTAAAATTTGACCCGAACACACTTACATACATACATTGCAAGTTAAATAAAAGCTTTTAATAAGAAGATCTCTCTTCCATGACTGAACCAAACGTAGCACACTCAAACACCCTACTCAAAATGATCCTACCAACGTCTAACTAACATTCTCTTTCAAAACTATCTGAGTACAGATCTAAGGCCCAGTTCTTTGTGCCGGCCTCGTGTACTTGACACCCGCTTCTAACGCAGTGGACCGTGGAATTAATTTCATCAAAAAGACTTTCGGCTAAATGTGACGTGAGCTTTAGTGGTTGAAGTACTTGTAAAACAACTGGTAGGGTTTTAGGGAACTAAGGCTTTACTTGAACATTTGATTTGATTTTTGATACCTACTTAAAAATAAAACTTTCCAAGTGACTTATTTAATCATATATTGTATGATTCTAGCAGACTTTCAGTTTTTAAGGTTCCGTAGTCAACAAGGTTTAAATGTGAGTAGCTAAATGGTTGCTTATGGATATGTGAAAAAAATCACGGCAGTAGTAGTAAGTAACAGTTTTCGAACGGCAAAGTTGAGAACAATGTTCGGTACTTTTATGGTACTTTAACTTTAGTAAGTTACCTGTATATTTTGGTGAATATAGCTATTTATACGGAACCTACCATGCGCGAGTCAGGCTCCCACATGGCCCGTTTTTTTTCTAAAACCATCTATAAGTCTAATGACACATGTATGTGGAAAAACAAAAACGGTTAAATTCGCTAAACATGTCAATTCACACACGCTCGTTTTTTGCTTGGCAGTTCAGCCAAATTAAATTCCCCGAATCCCACCGCGTTTTCCCACTTAAAATTATCAACGACCCTAAAATCGTTGATAAAATTATCAACGACCCTGAGGTCGTGTGAAGCAAATTGCATCGCACCTTTAGAAAAGGGTGAAGGTGAAAGTGTTGCCACACTTATAGGTATCCATCAGTGTACCCACTGATGGATACCAGACTGTCTGGTCGTGGTGGATCAAGTCCCTTCGTGCGGTCCTTTATTGTTGGGATTTCGACCTTGAAAGACCTTTCAAATACAAACGTATATAGTTTTCATTTTATCGGATACCATGCTTGTTACCCGATCTAGGTCATCATTTCCATCGAATTTTATATGGATAATCTTTGGCTTAGAGGCATCCCATAGTCCAGCAACAGCAAGACGATGTAATGCCTTCCTTGCCTCCAGTTCAACCATCATAGCCAGAGGATTACCTCAACATGCGGTATCTCTCTATTGCTGCCGTAGGTGGTGTACTGAAAGCACCTGTGATTCCGAGACACGCTGTGCTTTGTAGCCTGGTGAGTGGCGCTTTGCACGAGGCAAGTTCTGTTCTTGGCCACCACACTATGCTGCCGTATGTGATAATAGATAATTATTATCATTGTCCGGTACAGCCATCGTATCACTTTGGGTTAAAGGCCCCAATTTTACGGTAGGTGTAACGACAAGCAAAACACCCACAGGGCCTTTGTTGTAATATTTTCCACTTGAGTTCTATAGCAAGCGTTACACCCAAATATTTAACTTTCGCGGCCTAGGGCAGCTTTATTCCATTGAGAGAGAGATCTCCTAGGTTTCCTAGTTCTCTTCCTCGGGAATGGCATAATTACTGCTTTGCTGGGATTGATAGAGATATGGTTCTTTGTACACCATTCCTCTGTCATCCTCAATGCCTGTTGTAATTATCCAGAGACTATAGTCATTAGTTTACCATTAACCATTATAGCTATGTCATCTGCATAGCCTAATGTGTAGAAAGGATTGGCAAGGGCCTTAGTTGATTACTATTTTGATATTGTTCCTAGATCGCAATTTATAATATCGTATCGAATTCTACGTTAACTTCTAAATCAGCTATAAGTAAATAAATTAAGTAGGTACATCCACCTTTCGCAAGTTATGTAAGGTATAAGTACCATGCGATGCCAGTATGCCACCTACTGGGCACAAATCCAGATTGCAGAATTACAGATACAAAATCATCTGTCTTGTCCGTCGAGGATTCCTAAAAGGACCGGCGTGATATTATTTACATCGGCTGTGCTATCGACATGTTAATGACAGCTTTCAAGAATGACTGCCCAAAGTTATTAGACGAAGCGGACACAAATACAGACTACTGAGAAAGCCCGTCCTCTTGACTGTCACGACACCTTTAAAAGGCGTCAGTCTATTGTGTTTCTACTGTTTCGCTAATTATGGCAGATAGTAGAGGAAAGCCTTTTATCTTATCCTTCGTGGAATAAAGGCGTTATGTAAGTAACTGGCCCATCCACATGTTACTAACAGCTCTGAAGAACTACTGTACAACGCCAGACTGCTCAGGCCAAAGACAAGTGACATTCTATCACTTAAAACGTCACGATAGCAAATGGAATAATATCAAAAATGTTTGATTATCAAATGCTATCGAAATGTCACATGATCAATCACTTACATTTCGGCATTTCGATGATCGCCGTCGCCAACTTCGAATTGCACTTGTCTAGAACCTCTGGCAGCTACTGAGGAAATTCTCTGCCTAATCCAGGCGTGATGTTATGTAACAACTATCCCATCCACATGTTACTAACTGCACTCAAGAACGACTGTGCAAAGCTATTAGACTCAGCGGAGTCAACAGGTGTCGCCAACAACTGTACAATTAGTTGGAAGAGGAACACCGGGGGACTACTTACTGTAATTGCACCAATTAACTTCTTGGTTAGGTCTGTGTTACGTTGGAAGGTAGATTGAAGTAGCAAGGAGTCTGCAAACAAGCGAAATACTCTAGAACTTACATGGTGAAATATGGTATTAACACAATATTTTATAACATATGTTTTTGAGAAATGGTAATCGGATTTTTTTGATAGGGCTGTTTATTTACTTTGGGACTCATCACCGCACTTTTCCGAGCGCTACATACACTACATTACTTAAAAGTTTTCAAGTAAGTAAGTTGAAAAACATAACATTATAAAAATGCACCATTTTCCACGTAAAATTTCATATTCACTTTAATTGTAAAGAGTATTCGCGTAAGCATGAAAGAGGTATGCGAGAATAGGAGAAGTATTGTTGTAAAGATTAGAATAGTCAAGACAGCCTTATTAAAAGCAAGGACTGACTGCCCTAGGCGACATACATTAAAGTACTTGCATTTAAGACGACGATAGACGCCAAACGACCTTGAGAGAACAAAACGCGCACCCGTTTCACACCCGGGCGACCAGTATTCAGTACTTTGTTTGTACTTTCCTTATTATTCCAAGACTTAAAAAAAGCCTTAGATCAAAATATACATAATTAAATTATCTTTGAGATAGTGAAAATTTCATTAGAATACGCCTATTAGTTTTGGTGCGATTGTCGTTTTTTTGTCAGTGTTAGATATAACTCTACAAATTAATTACACTATGTTGTACGAATAAAAATCAAAATTTTCGTAAATCAAGTTATTAAGAAAATGGTCTAATGTGACATAAATTTTTGCCATAAAATTACGACTAGCCGTTTAGACGTGATTCTCATTTTAAAATCAGCTACTGAGTGGTATCTGCGCCTTAACTGAAACTCTCGTTATTATGACACGAACTTATGTAACTAAAATATAAATTCAAACCTAAAACGATTTCCAAAGTAAAACGCCCACAATTATCCCAGTTACGTCATAGTTATTAATAATAATTAACTTCGGAAATTGATAGGAAAACAACGTACCGCGGCTACCATGGCCGGCTTTGTTCAATAACTGCAAATTGGCCCATCCATTTACTGTTAATTATAAAAGCTAATTAATGAACATACTTTATCAGCACCAGTTTAATAGGTGATTTTAATTCATTACTTTATTTTAGTTATTTTCAGTACCAGTATAATGGGTGATTTCATTACTTTAATTGAGTTATTTATTATCTTACCAGGAGCAGTGGAGGCCCAGTTGTTACGGTCCCGACTTACGAGTTGTAGGTTCAAACCCGAGCAGGCGCTTTACTTTTGTGTAATTTATTTCATCACCTCTGCTCTCAAAACGGTGAAGGAAAACATCGTGAGGAAACCGGCATGTCCTAGAACTAAACATTCAAAAACATGTGACATCTACCAATCCGCACTGGGCCCGCGTGGTGGATTATAGCCCACTCCCTCTATGAGAGGAGGCCTGTGTCCCAGCAGTGGGAACATTAAAAAAAGGCTTGATGATGTGATGTGATAATGATTATCTTACCTACTTACTTATCTGTGGTGTTTCAGTGCCGTTCACTTTAGGATTATACTGAGTGACTTGGCATTTTTTCAGGGATTGAAAATGTTCATCGCGGAATCAATGAATCCTTTCCCCCCTTTCCAATGGGGGCAGGCCTCCAGTCTAAACCAATTCAGCTGGATACCAGTATGTAAAATACTGGTATGGAGCGACTGCCTATCTGACCTCCACAACCCATTAACTGAGAAACACGATACCTCTTGGTAAGACTTGGATCTCTTGGATCGACTCTGAAATCATCAATATCAATAGATATACTAATAAATCTTTAGAGAAGTCGTTTTTGTATACCGAAAATATTTCCAAAAAAACTTTTTTGCCAAAAAATATTACCGACTTCCAAATACAAAACTACAAAGTGAAAAATAACTTTATTTTTTGAAGTCGGTGTCTATCGTAGGTACCAATTTTGTTGCGTTATGGACACCGACTTCAAAAAATAAAGTTATTTTTCACTTTGTAGTTGTATTTGGAAGTCGGTAGTATTTTTTTGCAAAAAAGTTTTTTTATTTTCACTTTTTAGTTATACCTACCTAATAGGCAAGATAGATTTCAGGAAACTTGAACATAACCAGTGAAATGAGAGATCTGCGTACCCGTACCGTAAGAGTTATGTTGTATATCTCCGAACTTCTCCATCAGATGTTCACCAAATTAAAATGAAACCAATTTCGGAACATACTTTTTCAAACAAAAAAAGAATTTTCAAAATTGGTTCACAGTTGACGGAGATATCGGTGAACAAACAAAAAAAAAGTAAACATAATGTCGAACATAGAACCTCCTCCTTTTTGGGAAGTCGGTTAAAAAGATAGCTAGGGTGTTAAAGGATAACCAGCAGAACCAGCATTTTTTGAATTTTTGTCTTTTTGTCTGTTTAGTTGTGCACGCATCAAGTAAAACTTTTATATATAAACATTGTGCGTAACTTGAATTATTACTTAGGTTTTGTTTCATCGCAATCGGTTCACTCTATCAAAACTTATTTGAATTTATAGTGTTCAAGAAGTAAAATATCACAACACACACAATTCAGATACTCGAATAGTTGAACTCCATATTCGATAGATGGCTCTGTGCATTTGACGTCATTTTCTGAATGGCTGTGTTAAGGTTATCCGCGGCAGAATAACTCTAGAAAAAAAATCGGTTGATAGGTAGGGCAGGTAAGTGGGTCTAGGTAAGAAGGGTAGGGTAGGCAGTTTGTTTGTTGTTTTTGGCGCACGGTTGGCGCAGTGGTTGAGCGATTGACTGCTGCGCTGCGTGTCGCGGGTTCAATTCCCGCACGGAACAAGTATTTGTATGACCTACAGAAAGTTGTTCCGGCTCTGGGTGTTGTGTATGTGAGTTTTTATGTTTGTGAACGCACCCACGATACAGGCAGAAATTCCTAGTGTGTGGCAATGTTTTTCTAAAGAAAGAAAGAAAGTTGACGGGAGCGAAGCCGCGGGAGCCCGCGGCTTCGCTCCCGTCAACTGCCTACCCTACTGCTGCTACCCTAGCTGAGCAGCTAGTATGAATTAAAATATGTTGTTCAGTACTTTTTGTTAGCATAGCATGACAAAATGTAACGAACACACACATCACACAGCTGTACAGCTGCTCTGGTTTGATGCAAAAATTTTGTTATTTCGTTATTGGTTCCATTGCAAAAGTTGTTCATATTAATTAGCACTTTCACGTCCTACAAGAAACCAATGAATTAAAAGTCAGCCTTTTTTATCTATATGTACAATCAGAGACAAAATTACGTTAACAGGTTCTAAACACAATAGTAAAAGTATGTAGTTTAACTTCTGCGACGCCTAGTTTAACATTACGACGCCTAAAATGAGGACAAACCACGGCAATATGTAAAACGAGAAAATACTTTATGCCTACTTAACCATACTCCACCCCTACACTACTAAAGTAATACCCGTCATTTCAATTATAAGCGGCTTAAAAGGTAGCTTTCAAATATGTACAGACGTGTGACGTCATACGACCGCCATTTAATTTTGCAGCCGAAGGAAAATTCACGCGCAAATGATATTGCTTTGTGAATATTATATTCTGCCTTTGAGGTTACGTGTTGTGCTGATTTTGGGGACAGAAGAATTTTATTAAATGTCAGGTAGCGACAAGCTTAACTACCGTTAAAAAAGCGTCATATTCATTAAATCGAGATCGGTAAATGTGGCGACGTGTGCAGCAATGCAAGCAATGTATTTTGGGTGAAATGATGATGATGATAAAATGTATTAAAACATCATGCAACATAAAGTTACCCATGCACATGAAGTAATAACTTCATAAAAAAAATATAATTTTTAGGACGCGGCTGATGGAAGCGAGTGACAGCCGCGACTTGATAGAGTATCTGGGTAATTAATGTATAATAAATTGTGCAAAATATCGGATTTAAGGTGCCCCTAGTCAACGGCACGAACTATTTTGCGCGGGGTTAAAATACATGCTGTCTCATCCGACAACACGTGCGAAAGAGATTGATGCTGTGATGAGCAGTAAGAAGCTAGTTCTCGTACGAAATAGCAGTTTTGCAAATTTGTAGCAAAATGGATGATGATTTAGGACGAAAACGAGCGCTCGAAATTTTATGTATAGACCTTTGGGAGTCTAGATATCATGAAAAACTACTAAATGTATATGTTCAAAATAAAATTATTTGCATTGTTGAATTATTAATGTATCCCTGTATGGAGGCCGTTTTGCTATTTTCCTTCTTCTTATGGTATTTATATCCGTCCAAAGATGCGTTAAAATTAGTGTTGAAATATGGAACTTTTGACGCTTATAAATTTCAAATATTGTATTTTTTTACTTTTCTGTTTCCATACAGGATAGATAATGATGAGACAAATTGATATCATTTTTTATTTTGAACGTACACCGTCAAACAGTGGAGTAATCGCCAGACTACGTTTGTATGGAAGAATTTTCGACTAGTGCAACCTTAAGTCACGGACGTAGCCTTGGGCGTTCGGACATCCGATAGACATCTGGACCGCAGTATGTTTTCTTTTTGACAGCTTAAAACATCCGCGGACGGTGTGTACCGGCGAGCACGGCCTACTGTGATAGACTTGAGTCACACATTTTTATCACAGTTTGGGAGCAAAAACCGTGATAAAATGCGTGACACAAGCGTATCACAGACGCCGTGCTCGCCCCGCAGGCGTCAGATCAACTACACAGATTATGCGAAAGCTCGCACGTACGTGAGAGATAATAAATAAAAGTGGAAGTCAGTTATTAGATTGGTAAAATACAGGTGTAGGAAACGGAAATACGTCATCTCCTCTCTTTCAGTACATCCAAATGTTGTCTATATGAGATTGCATAGTGCGATATGACCGCCCTTTATGCACTCGCTTTAACGTTTGTTCCGGACTTATTATGTGGTGTTTTTTATAGTCTACTAGCTTCTGCCAGCGGCTACGCCCGCGTGAAAAGTGTTTGTATATAAACCTTCATCTTGAATCAGTCTATCTATTACAAAAAAACCGCATCAAAATCCGTTGCGTAGTTTAAAAGATCTAAGCATACATAGGGATAGACAGACACCGGCAAGCGACTATGTAGTGATTATAAATAATATTACGTCAACTGCTTTTTAATTTAGGGTTCATTAAATAAAATAGCCTTATACGAGTTCCAATTCTTTAAACGTCCAGTCAGTTAAAGAAATATGTATAGAAGCATGTACCATCTCGACGACCATCAATGACGAAAACTTGCCAAAATGTAGGAAAATTTGGTGTTTTACAGATTGTAACTGTGATGCGAAGACGAACGAATGTACGATTAAAAAACTGGGAATTGCTCCTAAGGCATTCAGATGCATTAGGTTTGGGATTGGAAGCCGACCCCAACGTTGTTGGGAAAAGGCTAAGAAGATTGCTTTTTACAGAATATTACTTCTGCTAGAGCTTGTCAAATTCGTACGTGACACTCCCACGGTCCGCGGGCGCAGACGACATAAGACAGCGCGGGTGGTAAAACGTGAGCGCGGGACGGGGGTCACCTGAACTGGTGCCTATTTATTTTTTCGTTTTTGACACCGATTTCCGAAAAGAAAGTTTTTTTGCTTCGTTGTGTTTTGTTAAGGAATTTGTTTTTATGTTAAAAAGATTTTCAGTTTTTCTCTTTTTAGTTTTGGTACCTTACATTACCATGAAAATACGCATTATTAAGGATAACTTAAACACTACTCGTCAGATCGTAACAAACATACAAAAACATACAGTCGGATTGAGTACATCCTCCTTTTTGAAGTCGGTTAAAAATCATCATCATTTGTGGTCAGCGCAGCATGTCGTCGTCCATCACTGGTGCGGCATCATGCAAACTGGACGGCAAACATGAACGTGAGTGGTCTTTATGGATGCGCTTGCAAATTGGACACCGCTTCAAGCGCGCTGCAAACTTGACAGTTAACTGGATCGTGTATGGCTGGCATTGCATACAGTCATCTCTGTTCACTGACACCTTCTTCCTTCTTTGGTCTTCCTCTTCTCCTTCGACTTGGAAATCTTTTCTTTGAAGTAGCAACTCTTTAAAGAATTTCAATCCCAAAGGACCAAAGACCTTATACGTTTTTCTTACTACTAGACTGTGTACCAAAATATTTTGTTTAGCTAAAATGAAATCTATCATCATACACCTAGGTTAGCTAATTCCTTATAAGCGGTAGCTAACCAAAAGCGGTCCTGGCGAGAGGGTTTCCGCTGGTAGTGTGTCCTTGTCTGACCTCTTGCTAGATCAACTAATCATTGGGTTTGGTAGAAATGGTAGAAAATTTTATATTTTGCTTTTTATTTTATACCAAAACGAACAATTCATAGACTTTGACACGTATTTAAATATTTCTATAAACGTATTTAAATATTTCTACAGTTCCTATATTTAATCAATTCGATGTATTTAAAAAAATATTCATTAATACTGAGTAAGAGTAGTACTTTTAAATGTTTGGGCCTGGTAATATTAAATGTAAGGTGACGGTTTGAGGAATTTTCGGCGGACTTTTTCACAGAACAATAACTTTGTTCGAGTGAAATTCAGCGGCTGTTAATATTATTTGCATATTGATCCCTAGTGGAATACAATTGGTGTAGTTTTATTTCTCAACTGTCTACGCAACTGGACAATATGAGAAATCATAGAGATCCTTTGAGGTATATTTAGCTGCCGGTATTTCAAAGCACCGTCTGAAGACTGCAGGGTCATCTAACGCCTCTCCTTCATGAACTTTAGAGAAGGATCAGAGAGCTTTTTGTTCCTATCTATACAATTGGTCTTGAAGAATGAGACTTGAGGAGACTTGGGGTTTGAGGATTATTGAGTCCTCCCCCTCTCTTCGAACTTCAGATAACCCTTTAATACTCCATCGTAAACTGCTCAATTCCTCTTCGAGTTCGGTGATTTTTTCGCCGATACAGAGTGTGCGCGTGTTGTACGTTGCCAGGTCAAGTCGTCGGTAATTTGCCATACCGTAACCTCGACCGCTACCGTGGTGGAGAGTACAGGTTGCCGGGCAATAGGGGCTACGTTTTATTTGTGCTATTCATGGGGTGTGCTTTGCAGGCGGGTTGGCGATCGCAGTATGGTTGTTACAAATGCACAGAGAAAGCAGCTTACCATTCTCTCGTTTTTTCCTTAGTCACCTCTTAAGACACCCACGGGCAAACATGGGATGGTGAAATACTTTACGCCCGACACCATACGGTTAGTGATGTAGATACCAAAAAATATAATCTTTTTTTTTTATTAACTATAAATTAGGTAGGTTTAGGTAGCGCAGTTAGGTAGCATAAATATATTGGAATACTTAAACTATCGTTTTTACAATCAATTTATCCCGTGTTCTGTTTTGTCATGGTCACCTTATTAGAAAGAGACACACTACCAACGGGAGCCTTCTCACGTGGACCGGTATTTGCGCCATAGTGCACAGTCTAGTAGTAAGAAGTATAAGGTCTTTGCAAAGGACAGACAAAGAAGAAGTCATAATGACATTCGGTTCCGTCTATTTGTTTTTTCATTACGGGGTCACTAAGAAACTAACGTAATCTTCGCAGTACTGTCTGGAAAGGCAATTCCAAGTTTGAAAACCAAGTTTTTAATAAAAATCTCTAGACAAGGAAGTGACTTTTCTAAGAAGAAAAACTTTTTCTTTTCTCTGTTTTCCGTGGGTGTTAACAAAGAGCAAAGTGTTTGAAGTTAAAGGATTTGTTGCAAACTGGATCCAGCTCAAACTTCGCTTGTAGTTTATTTTAATCTGCTCTAAAATTCTCTCCGGACACCGAGAAAATCGGAGTTAGATTACATTATAAAGTTTACGAAAATGGCGCTGTTCTGTGAAAGGTTTTGTGTTTCAAAGTAAATAAACCTAATGCTCCGGTGTATTTTTACGGTACAGTGTTAGAGAGTATTTTAAACTAGCTAGCGCCCGCGACTTCGTCGGCGTGGAAGAACGGAAAGTTATTATTACGACACAGCACGGGCACATTTTCACAGCAACATTATTCGTATCAGTCAAAGAATATTTGTAACCGGATCATAACTTCCAGAGATTCCGAGGAATTTTACGTTTTTACAATATTATATTTTAAAATAAAACTTTGTAAACGCAGCAATGCAGATGGGTGTTCAGACAAGCAAAGGTCATTCTTGTTTTAAAAAGATCACTCTTTAAATAGGCAGATAGAATTAGTCGTCAGCCTTATCACTTTTAAAATTATTTTTAACCAACGAAAAAAAAGGGGGTGGTTCTCAATTCGGCATGTATATTTTCTTTTACTTATGACCACGAATAACTTTTTACAGAGTTGTCCGATTTCAAAAATTACTCTGTTATTGGAATTAAAATTTTATATTTAAAAGATTGTGCCATTTAAATTTGAAAAATATAAAAAAACTTTTTGCAAAAAAATACTACCGACTTCCAAATATAAAACTACAAAGTGAAAAATAACTTAATTTTTTGAAGTCGGTGTCTTTCGTAGGTACCATTTTTTTTGCGTTATGGACACCGACTTCAAAAAATTAAGTTATTTTTCACTTTGTAGTTTTATATTTGGAAGTCGGTACTATTTTTTTGCAAAAGGTTTTTTTATTTTTCACTTTTTAGTTGTAGGTACCTAATAGGCAAGTTAGTAAGGGAACTATTTCGCCAGAATAGATTTCATGAAACTTGAACATAACCGGTGAAATGAGAGATCTGCTTACCCCTTAAGAGCGAACTGGCGTGATGTTATGTTATGAAATGTTATAAACAACAAACAGACATACGATTGCAGCAATCCCGAGAGATTTGCCGTTATTTATTGAAGAGTTCTGTTGTATATCTCCGAAGTTCTTCATCAGATCTTCACCAAATTAAAATGGGACCAATTTCGGAACATACTTTTTCAAACAAAAAAAGAGTTTTCAAAATCGGTCCACAATTGACGGAGTAATCGGTGAAAATACACAAAAAAAAAAAAAACAAACTTGAAGTCGAACATAGAACCTCCTCCTTTTTGGGAAGTCGGTTAAAAATTCACCCCTAAAGGTGAATAAAGCATTTATTAAAAAAAAACAACTGAATTTTCAATTGTGGCCCGATTCTGTTTAAATTAAGTAAACTGAATAGCTAAATTTATCATTTTTGTCAAAAAAAAATCCGACGTAATAAAGAAAAGAAAAGAAAAATAAAATAAAAAATATGCTAGCATTTTGGGGCGGCGCAAAACGAACAACCAACAAAGATCAACCTAGCCTAGCTACAATCATCTACTCTTTGGGTTGCAATTTGCATGTTTGTTTGTTCGAACATACTACCAAGATCATCATCGTCAGCCTTTTAATGTTCCCACTGCTGGGACACTAGGCCTCCTCTCTGTGAGAGGGGATGGGCCGCAATCCACCAAGCGGACCCAGTACGGGTTGGTGGCAGTCACAAATCTTCGAAGTTTTGGTTCTAGGACATGGCGGTTTCCTCACGATGTTTACCTTCACCGACTACCGAGATACTAAGTCAAAATCATATGTCCTAATCCAAGAGCTAATCCGTTCTGCCGTTGAAAAGGTGATCATTTTGCTAGGATATGGCGCATACTTTCCTTCTTAGTTTTTTATTCACCTACAATTTTTTTTATTGATATGTGTACCTGGCGAAAATAAAAGTTCTTTCTTTTCTAAACTTACTTCATTAACAAACGCACTATAACATTTTTATTATTAGAATATAAATAAGAATTCTTCCTCCCGTTAATCAAAAATAGCAGATATGGATAATAAATTTTCCATATCGCTCCCTCCACACAATTTTCTATTCACTTTATAAATCCAAGGCTTGCTTCGTTCGGATTAAATATAAATCTCTCAGATTAATCCCGGTCTATTCCGCGTCACTCTGCCAGTAATTATAAATTAATTCTGACATCCTGCTTACAGTACAAAATAATTATAATTTTAAAGCAGATAAAGGTATTTTAGATATTTTCCGTAAGTACAAACTGGTCAAATATACTTGCAATTAAAGGAAAACATTGTTGTGTTGTATCTGTATGTATCCTCATAACAGTTTAAACTTAACTAACGATTGGTGAAAAGGTCGTAAGCGTTACTGAGCTGAGCATGATTTTCCAAGTTTGATTCCCCTGTTGAGCAACGTGTAATTGGGTTTAGCCACCTGGAATTACTCGGTAACAAGCCCAATTTGATTTTGCACACGCTTTCTATACTTATATACTTAGACTTCCGCGTATTTGAGTGGAAAACCTACTGGACTCTACGTTATAGACATCATCATCATTTCATCCAAAAGACGTCCACTGCTGGACATAGGCCTCCCCCAGGCGTCGCCACATTGACCGATCCCGTGCGTCTCGCATCCAGCACCTTTCCGCAAACTTAACCAGGTCATCAGTCCACCTAGTGGGAGGCCTTCCAAAGTATCGTCTTCCGGTTCGCGGTCGCCATTATAGATCTTCCATCGGCCATCCGTTCTGCAAGCAATGTGCCCTGCCCACTGCCTTTAAAGTTTGGCAATAGAAATACTAATCATATCAATAAATGAAATAAAATAACTATAAAAAGGCTTTATTGCTGGTTACAAATACTATACTTAATTTCTAGTGAGTTTTTTTTTTATTTTTCTTTAGGCTCGCACTTGACCACTATCTCACCTGATGGTAAGCGAAGATGTGGTCGACGGCGAAACACGCTTGCCTAGAAATAACCTATTCACTCTTGACTTAAAGACCCTAGATTGCAGCTATCAGGAAACACTGACTCCAAGAGGGTTTTTTTTATTATCGAGTAGTTTATTTCTAATGCGAAAGAAAGAATACTTAATTTCTAATGAGATGAAAGATAACAACCCTAGCGAAATTCGCAAAAAACAGCGGCTCCTCAAATACCCCTTCAAAGTGACTATGTTGACCTTGCAGAAAAGCTCCCAGCGATCCATAAACAGCCATGACCCACCTGGAAATCCCTAAACCGGTTACGAAGCCAAGTGGGCCGTTATTGGAATAACTTAGTCAGATGGCGGTACTCCAAACAGCTGCAGTGTGACTGCGGAACCACCCCACAGACGATACCTCATCTCCTGTCCTGCTCCTTATGTAATTCACCTGCACCGAGCAAGACCTTTCTAAGGCCAGCGCTAAGGCTATCGACGTGGTTGAATACTGTTCGATGGACATTTTGTAAAGGGAATCATCAACACGAAGAAGAAGAAGAATGAGATTATAACCTACACTACACACACACGCACACACACACACTACACACACACACACACACTACACTATATTTATCTATTTATAATTGTATCCCAGCACCTGGTTATTTTTCTCTCGTCGCAGATTGTCTTTCGATAAAGGCCCCAAGGCTGTGCCGTAGTAAGTTATTAATTTCGTTTTAAAAATATCCAAGCTAAAGCCTTTACATGACAAGCGAATAATTATTATAATATAATATTACAGGAACATTCCTGGTTGAAACCAGATTGTGTTACAAGCCTGCCTCAGGCTGTACATGGATTTCAGCCACACAAAGGGCTTTTTGAGAAAATAAATACATTATCCAGTCTATTTAAGATAACCTTCAAATTTGCAAGTACTTGATTATTAAGGACCTACGAGTACAAACCCTTTAGTACCGTAAAACGGTAACTTTCTAGAGCATCTAGGTTAAAAGGTTTGAAAAAAATGTATATCTATTATTGATTCATGTACATAATTTTGAACATAAGGTTTTTTCGTGTAACTACTTTTTTTTGCTTTAAAAAAATAATTAACAACACGATATTTTTGCGCAACTTTTGGAAACTCCTCCAAAACGACTTGGATGTTTAAAATATTTTTACACAGAAAAAGCGATGGCGGCCAGTACTACTTTAACATTGGGGCGTGAAATTCTGGATGAAAAAATGTACTTTAGATTAATTGGTTAGAGCTTTTTCGCGTTGCAATTAGGTTAAGTTTCTTAACCCCTAATAAAACTAACCTAGATGAACTGGAGAAACATAATGGTGTACATAAATCATTAGACTATTATCTGATGTTGTCCATGCAGGATAACATTTTACACTGGGTTATTTGTACTCACTTACGCACAAACAAGGCTGGCAAATACTATGTGCTCTACATCTATTTTCTCTGAGAGTTTGTTGAGGCCTTGCATACTTATCTCCTTTACTTACTGTACAATCTTAAGATGGAAACACAATAGGGATTTTGGCAAAAACATCTATTTCGCCCGTCAGTTAGATAATCTAAAAATTGGACACGTATGTTTTCTTTTGCAACGTAAACAAAAAATACCGACAATAAAGTACGTTGAAATAATGTGTGAAGTCACGGTGTGCTACACTTTATACTGACAAAGTGACGTCACAAGCGTCTCCTGAACTTTAATGCTCTTTATCTTCGTCAGTTTAAATTTATTTGATAAAGCAAGAAATACAGGTTCAATATTATTTGATATTCTTACTGACGGACTAAATAGAATTATCATTTTTCTACCCAGGAAACATCTCTATTCAACCTATTTTCTATAGTTTTTTTTTTCTATAGTTCTTTTTTCTACAGTTCTTTTTTTCTATAGTTCTTTTTTTCTACAATTCTTTTTTTCTATAGTTATTTTATTCTATATATATCTTTTTTTCTATCGTTCTTTTTTTCTACAGTTCTTTTTTCTATAGTTATTTTATTCTATATATATCTTTTTTTCTATAGTTCTTTTTTTCTACAGTTCTTTTTTTCTATAGTTATTTTATTCTATATATATCTTTTTTTCTATCGTTCTTTTTTTCTACTGTTTTTTTTCCTATAGTTCTTTTTTACTATAGTTCTTTTTTCTATAGTTACACCTACCTACATTGTGTGTTGAATTTCGTCACAGAAAATATAATAGTATTTCTTGTGCCTTAAAAATAATATATTTTCTTTCTTTCAATACAATGTGGAACCACCTTAACAATAAACACCCTCTACGAAGGCGTATCGTTTTCGTGTCGTGTGATACAAAAGGTAATACTAGCAAAGCCATTAGTCGTTGCTTGGTACGACACATACATAACTTATTAGCCCTGCAAATAAATGTAAAAGGTAATTAGGTAATGTTTTCCTTGCTCAGCATTTTGGCGACAAGTTTCCTTTATTTGACTTGACTTCTAAAGGGAAAGAGAAAACATGGTAGAAATGTGTTCTTCAATTATAGCACGAATGAAAAACATTTTTTACAAAAAATACAACCGACTTCCAAATAAAAACACTATAATGTGAAAAATTAATTCTTTTTCGAAAGTCGGTGTTCCTGTTTTCTTCGTTTTTTGACGTCGACTTCCGAAAACGAAGTCAGTTTTCACTTTGTAGTGTTTTTATTTAGAAGTCAATCGTTACCATATTTTCTTTTCATTTCTACCATGATAGTACCATTTTTAGTTGTGGTACCTAATAGGCAAGTTCTATAGTAAGGTACCTATAATGCCACAATAGTTTACCCGAATATAATTAAATTTTAACAAAACCGATGAAATGTGAACTGTACACTTGTGCGTACCCCTTTAGAGCGTACTGGCGTGATGTTATGTAATTAAATGGTATGAGTAATAAACAGACATGCGATTGCAGCAATCCCCAGAGATTTGCCGTCATTTATTGAAGACTGTTGCATAGGTATATCTGAAGTTCTTCGTCAGATCTTCACCAAAATTAAATGGAACCAATTTGGAAACATACTCTATAAATAAATAAAAAGTTTCAAAAACGGTCCACAATTGACGGTGAAAACAAAAGAAAATAAACAAAAACCGGCCAAGTGCGAGTCGGACTCGAGCAAAAAAATCACGTTTGTTGTATGGGAGCCCCACTTAAATATTTATTTTATTCTGTTTTTAGTATTTGTTGTTATAGCGGCAACAGAAATACATCATCTGTGAAAATTTCAACTGTCTAGCTATCACGGTTCATGAGATACAGCCTGTTGACAGACAGACAGACAGACGGACCGTGGACTTTTAGTAATAGGATCCCGTTTTTACCCTTTGGTTACGGAACCCTAAAAAAACAAAGTCGAACATAGAACCTCCTCCTTTTTTGGATAGTCGGTTAATAAAAGTATACATCTGCCTCGTTGGTCTAGTGCTCGCAAGACTTGCAAGCTCTAGGTACTGCTGAGCATGAGGTATTGGGTTCGATGCCCGGGCCGGGCAAAGGGTTATTGGGTTTTTCCATCTGGAATTTCTCAGTAGGAGCCCGGAGTCTGGATTTGTGGCCGATTGATGACAATAGAACTGTCTCCTATTACATGGGACTTACTCATAACTAGCGAAATATGGGTGTATTGTAAGATCCATCTCTACACATATCTTCGGTGGATAATTATTCATTAAACAAGTAAAATTTCAAAATTTAGAAATCCCCCGATACATTTTTATTTCATGCTACATACTTTATCTAGTACATAGTAGATAGTACGCTTCGATCGGCAATCTATTGAACACGTAATTATGACACGACATCTTGCGAAAACATCCCGATTCAAACAGTAAAATGCAAATAACTTTTGAACGGCTGAACCGATTTTATTCAAACATAGCTAAGAACACTCTCGATTAAGACACCTTTTAAACAATTAAACTAAATCAAAATCGGTTCACCCGTTTGGACCCTATGGTGCCACAGACAGACACACGTCAAACTTATAACACCCTCTTTTTCCGGCGGCGTTATTATTTAGAATGACGCCGCCATTTATTGAATTTAGAATGACGACACTTAGCTAACCATACATTGTCGTCCAAATTAAACGTGTTTGCAAAATTTAATCTTATTCGGTGGAGGATAACTGCTTTAAAATTCTATTGCAAGATTTGACCCGAACACACTTACATACATACATTGCAAGTCAAATAAAAGCTTGCAAAAAGGGCGTGATGTCAGGTTTATGTATATTATAATTAATTCAAGTTTAACATTTCATAGGTAAGATACTGAAATATACCACGATACTCTTCAAATGGTTTCTAGGTGCATTGAGTATGACGAAAATTAATTTCTAGTCGAATTAAAGGGCATACATAGTCTTTGTCTCTGAGAATCCGTAAGAACATTCAAACAAGGAGTTATTTGAATAGAATGTGAAATATTATAAGATAATTCCGCATCTATATATATACAAGTAAAATTTCAAAATTTAAAAACCCCCGACACATTTATCTTGCGAAAACATCACGATCTAAACAGTAAAACGCGCATAACTTTTAAACGGCTGAATCGATTTTATTCAAACATAGCTAAGAACACTCTCGATACAGTCACCTTTCAAACAAAAAAAAACGAAATTAAAATCGGTTTATCCGTTGAGGCGCTATAATGCCACAGACAGACACACATATACACAGACACACAGATACACAGCAACACACCTCAAACTTATAACACCCCTCTTTTTCCGTCGAGGGTTAAAAAGGCAATATCCCGACTGACATATCAACGCCCAGCCTAAGCCACTAATGATAGAAGTGTGAATTTTTGAGAGGATATTGATTTTATACTGTAGGTGTTATTTAAGAAAGGATTTTTCGAAATTCGACATTCCCTAAAGGGGTGAAATAGTGGATGAAAGTTTGTATGGTCATTTTGATTTACTCTAAGACCGTCTGGGAGCTCAGCTAAATTTGCCACAATTGACCAGGATACCAGAATCCTGTAGTAAAAAAACCGGGTCCGGAATCAAGAGTAGTTTCTCTCAAACTACTAGGAGAACAGAAACATAAAGAAGTAGAAAATTACAAAATCTATATTAACCAGAGCGAAGCCGAGGCGGGCAGCTAGTTTTCAATAAACAGTTTGCATAAACACGGAGCACTATTCTGTAAATATGGAAGGTTCTACGTATTATGCCACGTCCAAAAATTCGTAGAATCCGAACATCTTTAATTGTATTCACGAAGATCGAACCCACCTCTTCAACTGCATCCACAAATACATCGATAGGTAGAGAGAGAACTCGATAGCCAATAATAATGTCGTGGTGGCCCAGTGGCTAAGATCTCGCCTCTGGTGCTTGAGGTCGCGGGTTCAAATCCGGGCACGTACCAATGTGACTTTTCAACCCTCATGTACTTTCCAAGATTGTCTTGGACATCGCTGACAACGCTGGAGGAAAACATCGTGAGGAAACCTGGGGCTCTTGACAAAAAGCATTCGTTGTCACCGAAGGTGAAAGTCGAAATGTCAAAATGTAAGGGTTTGATCACGTGATTTTTTAATATCGCTTGTCAATCCCATACAATTTTGCCTTTTCACCCGACTACGGTAAACCAAAACGATGGGTTATGATTTTAGCAGTCTATGTATGTATGTATTTACATATTTTTCTACGTAGCCCCTAAACTATTCATCCGATTTTGATGAATAAGGTGTCAATCGATTCGCTGTTATGGCCAGGGTAACATAGATCGATAGATAGATAGAATTTTTTGTTGCCTGGTAGAGAAATATTTAGTATATTATAAGTTTTTGCTCTATTGGTGGAATTGTTGCAAAGCATTCCAGTGCGAGGATAAACGAATAAATAAATAGCCCCCGAATCACTTATAGACGGACTAACACGGACTAACACTACCACTTTATGGAATTTCTTGTGCGATCTTCTCCATAACAAGCTACTTTCCGAATGCACGGTAGAATCAATTTTTATTCCTTTTAATTTTTTATGTATTAACGTTCAAAAGTGCCGCTTGGTGGCCTAGTTGAAATAAAATATCTTTCTCTTAGACTGGTAATAGTCCCCGGAACGTTGATGCCATTACATCGGTCAATTTGCTTTGAGGCGGCCATTATGTGGCGTCCTAGCGTAAAAGATGGCCAGGCTAACAGATTCTGTCCCATAGAAGCCTTGGAGCTTCTAGAGATCTATCATGTGTAGCCAGTTTAATCGTTTGTATGTTCACGAAAGGCTGGTACTAGAAAAATAAACTCTTGAACACTAGAAATTGCTAAATCTACAGGCTCAAGTTTTTTTATTATTATCCCACTGCTAGGTAACGGTTCCTCCAAGGACCTCTAAGAAAATTTTATATTACATACACATAGACAAAGTCACGCCTTGTTCTCATGGATCTAGGCGTTTAAAACCGAGTGGTCACACAATAAAGTTAACGTTGCTAAGCAGAAAGAAATGCCTCCTTATTGTTGTATTTCATCTGATAACGTCACTCTCTCTATTATGCAACTTCACTGAACTAATCAAGGGTCACGTTTTGCCATAGACTTTAATTGCAAAGATACGACCGCCCGAACATTTTCTTATACGCATTCACCCTACAAACATGGCATTCCGCACACGACCACCCCCGAAGATAGCCGACCGCGTGGTTAATTTTCTTCGGTATGAGCTATGAATGACCAACTTGAGGCGTCAGAACCACCCTGTCCTTACTATAATACAATGCGTGTTGTGCACGTTTATTCTTACCTAGTTAATACAAAACTTGATGAACTTGTCTGGATCCTTGAAAACGCTAATTACTTCCACTATATTACACCAGTAATCATAGAAACTCCCGCCTCGTTCTACGAAACAATAGTTTTAGCTCACCAATTAAAATGCAATTAGTGCAAATTCCATTGAAAACGTGCTTCAAATTATTGGGAAAGTAAATAAAAAAATAAACAAAAATACAGAATACTTCGTAACATCAGTTATTAATTAAATACTTTTTAACCCCGGCTCCGACGGAAAAAGAGGGGTGTTATAGTGAGTACCTGTGTGTTTGTGTATCTATCTGTGGCATCATAGCTCCTAAACGGATGAATCGATTTTGATTTAGTTTTTTTGTTTGATAGATGACTTTATCGTGAGAGTGTTTAGGTATGTTTGATGAGATCGGTTCAGCCGTTCAAAAGTTGTGGGCGTTTTACTGTTTGAATCGGGGTCTTTTCGCAAGATATCGTGTCATATTTACGTGTTTAACAGATAGTTGGTCGAAGTATGTCTACTACTATACTGTGTTTTTAATTTCGTAGACTAAACTGACAGCTGCCAATGACCTTATTTTTTTAATGTTGGAAGCGCGGAGCATAGTTTTGTATTTAAGGCCCAATCATAAGTGATTCATCGAATCGATGTGGCATGACTCCTCAATTTAATTTTACTAATTGGTACACCAAAATTACGTTTATACTCATAAAACATTTACAAATAAATGTTTTATGAGTATAAACGTAATGTATTATTATATAGCAGTATTCATACACCTAATACATAAACTTTTATTGTGTTAAATAATAATCAACAATAAAATAAATGCGATCGAAAAATGAAGTCTGACATAAATGAGTAGAAACTAAATAAGGGCCGCTACTTTCTTAACAAATGTAATTTTTTTGCCGTGAAATATTTCCATTTTCGATCTACTTCGATTTTCGATAAACTTTCGATCATTCAGGATAGTCAGGATACGACACTATTTTTTATGTAACGATAAAATAACAACCCCGCAAATGTCAGTTCAGTCTACGAAATTAAATATCACAGTATAGATAAATTTCTTATGTAGTATAAAATAAAAATGTGTCGGAGGTTTTTATTTTTTTTACATTTACTTGTTGGGTAATGACTCATAGAGTGCTTATAAATGTTGGAAATATTATCATTTTCTGCGAAACGAAGACCGCCCAATATTCACTTCAAAGTACTTTCGGCAAAATTAATACCTTACGGTTGACTGTCACTTGGACATCATAAAGCGACTAGGACACGACAGTTAGATAATTACAACCTTAGTGAAGTTTCAGTATACTAGGAATTGTTGTTAGACGTGAAAAACAGTTAATTTCAGTGAAATTAACTGTTTCCAATCAAAGTTGCTATATATTTCATCCACAGAGCACGGATTAAGCACCTCGGTGGCAAAACGGCATTGTCACCACTTGCCATACAAACCAAGCGTGACTACGAACGCCATCTTTTGCTCATAGAAACTGACGACCGCACCGGTGGAAAATTTTCTGACAGTGGCAACTTGAGAGCCGAAATTTGTGCTCACTGCAACTTGCGCTGTCTCGAATTTCACTAGTAAATTAGGAATGGTGTCTCTATTCGTGGCTGTATTCTGTGGCTTCAGTCATAATTCATCAAAACACAATTTCCTATAGCGTGCATCAAAATTCAATATCAAAGCATCAACTTCCCCGAACTGCGACAGTTTAGCTTCACAAGCCATTTAATTAACATCATGATTTCATTGCCTACATTTCGAGGCACGCTTCCTCAAAACCAAATTAACTTGAGAGTCTACAAACTGATATCAATTCTAAGTTGAACCTTACTCACTTAACTTTATAGGTGTGCGGTTTATTTCTGAGGTGTCATCCTAAGATGCCAGTCATTTTGGGCGTCGTGGAAGAGATTTCAGGTGGATTATAGCTCTATGCTTTTAGTAACTTTCGGCATACGATTACGAAGGCTTTTTATCAAAATGCGGGATCGAAAAAATCCATTAAAATGTCCGGAAATGTTAGGAATGAGGGGCGATATTTGGCACACCTGTATGTATGTATATTATCGCATATAGGCTAAACGGCTGCACCGATTTGGGTCAACGAGGGGTCGTTCGATTCGTTTGGTTCCGGAGCGGATGCTCGTCAAGCGGCAGGCGACATCACTTGAGTGCATCGTTGTTGGTTTTGTATTGTTCAAATTCAAAGCAACTTCAACAAAAGGCTCTCTATTAAGTGTATTTTCATTTCTATTCAAACATTTCTGAAGATGTATGTTGAAGAAAATCTTAATATTGTTTCTTATTGTTGCAGAAAGCGACGGTAAACAGTTTGCAACAGGTGTGTTGTTGGCCTACTTGTAGGCCATAAAACACAAATAGGATAGAATCTGAACTTAGTCCAAGAAACATTTTCTCAAGGAAAACAATGTGTATTTGTCAGCGCCGCAAGACGTTTGTCCTATTGAGTATACTTCTTAAGTATTACCTATACAATTTTATTTGAATATGCAATAAGCATTGAGGGTAAATAAATGCATTTCTTATAATACTGAAAGCATGTATGTATTTATATTCTCTTCACATTTTTCATATTGATTCGGTGAAAAGTTAACTTCGTGGTTCCTGTTCTTGTCATAAATCATAATCGTTTCATAAGCACGATTTCAAAGTGAAAGATGCTCAGGGTACGTTGCGCAGAAGACGTAACGCTTTTGATTTAAGGGCCTACATACGCTTTAGTGCCGTAAAACGGTAACTTTCTAAAGCATACTCCTCAGTAACAGCTAGGTTAAAAGGTTTGAAAAAAATATATATTTATTATTGATTAATGTACATAATTTTGAACACAAGGTTTTTTCGTGTAACTAATAGTTTTGCTTTAAAAAAATAATTAACAACACGATATTTTTTCGCAACTTTTGGAAACTCCTCCAAAACGATTTGGATGTTTAAAAATATTTTTATACGGAAAAATTGATGGCTGGAATTTCTTTTTACCTAACATAGCATATGTAAATCAAATAATATTTTGCAAACAAAACTGTTCAAAAGGAGGTTCAATTTTGATATTTTGGCATCGAGCGGGCGCACGGCCAGTACTGCGTTACATTGGGGCGTATATATCGCCTTAATTCACACCTTATAAAACTTTCATATGTGGGGCCTTATATGAAAATCGATTCTTAAGGAGTAAACTCCAAAAACCCATAACAAAGACAAAACCCTGGTAGGATTATGTTTTTGTTATGTTCTGTGTCAGCAGTCGGGTAAAAAGAAAAACAGAAACTTAACCCAGATAGTAAAAAATAAACATATCAAAACATCCCAGTAACCTACATTCACTAACAAAATATTCGAAGCAGTCAAACTAAAGGGCAAACTGCAATCAAAACTAACCCGACCTACATAGTTGAATTAACTGAAGTTAAAACTCATCAGTACCGCAATTAGTTTAAGTCAACACAGGTTGGAGTTCGAGAAAATGGCTGAAGGCAACTAATTATTGTGTACGCCTTTTAACGAGTTGCAGTGAGGACCATATTTATGAAAGTGTTTAGTAGAAATGAAGTCATGGTTGGAACAATAGTAATTACTTCATGTAAAGTTCAGGGAATGGCTTGAAATATAAATAACTATGGCTTCTACACGCGCCTTCACCCGCGTGATAAGTATTTTTAACCGACTTCCCAAAAAGGAGGAGGTTCTATGTTCGACTTCAAGTTTGTTTTTTTTTTTTTTTTTTTGTATGTTCACCGATATCTTCGTCAATTGTGGACCGATTTTGAAAATTCTTTTTTTGTTTGAAAAAGTATGTTCCGAAATTGGTCCCATTTTAATTTTGTGAAGATCTGATGAAGAACTTCGGAGATATACAACAGAACTCTTCAATAAATAACGGCAAATCTCTGGGGATTGCTGCAATCGCATGTCTGTTTGTTGTTTATAACATTTCATAACATCACGCCAGTTCGCTCTTAAGGGGTAAGCAGATCCCTCATTTCACCGATTATGTTCAAGTTTCATGAAATCTATTCTGTCGAAATAGTTCCCTTACTAACTTGCCTATTAGGTACGTACAACTAAAAAGTGAAAAATAAAAAAACTTTTTGCAAAAAAATACTACCGACTTCCAAATACAAAACCACAAAGTGAAAAATAACTTAATTTTTTGAAGTCGGTGTCCAAAACGCAAAAAAATGGTACCTACGAAAGACACCGACTTCAAAAAATTAAGTTATTTTTCACTTTGTGGTTTTGTATTTGGAAGTCGGTAGTATTTTTTTGCAAAAAGTTCTTTTTATTATCCTAAGATACATTATGCCAGGATGAAAAGCGTCGTGTGTGCTTATTCAGGTTCTGCTCTATCCATAGGTATGTCAAGTTTAATCCAAATCCGTCCACCCGTTAAGAAGTGAAAAGTTAATAGAAGACAGAGTTACTTTCGAATTCATAATATTAATATGGGTGTGCACTTGTGTGTCAATCTGCCAAGCAATTAATTTATCTAACTGTACAATACATTTCTGGCATGCATAAAATCTCTACAAAAGAGTTTGGTATGCAAGCCAGAAATAAGGCAATTTAGCACTACGTAAGTACAATAAAAAAGGAGTGCAAGCAAAGTCCAATACATAACAACTCGGTACACGCTTAACATGGCTTAAAAAGTAGGTTGTAGTTTTCGATGTACTTTCCTTTGTAGTGTTAGTACACAACAAGAAAATACTCTAGGGGGACTTTTAAGAAGTGCACACACAAAGCAAGTGTTGCATGGTCGTTATCCTCTTGTTTTATTATTGAGCAAGACTAGTAAGTTTCCTGTGCCGTATCTTGGGTTTCGTATCTATTAAGGGACATAGCCGGGTGTTTGAAGTTCTAAATACGGTTTTTGGCCTGCTAAAGGCATTTTAAACAATCAAAAGATACTAGCAATTTTCTAAAACCTTGTTGTTCTAGTGGTTGTAAGCGCTGGTGCTGAGCATGAGGTCCCGGGTTCAATGCCCGGGTCGGGCAAAGCGTTATTTGATGTCTCAGTAGCAGCCCGGAGTCTGGATTTGGGGCCGGTTGATGGCAATGGGCTCGCCCTAAACATGGGACTTAAACATCGCGATACATGCGTTATGTTATGTTTCTCTAAAATCACTAAAAATCCCTCCTGATCAGAAGGTCTAAGTAGCTAAATGTCCAACAGCTCGAAACGTCTAATGAGCAGTAAGTCTAAATAGCAAAATGTTTATGAAGCAAAACGTCGAACTATCAGATGGTCTGTATAGCAAAACATCTATATAGCAAAAAGTCAGATTCTCAAAATAACTGGATACTCAGGCACACAATTCAACACACATTTAATGAGCAGTAAGTCTAATTAGCAAAATGTCTATGTAGCAAAACGTCGAACTATCAGATGGTCTGTATAGCAAAACATCTATATAGCAAAAAGTCAGATTCTCAAAATGTCTGGATACTCAGGCACACAATTCAACACACATTGCATCGGGAGGATAATGGACACAGCATTTTAATAAACACAGAGACATAGTCATACATACAGAGACATACTCTTTAGTCTATATATTCGTAGCGTACATCATATCTTTTTAATGGTGACTAACACTTATTGCTATTTGATTACCATTACCACAGAGTACTTTTTTATATAGTATTATTCATTTGTATTCATCCTGTATCGATTGCTAATCATTACAAATACAATAGATCTGGTTTATATTATGATAGTTAGACATTTTGCTAATTAGACTTACTGCATTAAACGTTTCGAGCTGTTAGACATTTAGCTACTTAGACCTTATGATCAGGAGACTAAAAAACGATAGATGAGGTCTGCTATTTATAACGAGTGAGCCCAGAAGATGCCTGTTTACTCTTTTATTTCTAGCATAGCATCTAAACCTGTGAAATAGACCGCAAACGAAGGAAATATTCACAAAAGTGTAAAACTTTCTCCCCGTTCATGTCATTGTTATGACACGTGTCCTTATTCTCGACTGCAAGTGCTTTCGTTCTGGCAAGTGAACACGTAATGATTACATTGTATACTTGCTCTTGATCGTGAGATCATAAACACCGTGTTATGCATGCCGATTTAGTTGAGCATCGATTGACAACAGACAAATATATTGGCTGATGGAGTGAGAAAATTTGGAGTTGCGAATGACATCTTAAGCTGAGGTCCCACGGCCCGTTAATCAACAAGCCACGCCAGACGTGGCAACGCCTGATGCGGCCTGCCGCGGCCCATGCCGAGTGTTCCCACGGCATGAGTCGGCCTGATGCGGCCTGCTGGCCGCCATTCAAATATATACAATGTTGATCAGCTGACTGGCAATTTACTATGGGCGCTGTGCCGCGCCTTTGAACATACCTACTCCTGATGGATCGAATGGGCGACGGCCAGTCGGTTAGGACACCGCGGGCTTCAACGGATGCGATGTTACCCACGCCCTGTCAGCCTGGCCTGGGAGAAATCAGGCAGTGGGGCCGCAGCTTTAGAATATTTCGTCTTTAAAACTGCTAAGATTCTTTATATTGTTTTTATTAGTGTAAGGTTCGTCTTTGCCCATTGTATCAGCTGATGGTAAGCGAAGATGTGGTCGACGGTGAATCAGGAGCATATACTAAGATGCTTAATACTTCACCTCCTATCCTGCCAACTATTCGCCAAAACATGCATCCAAAGTGACACATGCGCTGTCATCGACGATGTCGTGGAATGAATAACTGTTGTGCCAACGACACTAAGATTAAATATTGATTTTGGGAAAAATCGCACCATACTATTATCAACCATTGTAACTCCTGAAAACCAGAAACAACAGTGACGACCACAAGAAAAGTGCCGAGGCAATGAATTTCGGTTTGTCCCGTACAAACGATTCAACTATCTTGGATTCCTCAACGAAATTAATCAGGAAAGAACGAAGACGAACGAAAAACACTTCAGCGCAAATTTTCGTCTTTGTACATAATCTGTCCTCTGAATATTTTCTTCCTCTTTAGTCTAATGTCCTGGTGACGCGACATTTAGAACGACACACAGATACAAAACTACGTGAATCGATAAAGAAGACTTGACCATCAGCATGAAATTAATTAACTTTATTAATCCGCATGTTTGTCTGTTTCACATCCAAGTCTTGCTGTCTTCAGCACCAAATAGGTCAAGGTACCAGTCAGCCAGCAAGAGATCGAAAACAAATGTAAGCCAATAATAAACGGATCAGAAGAGTTTATTCAATTTGATGGTTTTATTATTATCTTGGCTTATTCTGTAAGCTGGGGGTTAAGCTTGGCTTTTGAGTTCTGATGCATCGGATTTGGGTAGGGTTGCCAGACGCTTTAACAGAATTTACACGATAACTTTTAAAAATATTTTTTATCTTTTTCTCATGAATATGAACCATTTGAGGTTTTTTTTTCACCCTGGTTAAGGTTGCGGGGGAAGGCGCTGGATGCGAGACGCACGGGATCGGTCAATGTGGCGACGCCTGGGGGAGGCCTATGTCCAGCAGTGGACGTCTTTCGGCTGAAATGATGATGATGAACCATTTTCACTATGGCATCGACTATAAAATATGAAAAACTGGCTTTTGCCAGCGACTTCGTCCGCGTATCATTTGTACTTTTAATCTAATCGCCAAATTTTCATGTCGGGCACGGTTGGCGCAGTGGTTGAGCGATTGACTGTTGCGCTACGTGTCGTGGATTCGATTCCCGCACGGAACAACTATTATTATATATTTATACACTCGCATTCGTTTTTTTTCTGTTTTTTTTTCTAATTTTATTATTATTATATTTCATGTAATATTGTGTATGTATATATTTAAGTTTATATGTGTATATAAGTTTATGTATAGTATTTATTATAACAATAAAGTTTTGTACATATTTATGTTTTAATGTAATATCAGTACACCACAGAGTACACCCCTTTTTCATTCTCAGTCCATCCAAAGGTTGTCTGGCAGGTATCGCTGTCAGCGATAAGACCGCCTTTGTACCCACCCGTATAATTAAGTTTTCTTATAAATATAGTGTTTCTTATAAAAGAGATGTGTAACTTTTATAATGTACAATAAAGTATATACTAACCTCGACTATTATACTAGCATCGACTCAAAAAAAATAAAAACTTACTTTTGCCCATGACTGAAGTATTTTCTTATCCCAAGGGAAAATTATACCGAGATGACAAGTAGCCTATGTGCTATTCCAGACTATAATCTATGTCTGTACCAATATTTATCCAGATCCGTTCATATCCACACGTGCGTGTACTGTGTGGTCAGATTATTGAAGCCTGAAGGTTTGCATAGAAGCCGCAAATTAACAAAGCTGGTCCACGTCGTTGAACCCTGTGGTTAAACCACTAGGTAAAGTGACGAAATCAAGTTGACACCTACTTCCTTAACAGAAAATTCATACATTATGCGACGCATTTAAAATAGCAAAAGGCGCTATCTACAAGATTTTGGTTTTAGCCACTGGATAAGTTACCTACCCAGACAAATAAAAAGGTAAAAATATATTTTAAGTATCAGGCATAAGTGAGTCTCTAAATGTTCGTTGCCTTGATAGATTTCCTTGGCAGAACTTTTTAATTACGAAAAATATGCCACGCAAAAATAAAAATAAAAACTAAAAACACGCAATAATAGAAAACCAAACTAAAACGAGAAAATAATTTTCAATAAAATTAAATTAAGAATAGTTTGATTAACAACTTTCGATTCGGAAGACGGTGTCTTTGGTACCCCTTTTTTACCATTTTTCAACACCGACTTCTAAAAAGCTTTTATTTCTCTTTTTAGTTTTAGTGCACCATCACTAAAAATTAACTAGTTATATCTTATTATATTATATTGTATTATAGTAATATTGTGTATGTATATATTTAAGTTTATATGTATTTAAATATATGTGCATATAAGTTTATGTATAGTATTTATTATAACAATAAAGTTTTGTACATATCTATGTTTTAATGTAATATCAGTACACCACAGAGTACACCCCTTTTTCATTCTCAGTCCATCCAAAGGTTGTCTGGCAGGTATCGCTGTCAGCGATAAGACCGCCTTTGTAACCCACCCGTATAATTAAGTTTTCCTTATAAAAGAGATGTGTAACTTTTATGATGTACAATAAAGTATATTCTATTCTATTCCATTATAACCTATAGATAGCATCGACTCAAAAAAAAATTAAAAACTTACTTTTGCCCATGACTGAAGTATTTTCTTATCCCAAGGGAAAATTATACCGAGATGACAAGTAGCCTATGTGCTATTCCAGACTATAATCTATGTCTGTACTAATTTTTATCCAGATCCGTTCATATCCACACGTGCGTGTACTGTGTGGTCAGATTATTGAAGCCTGAAGGTTTGCATAGAAGCCGCAAATTAACAAAGCTGGTCTACGTCGTTGAACCCTGTGGTTAAACCACTAGGTAAAGTGACGAAATCAAGTTGACACCTACTTCCTTAACAGAAAATTCATACATTATGCGACGCATTTAAAATAGCAAAAGGCGCTATCTACAAGATTTTGGTTTTAGCCACTGGATAAGTTACCTACCCAGCAAATAAAAAGGTAAAAATATATTTTAAGTATCAGGCAAAAGTGAGTCTCTAAATGTTCGTTGCCTTGATAGATTTCCTTGGCAGAACTTTTTAATTACGAAAAATATGCCAAGAAAAAATTAAAAAACTAAAAACACGCTATTATAGAAAACCAAACTAAAAAAAAGAAAATAATTTTCAATAAAATTAAATTAAGAATAGTGTTATAGTGGTTTGAGAAACCTCTTCATCCTTGTGTCTATCATGAAAAGTGGACTGTATTTGAAGGGTTCTGGCAATAGTGCGTTGAAAATAAGCGGGAAAATATTCACGGATCAATTCGGGCGATCTAGAATGGAAATGAGGGAAGTAGTACGCCTTACCTTGTAGTGGTCGATGCCAGCCCACGTGTGGCAGCGAGCTGGTGTTCTTCTACTCCAAAATGGCTCCTTCAGGATCCACACACTTCACACAATTGTTTTATATCCGCGAGGCGGGTTAATAGACACGGTTCACAAGGTTCTCTGCAATCTAACTAATTAGATGCATCAGTCTCCAGCCAGGTAGCTTGGAAAGCTGGCGGTTGAGATACGAGGCCCGTTCACGTTGAAGTTTCGGTTCGTTCTGGCGACCTGTCATTAAGGCGTACATAAAGGGAAAAGGAATGAGGAAGGAACGAGATAATTAGGATATCGATCGCCCGCGAAATCTCAAATGCGTTTGTCTATGTGTTTTTGGTCATTGATTTATGACATTTACAAGAGATGGCGCTACCATTTTCCCGGCCTTAAAGGGTCACCTTTAATGAAAATTAAACTTAGCCCTATGAGGTGTACTACCGTATACCTATTCAACAATACGGACTAATATGCGGATTTTTACATTTCAATTATTAAGATTTAAGATAAATACTGCGAGTTGCATAATACATTAAGTTGCATACCTATAGTTAAATTTTAATAGAAAAATTATGTTGCGTCGCTAACTAACTAAAACTAAGAGACCCAACTATCAAGCCAGGCCTTATTGAGTCAGTAATGGACACAGACGCACAACAAGGCGCACGTAGCTACCCTTTGCGGTTTTCACAGTAACAACACGGGTTGTACCGTCTTTGGAGGTATGCAATTTATCAATAATGCCTAACGGCCATGAAAGGGGTGGAGAGTTATCAGTAATGATAACTACAATAGTACCCTCTTGTATAGAAGGTGCAGGACTATTCCATTTGGATCTAGCCTGAAGTTGATGTAAGTATTCTGAACGCCAGCGCTGCCAGAACGACTGCACCAGTTTGTCAAGTAGAGTATGTCGCTGAAGCAAGCTGAGCGAGTCTGCTTCAGGAGCGGGAAAGGACAACAATAGCGCGGTGTGCAAGAAATGCGCAGGGGTCAGTGCTGATGGTTCAGTAGGGTCACTACTCAAAGCAGTAAGTGGCCGCGAATTAACTAGAGCCTCAACTTGGCTAAGAACAGTTATAAGTTCCTCGTAGGAGAGGATTTGTTGACCTATAACTTTAAAAAGGTGAGTTTTAACTACCTTAACCATACTTTCCCAACATCCTCCAAAATGTGGGAAGCAGGCGGAATAAACTTCCAATCTATATGATTGAAGGAAAGTTCTTCCTCAAGATGAGGACGAAAATCTTTAAGAAATTTGTGAAGGTCGCGTAAATAAGAACTTGCACCTACGAAACAAGTACCGTTATCGGTATATAAGCATTTAATAGGACCGCGTCGCGAAAGAAAGCGTTTTAAGGCTGCAAGGAAAGTCACTGTACTTAAATCTATAGCCACTTCAATGTGTGTGGCACGCGTCGTCAAACACGTAAAAATGCAGAGCCAAGCCTTACGGCTCTTAACACCTCGACCACGAAATGGTGTGTACTGCAGCGGGCCTGCATAGTCACAGCCGGTGTGAGTGAACGCCTTGTCGACTTGGTTAACACGCTGGCTAGGTAGATCTGCCATAAGTGGAAGAATAGGACGCGGGCGGAACTTAAAGCAAGTGTTACAGTTGTGGATTCTGTGACGAATTATTCGACGTGCAGCTAAAATCCAATAATTATGCCTGAGTAAGGACATAAGCAACTCCGGACCGGCATGAAGATGTTTCTTGTGACAAAAGTCAACAAGAAGATCAACAATATGGTCATGACGTGGTAGAATACAGGGATGTTTATATTCGTAGGGTTCGTCCGAATTTGTGAGACGACCACCAACTCGTATGATGCAGTGCTCATCGAGAAACGGCTTAAGCTTATGGATGGCGGGAGTACATGGTTTATTGTTTTTTAAATTTAAAATATCGTTACGGAAATGAACATCCTGTACAGCTCGCAGCAATTTAATTTCTGCATATTTCAGATCAGAGCTTGATACAGTACGTGCACTAGGCAGTTGTCTTAAAAACTTATAGACGTAAACAATAGCGCGTAGCAACTTAGACCACGACGAAACACGTAGTGCTAGCGCGTAAATTGGTGATTCCGTACCCTCAGAAACCACGGCATGAGCGACTGATTTCTGTTCGGGTACGCCCTCATGCAGTGCATTGTGTTGGAAAGTATGTATGGGCCACTCAGCTGGGTCATGAGAAACCCACGATGGTCCACGATACCACAATGGATGCTGCAAGAGCTTAGCTGGCGTGACACCACGAGACAGACAATCAGCGGGGTTCTCAGTACCTGCGACATGGTTGAAACAATTAGCGGGTATAAGCTCTATCAGCTTAGTAACCCGATTGGCAACAAAAGTTTGCCAGCGGTGCGGTGAGGAATTTATCCAGGCGAGCACTACTTTAGAGTCAGTAAACGCGTATACCTTATGGATGCGGTAGTGGGGCGATATTGTGTCTTGTACCTTGCGAAGCAACTTAGACAACAGTAGGGCCGCGCACAACTCTAGTCTAGCCACCGAAATGTTTTTCACAGGTGAGACTTTAGACTTCGCACTAACTAACTGCACGGAGTAGTTAGAACCATTGTATATTTGCATGTATACGACTCCACCGTAAGCACGCTCGCTGGCGTCAGCGAAACCTACTAAATTCATGGTGCATCCGTCAACCAACCCCAGATGACACGGGATAATAATTTCATTAAGCGTAGAAAGCTCAGTACAAAACTGCTTCCAAGCGGTGACTATATGTTCAGGTGGTATGTCGTCCCAGTCACACTTTGCTAGCCAAAGTTCCTTAATTAAGAGCTTAGCGTACAGAATAGTGGGGGCGACAAAACCCATTAAGTCCCATAGCCGAGCCACTGTGGAAAGCATGGTTCGCTTGGTACATTTATCATCTGGTGTGGTGACGTCAAAGCGGAAACTGTCACAAGACTTGTCCCAGCATAAACCCAGGACCTTATGCGGTATAGACTTCTCATACTCGATATCGGGCGAAGCCTTATGAGTATCAGGTATGTGTGCGAGAACCTCTTTCGAGTTACTTGTCCATTTGACAAGGTCGAACTGGCCTCGCTTGAAGAGCTGAATAAGCTCATCACAAAGCGAAATTGCTTGCGGTATGGACATGACACTACAGGCAATGTCATCCATATATAGGGCGGAAGAAGCAGCAGCAGACGCTGCAGGGAAATTATCGCCTTCATCAGCGACTAACTGGCGGACTACACGTAACGCGTGATATGGACTAGACTTAAATCCGAAGCAAACACGATTAAATTGGTAGACCATTATAGGTTCATGTTTACTGAATCTGTAAAAGATGCGTTGAAATCTACGGTCCGATTCACGAACGCCGACATTGAGAAACATTTGGCGGCAATCAGCAGACAGGGCTATTTGAAAGAGACGAAAACGAATTATAATATTAAATAAATCACCCTGTAGATTAGGGCCTGCATGTAGAATGTCATTGATCGACTGTCCCGATGTAGTTTGACTACTAGCGTCTAAAACTACGCGAAGTTTAGTAGAAGTCTTATCTTCGCGAACGACACCGTGATGCGGAATGTAATATGACAGATTAGAAACGTTGTCATCTTTTAAAACCGGACTCAAATATCCCTTGTTAATGTAGTCCCGCATGACGTCATTGTAAGCGCTGCGTAACCCTAAGGACGCATCAAGTTTGCGCTCCAAACAATGAAAACGCCTAAATGCGGCAGCGTATGAGTCGCCTAGCGAATAAAGGTCGTCGCAAAATGGCAGCGACACAATATATCTACCACTGTCATCGCGACCAGTGGTAGCGCGAAAATGTTCTTCTCACTCGAGATCCTTACGGCTCTGCGAGGGCGAGGCGGAAATTTCTTCAAGCTCCCAGAATCGCTTGAGAAGCGAATCTAAACTGGGATCTTGAAGAACAGGACAACATGAAGTTGTACTCGTACAGTGTGAAGTATGTGCCGTAGGTACGGAACCCATAACCACATACCCCAACACAGTTACAATAGCGGGAGGTATATTATATTGCTCGCTATGCACTATGTTAGGCAAAAGCAAGCGCGGGAATATAGCAGCACCAATCAAAACATCGATACCGCTCGGCTCCGCAAACTTCGAATCTGCGAGCGGTAATGTTTTGAGATGTGTAAGTTTAGAGACATCGACGAGAGCGGTCGGCAATGTCTCCGTTATACGTTCAACAATAAGCGAAGAAACGTTAAAATTAATATCATTACTAAAACGAGAATATAATTTAATATCTACGGAACCTTTAACTGGTTTTTCCGACCCACCGATTCCTTTAACTATTAAATTAGAAGTATGAAAGTTCTTCCAAAGTCCTAGACGCTTAAAACATTCAGAAGTAATAAAATTACTTTGAGATGCGCTATCTAGTAAACAACGTATTATGTGCGGCTTATCATTTACATAGTAAATTACGACTTGAGCAGTAGCGAGCAGAACGGTTGTATACGCCGTACATTGCGGGCTATCTCTCGCCGACGGCGACGCCGCAACGCATCGAGTGTCAATCGAACGCGATCGAGCGGCGCCAGCGACAGAGGTCGTACACAACGATACCTCAGACTGTGAGGTAATAGAAGGTACAGTCGGCATAGGCGTTGGGACCGGATTCGGCTGTGACGTCACTACAGTTGATAATTGCGGGTTTTTATTAAAATGTAACAATGTATGATAACGTTGATTACATGCGCGACACTTTAATTTAGAAGAACAGTTAACCGTTTTATGTTTAATACTCAAACAATTGACACAAGCACTGTTGTCTTTCACACATTTGAAACGAGCTGTCGGAGTCAAATTATCAAAAGCGGGACATTTATATAAGTGTTCATGGATATATGCTTCGCACAGACACTTGTTTGAATTATTTAACTCAGAGCAAGCTACATAGGATTGTGGATTAGGAGCGGTCATTTTATTATTAAAACTACGCGATTTATTAGACTTATGTGAATTGTCCGAACTATTAGGCTTATTATTGTTAGCTAAGGGTAGTTGGGTATTACGGAATATCCGACACTGATCATTGATGAAGCTGACAAAACTATCTAGAGTGGGAATCTTACGATTACTTTCTGTCATCTCGAAAGCGCGAATAGTTTCAGTGTCAAACTTTTTTATTGCGAGGTGCAATAAAATGAAATCCAGAAGGTCAACTAATTTTAGATTCTTTAGGGAATTAATTGCGGTGATGAACTTGTCCACGAATAGCTGGTAATTCGAAACAGACGCGGGACCGGACAATTTAAGATTTAAAGCTTGATCCAAGTAGGTAGACGCGAGGACACGAACACAGACTGTGCCTTCGGCGACAGCTTACCTATTAAATAGTACAACCTGTCTGCATCCGTCAGCGACTTATTGTCGTGAACTGTAGATTTAAAACTTGCATAAAATAATGGCCAGTTTCGTATATCACCGTCGAACGACATGAGTTCGATTGGCGGCAACCTTGGTCTACATGTTGCGGAATCACTCATACTGTGCCTCCCGGACGGCTTATCTTCCAATTGAGACATCACACGTTTCACGGAACAATACATATCCTCGAATGAGGCGTAGGCTTGATAGCTAGGCTTCGCATCGGGATATATAGCCAGTAACCTAGCATTATAATCATCCAATAATTTATGAAAGTCCGTTCGAATATCATCTATTGTTACACAAGAACTGAGAAAGCCTTCTCTCACCGATTCGGAAGTATTAGCGACTTTAGAGCGATCATAAATTGACTGAATACGCTCGAAAAGTATATTACGCTTAGCTTCTAAAATCACTAACTGTTGATCTTCCGAAGAAGCGATTGCGATCGCATCACGCGGCATTGTTATGTTATGTAGTTACAAATAACCACACAAACAAAACAATGTACGGTAATTATTTAAACGAACAACTATATGTAGAAAAGTAATACTACTGATTGTGACTGTACTGTGACAACGGGTTTCGCAATATTTGCGTAGTAACGAAATAAGTTTTTTCGTAGTACCCACTAACCAAAGTAATTAGATAGTACAAAATGTTAATAGCATTACTATCCCAACCAGTTTTATTGCTAAGTTTGAATATTGTTTAAGATAAATGAATAGGTATAAATATGCAACCTATAGCCCGCAATCGTCGAAACGTATTCGGTAAAGTTATGATATTTATACTGAGTAGGTACCTACAAGTAGTACACCTATTTTATTTTTCTCTTATAGAATGAATGTCTACCCCGCGGTATTCGGAAAGTAACTTATTCCTAACAATTTATAATTGGAGGTAGGTGATTCCTATAAGGGTGGTTAAACTAAAAGACGCTTGAAATATAGAAATTTACAATACGACAAGTTAGTTTTAAATAAGAATTATTTTTAATAATAGCAGATACGTACTTATGAACCTGCTATAGCGGCGTTGATGGAACCACGTATTGGGTTTACAACTTGATTATGTGGGTAGGCGGCTAGGTGCCACGACCCTAGTAGGAATTTATGATTGATTCCTACGTAAGAAATAAAGGAAAATGGATATATTATAGTCATATATCGGGCTACGAAGGACCAAAAATGTTATAGCGGTTTGAGAAACCTCTTCATCCTTGTGTCTATCATGAAAAGTGGACTGTATTTGAAGGGTTCTGGCAATAGTGCGTTGAAAATAAGCGGGAAAATATTCACGGATCAATTCGGGCGATCTAGTATGGAAATGAGGGAAGTAGTACGCCTTACCTTGTAGTGGTCGATGCCAGCCCACGTGTGGCAGCGAGCTGGTGTTCTTCTACTCCAAAATGGCTCCTTCAGGATCCACACACTTCACACAATTGTTTTATATCCGCGAGGCGGGTTAATAGACACGGTTCACAAGGTTCTCTGCAATCTAACTAATTAGATGCATCAGTCTCCAGCCAGGTGGCTTGGAAAGCTGGCGGTTGAGATACGAGGCCCGTTCACGTTGAAGTTTCGGTTCGTTCTGGCGACCTGTCATTAAGGCGTACATAAAGGGAAAAGGAATGAGGAAGGAACGAGATAATTAGGATATCGATCGCCCGCGAAATCTCAAATGCGTTTGTCTATGTGTTTTTGGTCATTGATTTATGACATTTACAAGAGATGGCGCTACCAAATAGTTTGATTAACAACTTTCGATTCGGAAGACGGTGTCTTTGGTACCCCTTTTTTACCATTTTTCAACACCGACTTCTAAAAAGCTTTTATTTCACTTTTTAGTTTTAGTGCACCATCACTAAAAATTTACTAGTTATATAATAAGGTAGGTACCTAAAGGATTAATAAAATACCCATAATAACTCAATTTACACATTCCTTGCGTTTCGTTGTATGCTCCATATCTTAAAAACTGATGGATCGATTTTGATGAAACTTACACTATTAATTAGAGATACTCAATCCAACACAAAAGAAGAAAGGAGAAATGCGTGGACACACATACATACATACATACAAACAAACATACATACACTTATGAAATTTGGCATATGTGTTTAGACGCCCACATAGAGTAACATGTGAATATTGTGCAGTTAGTCATAACAATATTTCGTTCATACATTTCGAATTTATTACCTCCTTTATTTTGAAGTCGGTAAAAACTGTAAAAACATATCTCCTAACTCCACTGCTTCACATAGAACACTAAATTATTCTCTTCTAAGTCGCCTTTAATATTTTCTGAGTACAATATCATAAAGCACTTCTTCTACTAACAAAATTGTACTTATTCAACGGTCAAGATATGTAACAAATTGGTTTACGAAGAAAATTGTCTCTGAGTGAAGGATTAGGAAAGCACTCAAGACTGAACCGGAGTAACAAGACATCACTTATGACTGCTACTAACCTTTAGGTACTTATCTATGGACTAGCTATCTGATGGAGTAATTAGATTTCAACAGTTGGACCTAGTAAAGGCTATTGTATAAAGGGTTGGCATTAAACCCATTGAGTGCCTGAAACGTGGATCCACGCGAGCGGCGAGAAACAATGGCTTTTTAACTGTTTCAGTAATTTCGGCATACAACCGGTTAAAAGTTGTCTTAGGTATTCTTAAAAAACTTTGATTTGCTGTTTTTCACCCTGTTTCTGAATTGAAAGAGAGAAAAGAAAAGAGACAGAACCAAACAAAAAAAAACAGTAAAAAATATGTTTTTTTTGGTTTTTGTTTTTTATTACTTACATCAATATGCTTAAATTAAAAATTAAAATCCTTAACAATATTTAAATTATTTCAGTAAGAACATGTCAGACCCTGCTCTAATAGCAAAGTTTGATAGCTTTGAAAGTTTGTTAGAAACCCCTTTGTTTATGAGTTAAATATTTAAGATGAGTATTTGTCGTAGCCATCACTTAGGACTAAGGCTAACCGTTACTGAGCTACGGGATAGCTAATGGACTATTTAGATTTCAGATGAGTATTTGTCGTAGCCATCACTTAGGACTAAGGCTAACCGTTACTGAGCTACGGGATAGCTAATGGACTATTTAGATTTCAGATGAGTATTTGTCGTAGCCATCACTTAGGACTAAGGCTAACCGTTACTGAGCTACGGGATAGCTAATGGACTATTTAGATTTATGATGATTTGTCGTAGCCATCACTTAGGACTAAGTCTAACCGTTACTGAGCTACGGGATAGCTAGTGGACTATTTAGATTTCAGATGAGTATTTGTCGTAGCCATCACTTAGGACTAAGGCTAACCGTTACTGAGCTACGGGATAGCTAGTGGACTATTTAGATTTCAGATGAGTATTTGTCGTAGCCATCACTTAGGACTAAGGCTAACCGTTACTGAGCTACGGGATAGCTAATGGACTATTTAGATTTCAGATGATTTGTCGTAGCCATCACTTAGGACTAAGTCTAACAGTTACTGAGCTACGGGATAGCTAATGAACTATTTAGATTTCAACTGTTGTACTTTGTAAAGTCCATTGTAAATCTTTGGTCTCCTTCTTTTGTTTACTTATTTTAACTTTGTGTGCATTCTGCTGTATTACTCATAGATATTATTTTTATTTATGAAGCTAGTTTAGTGACCACCACTAAAACTAAACAATTATTTAAAACAATTACTAATAAAATCCTTCTCCTACTTATAATATCACGTGTCTGTGCCAAATTTCATCTTGATCCGTTCAGCCGTTATGGCGTGATTGAGTATCAAACATACATCCACACTTCTACTCACACATCCATACAAACTTTCACATTTATAATATTAGTAAGATAAATATGAAAGTTTGTAAGTTTGTGTTTCAATCACGCAAAAACGGCAGAACGGATTTCGAAGAAATTTTGCACACTCATAGTTTACAACCTTGATTAACATATAATATACTTTTGATGCCGATATAATCGGTATCATTGATCCCTAAGAATAATAAAACAAATTTTAATAAAAGAGTAATAAGGACTGTCTTGACTTACTTACCTCATCATACATACTTTTATTCTAAACAAAATGACTCAATAACTAACTAGCTACATAATACAAAACAGAAAAAAATATTTTGATTTACTTAATTAACCTAAAATAAATTGCTAGCCACGGACAGTAACAAATGGAAATTTCATAAAAACTGTGCAACCACTCCGCGAGTGATGATACTCGTACGGCCGCAACAGACCGATTAAAAAATCGAACACCAAGTTGAAACTCAATTTCCAAATCGTACCCGCCTAAAACACCTTCCAAAATTGAATTTTTGATACTATAAAAACATAACCTACCAATCTGAATATTGAACGAACGTTATTTAGAGCCGAAATATGGTTCACTTCGTTCTTTGATCGAAAAAAACAATGCAGTATTTTTCAAAAACTTTATAGTTTTTATAACCAAATAATTTCAAATACAATCAATCCTACCAAAGTTTTATAGTTTAAAATATACCTGTGCCTTATTGAGAAGAAAGAGTTTGTAATATTCCGCGATTAATTGTAAACACCGTAAGTATATAGCTTACGATAATAATCCGGTGAAATAATATATTCGAAAAATAGACCAATGCACCTTTTCTGTTAGTGTATTCATACTATTATGTGCAAACATAATCGAGCGGGGAAGGGTTTTGCAAATTTTGCTTAAACTCTAATGCGATCAAAGAATTATTCATAGGTAATTTAGCAACAGCAAAGTATAGGTTATATAATTTATAAATGCGTCGCTGTGTGCATATTGGGGAACTCTTAGGCAGTCTCAGGTACTTTATCAGCTAATACTAATCACCCCACTTTTTGTATCTATATGACATCCTTCCCATCACAAGTATTTCGGATTACTTTCTGGGAAGCCCCGGCAACTTAATTGTATAGATTTAAGATAATAAATACTTTTTTTTTAATATTATGAAGTACCTGGCTACTATATATCTGTCATAGGTACTGATATTAACATTCTACGCTGGAAACCTTCTGGTTACGGAGATTAAAGGTTTAAAGGTAATTTTTTAACGTCGTTGTCTTGCATTGCATGCACCCGTAGTGGTATGATGGTATTTTTTGCGTGCAAAATATTACGCAGAAGACGGCTTTGTGGTGGGTTTTTAAGCCCCGTAGGTATATTTTCAAGAAGGTATATATCTAAATAAAATAAATCATCTGCGTAGAAATTGTCCAACTTTGTTGAGGTCGAATTCCAGTCTTAGCGGATCCAGCTGAGCACATTTCAGTATTTTACATCGACGGACTGACTGCCTGAACAACTGGGACCAACGTCTCAACGTGATTTCAGAGGCACAACGGAGGCTTGGTATGAAATGATGATCACACACACCACGGACCGACGCGCGTTGCTTAAGGCGTATATATTCCCCAATGTTAACACGGTACTAACAGTGCGCCCACTCAGAGCCAGAATATCAATATTGAACCTTCTTTTGGACAGTTTTGTTTGCAAAATGTTGTTTGATTTACATAATTTTTATTTTCAGTTATGAAAAAAAAATTAACCTTCAATTTTTTGTGTAAAAATATTTTTAAACATTTAAGTCGTTTTGGAGGTGCATCCAAAAGTAGCGAAAAAATATTGTGTTGTTGATAAAATTAAATTTATACAAAAATATTGATGCGTAGAATTTCTTTTAAATTTTTATGCAGAATTATTTGTTACACGAAAAAACCATGTTTCATAAATAATGTAAATAAATCCTTTTTTTTTTTTTTCATTCTTCCTTTCCTAGTCGTTACTAGAAGTATGCTATAAAAAGTAATCGTTCTACGCACTGACCTCTAACATACAAGTACGCTGGACTTCATATTATTAATGTCAAAATGAAGACATTTGATTTTCGCCATTTTGGCTGATAACAACGTGAGCGTCCATGGAACTAATATTAGAGATGGGACACAGGATTCCATAAGAAAATACTTTTATTGGCTTTATCGATCGTGAGAGTAATTTAATACTTAAGAGAAAAAAACATTCCCAATTATTTTTATAATGCTTCATTTATAAGTAATAGAATAATTGCTGTCAAGGTTAACTGAAAAATATTTTCAGTCAGATTGTAAGCTATAAACTAGTGGATACCGTGCTAGTAAAGTTATAGCGCATTACTGTCAGATCAGTGAGATTTAAATATGGGGATAGGCTATCAACTTATCCTTAAAACTAGTATATTTGAGCAAGTATCTCCTCGTTCAAGTACACTAGTCTATACCAATATTATAAAGAGGAAAGATTTTTTTGTTTGTTTGTTTGTTTGTACCGAATAGGCTCCAAAACTATTGGACCGATTTCAATAATTCTTTCACCGTTGGGAAGCTACTCTATCCCCGGGTGACATAGGCTACTTTTTATCCCTGTATTCCCACGGGAACGGGAACTACGCGGGTGAAACCGCGAGGCGTCCTCTAGTTACTTAATACTTACAATAGTTCGGCTAAACTCGGTTGGCGCCCATCGGATTCGTGAAGGGAACGAGTGTCATTCTGAATTTCGACAGTTAATTATTTCGACAGAGTCTCAATTTCGAAAAACAGTAGTTCGACAACTCATTGCTTCGACAGAACATATATTCGACTAGCATTAGCTCGACAGATTATACTTCGACAACACACATCTTCGAAGAACACTACTTCGACAAAACCATTCCTCGATATGCACTTGTTCGGCGGATCTCTAGTTCGACGGAAGATAACTTCGACATAATACTGCTCTGAAATGTGACAATAATAATTGAATTTTGCTTTATATGAAGTTGTAGGCAGGCAGTGACCAATCTAAAAGAAAGAAAACAAAACCGATGAGGCAGGGCCGACTTAAACCTATTGGAGGCCCTGGGCACATTAGGATAATGAGATTCCTATACATTTATTGCCGAAAAATCAGACATACATTTATTGCAGAAACTTGACACGGTTAGTTTGTTGGATTTGGTTTCTAAATGACATTGTTTATGTATAAATTTTATATCTATATGTATGTGATATTTTTAAGTAGTAAGTTTAGTAATTTCTTTTTATTTTATTTTTTCTACTCGTTATTTCAGTTAATTGCACCTGCCATGTTTTATCTCTGCACCACCCTAAGTCGACTGGTAGGAAATGCCTAAAGCATTAAGTCCGCCTTTGTATTTATGCATAAAGTTTTAATAAATAAATAAATATTTCCTTCGAAAAAAATCGAGTACGACTGACTACAATAACTTCTTGCCTATTAGTTTTTGCATGCGCGAAGCTACTCTACTCTCGCCCGAAAATCAGGCTTTCCGATTTCAGCATGTACAATTTATGTAATGGTAACACTGCTTTAAGGCTGGGTTATTCGAGTCTGTAGGGGTCAAAAAGGCTACCAACGCCCGCGAGACATTACGTAAAAAAAATAACCGCTCAAGTGCGAGTCAGAAAATGATCCTTGATTTTCCTCTTGAAGAAATTCAGTGAAGGGCTGTCGCTTAGGGAATGTGGTAGAGAGTTCCAGAGACGCACTGCAGTAACAGAGAAGAAGCCATCATAGCGGCTAGAAGTGTGACGTGGGGTACGAAGGAGAAGAGAAGTGGAAGTGCGACAGGGTTTACCCCTCGGGACAAAGTACCCAATGCGTTCACGAAGGTATTGAGGAGAATTAGGATTGTGTAGGATAGTATAGAGATGAAATAGGATATCAGTATCTCGACGACGCCGATTCAGCAGCCAGTTCAATTTAGTCCGAAACGCCGACACGTGATCGTATTGTCACATTTCAGAGCAGTATTATGTCGAAGTTATGTTCCGTCGAACTAGAGATCCGCCGAACAAGTGCATATCGAGGAATGGTTTTGTCGAAGTAGTGTTATTCGAAGATGTGTGTTGTCGAAGTATTATCTGTCGAACTAATGCTAGTCGAATATATGTTCAGTCGAAGCAATGAGTTGTCGAACTACTGTTTAACGAAATTGAGAATCTGTCGAAATAATTAACTGTCGAAATTCAGAATGACACTCCAATACAGTAGATGAGTGATATGCCTTGCCAAGTCTACTATTTTGATATAATGTAATTTATAAATATCACAAATTCTGATATAATATATTAGTTACAATATCATAATATTTCCAGGCGAATATATTAGTATTACCTAATCTTGAGAAATATCAGTATTAACCTATCTCTAAATGTGTCAATTTTAGTATCTAAGACGCTCGAGCGGGGTGCTTTGAATCAGTACAAAAATCAACTGTAATTTCATATAGTATATTCAGTCCAGCCTACTTGTATCTTAGAGGTCAGTGGTTTTACGGCACTAAAGAGGTGGCAGGCCCTTAACCTTGAAGATCGAGCCTTGCAGCTGTTATTACGTAGCCACGAGCTATAATAACTTCAAGAATATACTGAACTAAAATGCACTATGAATTCAACTAATGTCCGAAGTTAAGGGAAGCGTAAAGCGAAACAACAAAAGCCGGTGCTAAGCACCTATTCACTTGTTTACGAGCGGTATACAGCCATAGATACTGTGCATATTGATTAACATTATACGATTATTGCCCTGTAAACTAGCCACAGAGCACCGAAACGCCTCAGTAGCCACTGATGTGTGCTGCTGAGACGGCATTGTAAAAACTTTTGATACAATCCAAGCGTGTCAATGAGTGTCAGCGTTTACTCATGAAACAATGACAAATCTGAATATGACTATGACAGCCGAAGCAGCGCACATTGCGCTAGAAATATATTATTGTTTAACAACATTTTAAATACTGGCGCCTTTTTTTATTTTTTTCTCCTTTTCGGGGTGAAGCCTTCAAAAGGCGCCTGGGCCTTTGGGGAAAAGACCAGTGTAGGATTTTTAACTTGACTCACTAAAACCACCCTGTTGATCACCATCAACACAAGGAGGAGGCCCCGTTACCTCTTAAAAGAACAACCCGCAACCCCCTCTGTGCAACGCCTGTTAGGGTACATCCCTGGGGAGACTCCAAGGCGTCCCCTGAGACTCGCTGTGCATGGCAGCACGTGACCACTATCCCCCCGCCCATCGCCCCGCTTTTAAGATCGCAATTATGTGTATTTATTAACTCTTTCGTTCGGAAAAGTGTAGCGGGCAGCTCCAGCTCTCCACAGGGACGAACAGGACACACGTAAAAGCCGCGGGTCATTCCTCACAATGAATTTTATTTATATTTTTGCCATAAGTGGAAAAATGTCGTCTGACACACGTGTGTATTTGTCATTGCAGTTTCGCACGGATGCATTTGTCATTGCAGTTTCGGCAGCAACCAGCAATGACAAAATTAGCCCACTTGGATAGAAATATACAGTATTAATGGTGTTATAGTAGGTAGTCTGTACATATTCTGAGGTTATGTCGCTGCCGGCTTGGCTATTCCGTGCTCTGTAAAACTGCCCATACTTCACTTGTGTTATTTATAAAGATTATGAGTATGTAATGAAAAGCGGTGAAAACTTTCCATACTGTTTATCTGTATGACATTCTCAATTTTAATGGCTTGTGCTTTTAATACACAGTGGTTGTTTAAATATTTTTCTATCAACTACGTAGTAATGTTATCATTAATCACTACAAAACCGATCACAAAGGACGTCTTTTTTGCTTAGAACCAAAACAGTGAAGAAATGTTAAATGAAATCTCATTGTTGCACAGTTTTTCATTATTGCACTGTTTTTTATTTTTATTTGGATATAAATTTACCATAGACGTTTAATGTCTCCCATTATGTTGAATATAATATGTATGCATTAGAACAAAAAGTTACTGGCTGAAATTAAAAATCGGCTAAATAAAATAGATTTGTTGAAAAAAAAACAAATGGCGCGCATTTTGTACTATTGTAAAACTTTGATACTTCATAAATATAGCAAGAAAAGTTGAAAAAAAAATGGAAATTGACTGCGATAGCAATATGAATTCAACTCCATAAAGCTGCTGCCTACACCTGCAAATTAAATTGTTCATAAACTTTTGCCTCAAAAGTCGCGGGATAAATATTTTTCATTACCTTGAGTATTTGTTTTGAGTAGTTATATTTTATCACGGTAAGTAGATTGGTAGTTGAAAGAGTAGTACATTATGGTACAAGTGTGTAAAGTAGGTGATTACCGCTGAGGCGCCATTGATACCCGAGCCGTTAGGTGAGGGTCTTAAGAGAGCCGAGGACGGTAATCATCAATACACACGTGTATCATACGACGTTTTTCGACACACTTGTGAAGAAAATAATACAAAAAAATCATTTCCAACAGTAAAAACGAGTTGTGAATTTTTTTTCGCAATGGCGGGCAAAATTAATCAGTTTTCCTACGCGCGTGCATCTAACAATGGCGATCGACCATAGACTAAAAATAATGAGTTATCTTTTTTTTTTGCTTTTCGCGGATTGCGTTTTAGCCACTTACAAAATGGGGAATTTCAAGTTTTCTTTATTACAGACAAAAACAAAAGTTATATTTAAGTCAAAGTTTTGTTTATTAAACACGTACAAGTTGAAATTATTTATTTAAATACGAAGTTGCATGAAATGTGTTGCATTTGTACTATTGAGCACGATCTTTTTTGTATCGAAACTTTTTTTAGAACAAAGCAACTCAAACAATAAATTAAAAAAAAAAGCTCTTTATCTCACTTGTGAATAATAGTAATGAAAAAGTCACACTTTGATAACAGGTCTCATTATGTGCCTAATTGCGGTGAAATTAGAGCCATTTTATGAGCAAGTGTGTTGAAAAAGTAGATTACGCACCTCGCTAAAGTGAGTAATTAATAATAACTCACTTTGCGCTCGATGCAACAATCTACTATATCTGCTTCACTGATAGTTATCACGATTTTACTTATGTACTAGGTCCTGTCAGCAGCATCTCCCACGTCAATAGTGTTCTCGTATCCCAAGGGCACATTATACCGGGCTGTAACCTATGTGCTACTCCCGACTATTAAACCTTGACCTTTTCAAAAGTGGATAGTGTGCAATATTGTTTCTTAGCGTTAATAATTTCCTTTTTTTGATTTTTGTGCCCGTGCTAGTGATCCCTAAGATATCTTTAAAATTAGAGTATCTCTAGCCGTGAGAACTTGTAATTGCCTTAAGGTTACACAAGTCAAAAATTCTTCCATACAAACGTAGTCTAGAGATTACTCCACTGTTTGACGATGTACGTTCAAAATAAAAAATGATATCAATTTGTCTCTTCATTATCTAGCCCTGAATGGAAACAGAAAAGTAAAAATACAATATTTGAAAGTTATGAGCGTCGAAAGTTCCATATTTTAACACTAATTTTAACGCATGTTTGGACGGAAATAAATACCATAAGAAGAAGGAAAATTGCAAAACGGCCTCCATACAGTGATAGATTAGTAATTCAACAATGCAAAAGTAATTGTATTTTGGAAATATACATTTAGTAGTTTTTTCATGATATCTAGACTCCCAAAGGTCTGTTCATTAAATTTCGCGCGCTCTTTTTCGTCCTAAATCATCATCCATTTCGCTACAAATATGCAAAAGTGCTAATTCGTACGAGAACTAGCTTCTTACTGCTCATCACAGCATCAATCTCTTTCGCACGTGTTGTCGGATGAAATAGCATGCATTTTAACCCCGCGCACGAAATAGTTCGTACCGTTGACTAGGGGCACCATAATGTAACGTTCTCAACTTGTTTTACTCATTTTATATAGAGCTGTTGGTTTTTCATCTAATAAATAAATAATCCTTCTCTTATCCGAATTTCATCTAGATCCGTTCAGCCGTTTTGGCGTTTCATCATCCATCCATCAAAACTTTCGCATTTACAATATTAACCCCTTGAGTTCCCGAAAAGTGGATCCACGCGAGACACAATGGTTTCGCTATTGTTTCGATAATTGCGGCATTCAACCGATTAGTAGGAAGTTGGATATAGTAGGAAGTAGGATTTAAACTGCATGCATAATGGTAAAATAAGGAACTTTATGCCTTAGGCATTTTGCTCAAGCAGTCAACCTGGGAAAAAAAGGGTGCTGGAAAGATAACATGACATGACATGAAAAATTGCCTCTGATTGCCTTCAATTTGACATTATCTCGATTTCTGAAATTTACTTAGAAAATTCGCAAATAATGAAATCTAAGACAGCGCTTGAATATCATTACAATTTATTTATTCAGGCGTCAAAAGCAACATATCTTTAGGAAATCGTTTCAAAATTATAACAACTCTTGATGGATTTCAAAGAAAAATCGTTTGATCACTGTCGGTTAGCATTCTTAGAATCCTTTTAAAACATTTGGTACTTGTGAAAAAATAAACCGGGTAAAATATTTTAAAAGAAAAGTTCATCTCTTTCATCCAATAATTTGGCCAAACAGACAAAAATATAATAAGATAATACATTTAATAATTTATCGCCAGAAGTAGTGGGTAACGTTTCACTTCAGATTTTTTTAAATAACTGAAGTTGCTTGGGTATACAATTACTACGGTTACACGTGGTATGCGTGTAAAAAGCGTTGAGTTATTTATACATACAAACGCTTTTAGTGATATTAAACAATGACATCAAAGATGCATGATTGAGATTGTTAGTTGGAACCTGGTACTTACGAATGGCTTAGTTTTGCGGACACGGAAAATCGCCAATTTCTTACAAAGCAGACACCGCAATTTGCTTAATTATTCGTATGGGTTGTGGTTTTCAAAACTAGGTATTGTATTTTGCCTGCTACTCATTCTTTATCCAGCTATGGTGCTCCTAATCTACTATCCTGCACAGAATATATCACACTATTATTGGAAATTAATTTATTTATTTAAAGTCTTTCTTTGGAAGATATACAGCTAAATACAATGGTGATAAATAACAGTAAGACAATCAAACAGCCAATTACAAGTCTTCACGTCTAGAGCTTGTCTGGTATAAATGTACTGTGGAACAAAACAACAATACAACACAACAACATGATACTAAAATGAAGTAGCTGTATGAGTTAGCGATTATGTTGGCAACAAATGCCAACAATTGCCCAATTTGTTGCCAAAGTAAGCATCTAAAAAGTTAGGAGTAAAAACCTGTATTATATACCTTTTTCTTACACCTTGTCAAGTCTTTTCAGCGTTTAATATATGCTCTACCACTAAAAGCATTTTTCTTTTGTCTGGGAGTACCTATGCGGTCGTTTCTTAGTCACGTCAAATTAACCTTTTAATATGCAACACAAATGGTACGACACGCATACCGTGCCACAAACACTCTATTGTTTGCATGGATTTGTCACTAAGCCCCATCAGCACTATATTCAAATGCAAATGATCTTGTTTTACTTCCACGTGTATATTCCATACAGGTGGAAGTCAATGAAGTTCATTTGTTATCAACATGATCATTACACAAGGACTAAGGTTCAGTTGAACCAGCTGAAAAGATATATATAGTCGGTAATAGCTGTTGACAGAGCCACCCTGCCGTTAGCTGACCCATTACAACTTAGACGATTTTGAACCTTCTGTAATTAGCGGTAGATAAGTGTTATTCGATACGTATGAGCTTATCGAAATAGAACGACTTGTTCAAGGTAGGCAAATATTATAGAATACAGTAATGCAAATTTGATCTTTAACACGTAACGTTAGGGTAGGTAAGCGTTTCAAAATTGCTTAGTCACCATGATTGACTGTTAATTTCAACAATATTACATACTAATATAATATTATATACCAGTTCTATAACGAATACACATATTTGTCTTTCAACTACCCACTTCTAGTTAGGCGAAATAATTACCAATTTAGAAATTTAATATTTAATGAATGTGTCCGTCTATAGTTCTTTACAATAATGCAAGAAATACTTATTGAATAGATTCTAAATTGAAAGCACAACAATATATCCTCGACGCAGGATTTGAACTCGCATCTCGTTCGTCTCAGCCTTATACTCGAACCACGAGACCAGATCTACTTGAATATAATATTTAAAATAAGCTGTTAGTAGCAATGACACTAATTATATTAAAATACTCTGTTAAACTTTTAGTCATACAGCATACAAATCAAAATCGCATAACAAATAGTTATAGATAGTCTAACTATAACGTTTGCAAAGATCAAATTTGCGTATCTGTATTATTATTGTATTTGTTCATCGAGTAGCGCTAGTCTGTTAAACTCATACAAATTAAATAATCCTTAATGTTACAGGCAGAGGGTTTAAATTCGCTCGTTTATATGGTGGGTCAGGTAACAGCTATCACCGACTGTAAACGACAGATAGATAAAAATATTTTTTTTACCTTACACAGTTACATGTTAGATAATTGTATTAGCTTGGTATACATTAATTGAACTAACAATAACGTTGACAGATTAGCAACGGGTATAAATCTAGCCACAGCCTGTATCTTGATGACCCAGATATAACACAGGGTTTGTAATTTAAAGTGTCTTGCTAACGCAACGAAACAATATATAACAATTACGAATTTACAATAACGTTAATATACAAAATACATAAACAGAAACGAATGCTATAATGAATAATGCAAGAAAAACAGTTATATGAGTAAGTGTGGAGAATATAGAAAGATAGAATTACAAATCAATCTTAGACAGATTGATTGATTTATCCAACTATTAATGTTAGGGTTGGCTTCAAGTCTAACTGGATGCAGCTGAAAGCCAGTATTTTTAACCCCCGACGGAAAAAGAGGGATGTTATAAGTTTGACGTGTGTTGCTGTGTATCTGTGTGTCTGTCTGTGGCATCATAGCCCTTCAACGAATGAACCGATTTAGATTTAGTTTTTTTTGTTTGAAAGGTGATTGTGTCGAGAGTGTTCTTAGCTATGTTTGAATAAATCGGTTCAGCTGTTCGAAAGTTATGGGCGTTTTACTGTTTGAATCGGGATGTTTTCGCAAGATAAATGTGTCAGGGGGTTTTTGAAATTTTGACATTTTACTTGTACTTGTATATGGCGAGTGCCTTTCTCTGCCATTTTACAAGCTTTTATTTAACTTGCAATGTATGTATGTAAGTGTGTTCGGGTCAAATGTTTTAGTTTGGATGATAATGCATTGTTAGCTAAGTGACGTCATTCTAAAACCAATATGGCGGACTAGTTATTGTTAGTGCACTGATATGGGTATCAAATGAATGGGTTTGCTGAGAAAAATACAAAAAAAGCTTGTGTAAAATTTTTCTTGTTCTTTGCGTTGGAAGACTTCCCTATAGATGGCGCAAATACAAACTGTGTGGCGACGCTTGGGGGAGGCTTGTGTCCAGCAGTGGACGTCTTTCGGCTGAAATGATGATGACTGGCTTTCTAACCACAACAACCCTGTAACTGGGTAACACGACAGGAACGGCGACGTGCTTTCTGAGGTAGGGGGACATCTCAGTATTTAATGAAAGCTCACCAATCCAAAGCCTTCAAGAGTTGCTTAACCTTGAAGGTCAGCCCGTGCGGCTGTTAACTTATTCAATCGCCTAGCTGTAGAGATACACTCCTGTAATATAAAAACACGACTGAAATATAGGGTACCTTTTTTAATATTCTAATGTAATTGGACTATGGATACCCAATATTACTTGTCTGATAATTTTGGTTTTCTAGTATGAGAACCCACTGCAAAAATCTGCAGAAACATTGTTTTTGATACAACTTGATTTTTAGGAATCATTCTTGATAGTAGATTACTGCTGGGTTGCCTGGCCGAATTTTGTCGCAAACAGATTTTTGTTGTTTTTTTTTAACTTACACTACACTTGGAATTTTGCCTGTATCGTGGGATTACTATCAAGTGTGATTCTTGAAAATTAAGTATAATCAAAAAACTGATTCCTGCAGATTTCTGAGTCGGATCTTAAGCTATTCTGAATAAAACCTTTTTTACTTATGTATGATTTTTTTCATCAGTTATTAAGGTAGGTTAAATGAGATAAAAGTGAAACCTTATCGATCATCATTACTGAAAAATGTTAACCTAATGGGCTGTAAAATTATTCGTAACGTTAAAAATACATTCTCAATAATATACGGCAAGGTTCTTCCCTGTTCGTTTTTTCTAGGGCCGATGTTATTTTAGAGTTACGTACATAAGCTGGTATTGGAATACGATATTACGAATTTCTACCCGACTGCCGAAGGAGGGTAATGTGTTTATCAGTATATGTATGTATGTATGTTCCTATGTGGCGTTCTAGAGACCAAACGCCTTGGTCGATTTTGATGATTCTTACGTCAATCGATTCATCTTAACCGTGCGAGTGTCACTGGCTACATTACAATTGAATAAAAAAAACAAAAAACCCGACTGCTTTAAAAGCGAACTAAATAGACGTAAACAAGAAGAAAATAATGCTGTGCAGTTGGAGGATACATTTTCGCGAGCTGGCTTACCAAAACCAGATGTATCCTCCGACTGCACAGCATTATTTCCTTCTTGTTTACGTCTTTTTAGTTCGCTTTTAAAGCAGTCGGGTTTTTCATTTTTTTAATTAACGTTTTTTATTTATAACTTTTTGGTTACCACTTTTTTTCGAATTAAGTACATTTAAACATATAAGTGTGATATATTATTTAAATCACCTCTTAAAACCCTTTATTTTGATACCCAACACGATGGGCTTGAAAAAAAGATATTGGGGCTCCAGAATATGGCGTCCAAAAGCCGCCATTTTTCTATTTTCTAATTTTAATGCAGCCAGTGACACTCGCAAGGATAAAACGAATCGATTGACGTAAGAATCATCAAACGCCACATAGGAACAAACATACAAACATACCTACATAGACTGATAAACACATTACCCACATTCGGCAGACGGGTAAAAAAAAATGCGGCCTTTTGGCGTCATATTGTGGTGGCCCTATTTTTATTTCATCCGATCCATGTTTGGTGTAACAAAATAAAGGGTATTAAGAGGTGATTTCAAAAATATATAACACTTATGTATTTAAATGTACCTAATTCGAAAACAAAAACTAAAAGGAAATAAATATAAAAGTTAATTCAAAAAACCTAAAAACCGCTTCTTAAGCAATCGGGTTTTTTGAATTAACTTTTTATCATGAAACCTTTCCACCCACTATGATCGCAGTTGTTGTGTAAACTAATATAGTAAAGAAATTGTTAGCGACGCGCTCAATAGTTCAAGAAATAAGCAATGCATTTACGTAGATACATCCCTAGTTATAAGTTAGCTATAGCGGCAGGTGACAGGTCACAATTTGAACCCCCCGCCACCGTCAGTCTGCCACTGCGTACGCTAATTTTCTGTAATTTGTGTGCAACGGCCATCTTGCTTTTTTGTAAAACATAATAAACGAGTTTGCTATAAATCATCCCGTATTTCTGTTGCGTCACCTGCCAGTTCCTGCAGCACAACCCAGATAAACAGAAATAAAACTGTTTGTTTGTTTGTAAAGGTAATCTCTGTAATTATAGATCCTATAAGTATATTATTCAGTTAATAGAAAGTTACACTATGCATAAGCATCTTATGTACCTAGCTGGTAGATGGTGATGGTGACCAGCGGCAGGTTTTAATGAGATCATAAGGCCACAATCCCTTGTCATTTTGCACAAATGCCCAGGCGCCTTTTGAGGGTTTCCCCCCCTGTAACGAGAAAAAAGGCTGAGTCACGTGAAAAATCTAGTATTTAATAGACGTGATGACGCAGTTTCTCTTCTCCACAACTTTAATAACCTTTAGAACTAAAGTTCTGTTCGGTGAAAAACATAGATTATAATTACATACTTTTGTAAGTATCCTTTTAACAACACAGACTCATGGTAAACAAGAACAAATAGCCTTAAGCCCTGACTTATAATCCACAGAATATTATACAACTTTTAATAATAAGTCTCCTAAAGATTAATGATAAAAGCCACCTTGAAGCAGTTTCATAATAAGTTGTTTTATAAATGATTAATTATCACAACTTTTTATAAGACTTTTACTAGAAAAGTTTGCTTTTATAATCGTTTGGAGCTTAATAAGGAAAATAAATTGTTTTTTTAATTTGTAATTTATGTGTTAATTTGCTGTGGCAAATTAATATGTTGTAGAGAAATAGTTAATTAAACTGTTATGATAATATATATACCTACTTACAATATTAGATGAGTAATTACATAGATAAAATATACACAGTATATAAATACTTAATTAACTATAACGATACACTGAAATCAAGAACTACTAACTAACTATGCCTAGAAATAAACAGTTTTCGATTTAAGTGTATATCGATGTAGATTTATAGACAAATAATTATTTTATTACACGGTATTAAGGACCCACATCTAATCTTTATTATAGAACGGTCTGTATAAAAACCTCTTTAATAAATTCAATTTCGGAAGTCGGTGTTCCTGTTCTCGTTTCTTCGTTTTAAAACACCGACTTCCGAAATTGAAGGTATTTTTCCAAGATTGCAGCAATCCCGAGAGATCGCCCGTCATTTATTGAAGAGTTCTGTTGTATATCTCAGAAGTTCTTCATCAGATCTTCAACAAATTTAAATGGGACCAATTTGGGAACATACTCAATCAAACAAAAAAGAATTCAAAATCGGTCCACTATTGACGGAGATACACAAAAAATAAATAAAATCATACATTCAGGATCGTAGCAGGTGGCGTTCTGTAGTTTCTGCCTACCCCCATGGGAAAAAGGCGTGAGTTTATGTATGTATACATTCAGTCGAACATAGAACATCCTTCTTTTTGGAAAGACGATTAAAAAAAAAAAACTTTTTACAAAAATACAACCGACTTACAAATAAAAACACTACAAAGTGAAAAATAACTTCAATTTCGGAAGTCGGTGTTCTTGTTTTGGTTTCATCGTTTTCTGACACCGACTTCCGAAATTGAAGTTATTTATCACTTTGTAGTGTTTTTATTTGTAAGTCGGTTGTATTTCTGTTAAAAAGTTTTTTTATTTTTCACTTTTTAGTTGTGGTTCATAATGGACCAATTCTCCAAAGTGAAGCCAGAATAGATTTACCCAGAAACATGCAACTTAGACAAAAACAGTGGAATTATAGTATACCAGGGTGAACTGTTCAACCTGCGTACCCCTTTAGAGCGTGATAGTGTGATGTTATGTTATGAAATGATGTAAACAATAAACAGACATCCGATTGCAGCAATCCCGAGTGATTTGCCGTCATTTATTGAAGAGTTCTGATGTGTATCTCCGAAGTTCTTTACCAGATCTTGATGAAAATTAAATGGGACCACATGACAAACACCAGCTTTCAAATAAAAAAAGAATCATCAAAATCGGTTCACCCAGTCACAAGTTCTGAGGTAACACACATAAAAAAATACAGTCGAATTGAGAACCTCCTCCTTTTTTGAAGTCGGTTAAAAATGGAGGTGTAGGTATTTCTACTTAACACCATAGGAAAAAGACGCATAAAAATTATGTTTGTGTCTAACTATAAAAGTTGACACATCTCTAATATCATTTACTTTTTACTATAAAATTATTCACTAAATATTTTTTTCGTGTTCTTCTCAGCAAACCCTTTCATATGATACCCATATCATGGCAGTGCACTAAAAATAACTAGTCCGCCATCTTGGGCCATTCACCATATTGGATTTAAAATGACGTCACTTAGCTAACCATGCATTGTCATCCAAACTAAACGTGTATTTAAGTTAATGTAAATTTCATCTTAATCGGCGGCAGATAACTGCTTTAAAATTCAGTAGCAAGGTTTGACCCGAACACACTTACGTACATAAAAAAAATAAAGGCTTGTAAAAATAAGTGATACGGTAAAACTAACAATGAATTGTCCGTATTTGCCTTACACACATATTATGCGGGACAAATATTTCCCGATATACATACTCAAATAAAGATAAAGTAAACACTTAAAACCCTTTCACTGTTAAACATAAATTGCATCTGTATAAAACAGGGTCATACAAATATTTGTCCCAACACATTACAACCCGAGCCGCAAAGGATTAAAAGCGAAACCCCTACAGTACCTATCTACAGTGGCCTATTTACCTTTAGGCCGAGAAAGCCATGAGCAGGACCTGCAGAGTGCGGTGCTAGCAGCCTCTACCAAACTGCGGTATTTTCTGAAGCAAATGTACCTCTCCTATGCTGACGTGTCCTCTGTCTGTATAAAGGATCTAATACATCCGAGGTGGAAAAGTTAAGTTTTAAAGTTTTCCATCCATCCTTAGTTTGTTTTCTTTGCTTCAACTGACAAAGAAACTTGGATGTGTAAAAAGTTTTAATATTTAGAAACTTATGAAACATTGGTATCCGTATTTGTTTACACTAGTAGTTTGGAATAAATATTTGGTACGAGGCGCCGAATCTTTCAACACGCCACAGTCTAATCTATATAGTCAGTGCCTATCTACTGTTCTCAATGGACCAGAGGCGAATTCTCTACAGATACTTTTCATCGAACAGATCGTCGCCAGCCCGTAACGGCGGGAAATAGGCTCATTACCTAGCTGCCTCGTTAACTTACCCATTTCCCTTGCAGATAACACGGCGGAACTAGGAGTGAACTTATCTTAGTTCGAAAAGGGAATTCGCTTGCTAAGTATAGGTAGGTACTGGCCGTTTGTATGTTGATTAAGTTTTTAGGACCAAAAAAGCCGCTACTTCGAGGTTAAACATGGCTTGCTGAGGTCGGTACGAGGAAGGGTGACCGTCCATAATGAATAGGGAGGTCCAAAACTTCGCAGAATAAGATGTATTTTAAGGAAAATATATCGCGAAAGTTTGCAGATTTTTCCTTTACTTGTGCTGTAAGCCAATGCTTCTTGCCAAATTTGATGATACTAGGTCAACGGGAAATACCCTTTAGGTTTTGATTCCCTTGCGATTCCTCAAATTTGTAACTTAAGCGGCTATATCTTTTGATCGCGTTGATTTAGAAGTTCCAGCTCCTAGGGTCTGCAGACCTGAGTGTATCAAGGTCTTGTACCATGGACAGACAGCCAGACAGACAAAAAACGAAGTCATCCTATAAGGGTTCCTTTTTTCTAATAAGGAACGGAACCCTAAAAAGCTAGGCAAATTGAAAATAACCAAAAAAAGTTAATTCCTTTTCGAGGAATATTGTTTTTATTGTGGTCAATGTTGTTACCAACAATAATGTTTCGATTCCCTGTACAGTTTTAAAAGTATAAGCCGATTAAAACTTGTTCCGAGAACATTGAATATAACATAAATGTTACCTAAATACTGTTATTGTTATATCAACGAGTTCGTTCGATATTATTTTGCAGCTTTATAAAGATTGATTGAATAAATTGAATGACCATTATTTTAAAATTACGTAAATTCTAGAATAGAAAATTATAAATGATAACGATTTATATTAATATAAATACAATACATTTCTTACACGAGGCTTGGTTTTAAAAAATCTATTCTTGTAACTGTCATTTGCAGACCACGGTGGAGACTAATTGGCCATTAATTCGAACAAGATTATTCTCTAGATACTCGTGAAGGGCCTACATACCCTTTAGTGCCGTAAAACGGTAACTTTCTAAAGCATACTCCTCAGTAACGGCTAGGTTAAAAGGTTTGCAAAAGATATATATTTATTATTGATTCATGTACATAATTTTGAACACAAGGTTTTTTCGTGTAACTAATAGTTTTGCTTAAAAAAATAATTAACAACACGATATTTTTTCGCAACTTTTGGAAACTCCTCCAAAACGACTTGGATGTCTAAAAATAATTTTATACAGAAAGATTGACTAGAATTTCTTTTAACCTAACATAGCATATGTAAATCAAATAATATTTTGCAAACAAAACTGTTCAAAAGGAGATTCAATTTTGATATTTTGGCATCGAGCGGGCGCACGGCCAGTACTGCGTTACATTGATGCGTATATATCACCTTAAGGCTCTTGCAGATAAGCGCCAGTGCGGCGACAGCGACGGTGCAAAAAGACTTTTTATTGAAAATGATCTGCTTTATTCGTGATGCCATCTTGCGGACGTATATAACTAGATGTATCAAACATAATCGAAGGTAACGGGCTATGTTTGTACCAGGTGCAATTCCGTAATTTCTGAAAAAGAAGCACGATTTATATATTGTAACAAGTTGGGGAAAAAGTTTCATCGCATTTTTTAAGAAAATTCAAACATTTTTTAATATAGTTTATTTACATTTAACTAAAGTATTAAGGTACCATTTTGTTCGATAACTTTTTGCCATCTTGTAGGTCAGGATCACATTGCTATTGAAATTTTGGGACTTCTGATCAAAATACCGCGACAAGTGGTTTTGGCAGTCCTCTCGTGATGTTAACCTGACACTGACTAAAGAATTCTGAAGAGACCGAAACAGGTGGAAATCTGAAGGTGCAAGGTCAGGACTATACGGCGGATGCATTAACACCTCCCAGCCAAACTCTCTTAATTTTTGCTGAGTGGCTCAAGATGTGTGAGGTCTAGCGTTATCATGATGAAAAACCACACCCCTTCTGTTGATTAATTCCGGCCGCTTTCTTTCAACTTCTTGCTTTAATCTCATCAGTTGTTCGCAGTAGAGTTCAGAATCGATGGTCCTGCCTGGTGGTAACAGCTCATAATAAATAATGCCCTTCCAATCCCACCACACACACAGCATCACCTTGTTGCGAGTTAACCCGGGTTTCGCCACAGTCTGTGAAGCCTGACCGGCCTTTGACCACGACCTTTTTCGCACGTTCTTGTCGTACGTGATCCACTTTTCATGACCAGTTATCAGCTTCTTCAAAAATGGTTCGGTTTCATTACGTCGTAATAAAAAATCACAAATGAGTACACGGTTCATTAGGTTTCTTTCAGTGAGCTCGTGAGGTACCCAAATATCGAGCTTTTTTGTGTACCCAGTTTTTTTTCAAATGCGCCAAAACTGTTTTGTGATCAATTCCCAGTTCTTCAGCTACGTCGTAACTACTGATATGTCGACATTGCTTCACTTTTTCAAAAATGGCATCCATTTTATCCATTTTTTCCATTACCAGAGCGACGTGCATCTTTGACATCAAAATTTCTGGATTGAAAACGCTTAAACCAAATTTGTGCTACTCTCACAGGCACTAGGTCCATAAACATATCAAATTTTTTTCGCGGCTTGCATTTTTAACTTTTTTGTAGTAAAATTTTAAAATGTTTTCATTTTCCTAATTTGAATTTGGAATTATGTTCTTTAAAATTTAAACTTTCAATGAAACCAAAACCAGCAAGATATAAATAGTATAGCCAAAGAGATTTTATTACAAGTTCATACATACTATAATGCGAAAAGACTTTTTCCCCAACCTAATATTTGCATAATGTTCTGCGGATAAATATTCATTATCCATAAAATAATTTCCACGAAAATTGGCTGTCGCATCATTGTTGCCTTGCGCCTATATGAGCGAGCCTTTAATGGTAACACGTTGCGAAGAGATAGATTCGTTCCTAATTCAACCCTTTTCAACGAGAGTAGATTGAAAACCCTTTTTATCACGCTTTCATTTTTGGAGCGCAAAACATGTTTAAAATATTATTGAGAGCCAGAGAGCAATTTCAAAGTTAGCGATAGTGATATCAGGTATCTATCTTCATATCTTCTTGTTATACCTAACCTTTAAAGACGTCGCTAATTACAATAAAATTATTCATTTATAAACCTTTTTTTAAAACAAGCTTTTTTCCTATCATTGTCAGTAAACCCTTTCAATTGATACCTATATCATGACAGTGCACAAAAAATAACTAGTCCGCCATCTTGGGCCATCTGCCATATTGGATTTAAAATAACGTCATTTAGCTAACCATGCATTGTCATCCTAACTAAACGTGTATGGAGGATAACTGCATTAAAATTCAGTTGTAAGATTTGACCCGAACACACTTACATACATTGCAAGTTAAATAAAAGCGTGTACAAATGAATCATCCGTCCGTCATCCTCATCATTCCAGTCGAAAGACTTCCAATGCTTGATATAATAGGCCTGTCCCAAGCGTCACTCACACACGATCCTGTGTCTCTCGCATCCAGAGAACTGCCGCTACCTTCAGCAGGTCATCGGTCCACCTAGTGGGACTCCTTCCATCTCTGCATCTTCCGGTATACAGTCGCCACTCTAGAATCTTTCGACCTTTTTGACATTCGTTCTGAGAGCAACGCGCTCTGCCCACCGCTACATAAGTAAATCAATTCCAAATTTAAGTCAATGGATCGGAATTAACTGCTTTAAAATTCAGTAGTAAGATTTAAACCATACATACCAACAAGTTAAGTGAAATAACAGCCTGTAGCATAGATAATATAATACTAGCATACATTATGTCTCACCCCATACAAAGAAACCGTGCCACGTAACTAGCGTTTTTCATCAGATTATGCCGATTATTTTTTGTAAATCGATCGCGTTCGATTCTATTCCACGGCGATAGATAAATCACCATCTAATAATCAATCGGTATCGATAGATAAATCAAATAATCAGTACAATACGTCGAGACAGTTCCTTTGTATGGGATGAGACACCACTGCCTGTAGTATCAATAATGCCCAATACTAACGGTCTTATATTTCAGTTTAAACGAGCAAATATTTAATACTACACATTCGTACGACATCAGACTGCTCAAAATTCCCAGGAGACACACAAATATTTGTCCCGACGCGATGCGGTTATTAAAATTATCTTGGGACCAAAACAGACATCGAAATGTCCATTTGTGTTATATGAAAAGCACAACTTGCTCGAAATGTGTCTAATAACTATATCGCTTTCAGTGCAATATTAGTTTCCTCGTATTCTGTGTATTTTAGCGACTTCAAAAAATAAAGGTATTGTAATATTGTCGGAATTGCACTATATTCATTTATTTTTGTCCACGCATTTCTCCGAAACTCCGTATAGGATCGTGATCATTCTTTTTAATTGGATTAAGTATCTCTCAACTAAAGGAACAGTGCAAGTATCATCAAAATCAGTTCAGTAGTTTGCAAGAAATGAAACATGCAACGGATCTCCTTAGCGACAAACACCACATATGTGTAAATTAGTTATTATGGGTATTTTGTCAATCCTTTAGGTAACTTACTATAGAACTTGCTCACTTTTTAGTAATAGGGTACTAAAACTAAAAAGAAAAAAAACGAATTTGTATACACGTCGAAATAAAAACTAAAAAAAACTACTTTTAAAGCAAAACACCAAAAGGTGCAAAAATTACTTTCGTTTGGGAAACACAATTGGACAAATCGTCATCTGGCTTGACTTTTTCGAATTATTTCGTCGGCTTTAGGTCTATTCAGATGCAGATGAATACCTGCATTGTACAGTACAAACATTTTCTTAATGCCCCGTACGGCTGTTATGTAGCACAGACTCCAGACACAATGAATCCAGATTAAAATGAATTTCGCACATAACATTTTGCGGTTTTCGCTGACAAATGAAACTCCGAAAATAAAAATAAAACAGTAATTAAATATCACCAAAAAGTATGACAAAAGAGTCCGCAAAAATTATATCCCAGGACCACATTTTGTATGTATGTATATCAATCACCTTTCAAATTACGCCACAAAAAGTTCAGTTATTTAATTTCGAGTTTCAAACGCAAACGCAACTCGTTACGTTACGTTTTTTTTTTGTTTTAAATTAAATTAAAGGTTAACGTAATTTTATCAGACTTTGGTTTAGTTTTTGTTTCATAATTCTAGTTCGAAATTATAAGCAAACATAGCCGGGCTATAGCTGGGAGGCATCGGGTTGTTTAATCAAAATATTCAGGGTGAACTATACTGGTATGCCTCGTTGCTCCAAGGTCGAAATCGGTACTGCTGTACCCGAGGTCCTGGGTGGATTCCTGGGTTGGGCAAAGTGTTATCGGGTTTTGCACCTGGAATTTCTAAGTAGCAGCCCGGAGTCGGTTGATGGCAATAGTCTCACCCTTTTCGGGGAATACGAGCGTGATGTTATGATGCAAAATTACTTTGGTTTAGTTTTTGTTCCTATTTCGAAATTACAAGCAAACATAGAGCCGGGAGGTATCGGATTGTTTAATCATGATATTAAAGGTTGGAGATCAAAGGAGTTTTTGTAACCGTTCGCTATGGCCTCCCGAGTACCGTTTGATGTAATTATTCTGTGTGTGCTTTGTGTACTTCCTAAATAAACCGTATATGAGGTAGGTTGAGGTAAATAAATGTGTTTCGTTTGGTTATTAATGTAGGCGTATATAATATTTATACATACAATCATCAAACAGGTTAGGAGAGGTTTGACTTGTTTGGCTTGTTTACCAAAAATACATATAAGTAGATAAATATAGGAAAAATAATCAATGTAAATAAATATTTCATTGCAAAACTGGGAGCTTAGGAAATTTGGGTTGGTTACATTACCTACGATATTTTTTACCGTATTTCGTTGTACTTAATGGGTTTGGGACAACATCTGTCATAACATCACATCATGCCTGTTTGCCCCGAAGGATTAGTAGTACCCCTAATTTACTTATTTATTTTAACACCCTTCATGACAACAAATATTTGTGCAGCCCTGGCTATTGTACTAGGCAATCATGTATCACAAGAGGCAGACCTCTCAATATACAGGGAGTATTATACATTACGGTTAAGTCACCCTCATTTCGACTGTTATTTTATGTTCCATGTAATACGGTGAGCGTATTACATCAATCGGAAAGACACTCCACACCACACTCCCACCAAGTTACTACCGACAAGTTACAGATCAAAAAACCCAATCTCAGTTGGCCTGAACTAAAAAATCGACCAAGTGCGAGTCGGACTCGTGCACGAAGGGCTCCGTACCATTATCGCAAAAATGGGCAAAATAATCACTTTTGTTGTATTACAGTCCCTCTTAAATATTTATTTCATTCTGGTTTTGGTACAGTTGTTATTATAGTGGCAACAGAAATACATCATCTGAGAAAATGTCAACTGTCTAGATATCATGGTTTATGAGATACAGCCTGGTGACAGACGGACAGTGGAGTCTTAGTCTTAGGGTTCCGTTTTTATCCTTTGGGTACGGAACCCTAAAATCAACCCGTATTTAATATTAGGACTTCAGTAAGTAGAGCTATCTTTTTCATTCGTCTGATTTCAAAACCTCTCAAAGCGAAATATTTGAGGCCCAAGGATGGTCCTTGGTCCTTCAGCAAACAAACAAACTCTAGGATTAATATGCCAATAAACCTACGTCAAAGACTTTGAAGAGCTCGAAACGTCTGTTACGTTGCGTGACATCAGGACTTACGACCAAAAAGAAATAAATAAGTCCTTCCGAAGGAAACTTCTTCCACTCCAATCGACTTCATATCAACGGAAAAACCCTTTATTATGGATTTGAAATCATCCAATGAGAAGTCATTGGATGATTTGGATTCCCGCTCTGGGTGAAGCCGGATGGCGTGCAGATTTTTACTGAGTAAAACCCACACGTGTTCCTTCAGTTGCTCGTGCCAGGGCTGCGGTAACTGTCTTTCAAATTTATCCGCGACCCAGACAGATTTTTTATTTGAACCCTACGTTTAATGTCAATAAATAATAACCGTCAATTTGATTGAGTAAGTGGAGGAAATTTCTTAGAATATAGGGGTCAATTCTGGCATGAAAACTTGTAGAAAGAAATAAAGTTATACGTTATCTAATTTAAAAGCTCTTGAGAATACACATTGACATAATAGACATAATAAAAAAGTTGCTCAAGAATTTGCAAATTTCTTCACTAGCATACCAACTGAAACCTTAAACTCTTCGCCCTCGCTTGCTCTTGGTTTATTAAAAGCGAACGCTTCAGCCTGTCCGACTGAATTTAACTTTTCATATAAAACCCATAACAGTAATACAAGCTTTTAAGCAAATCAAGATCCGCACTCCTGCGTGGTGGATTAGGGGGCTTAATAACCTCTCTCACAGAGAGGATACCTGTGTTCCAGCAGTGGGAATATTAAAAGGCTGACGATGATGATAAAATCAAGATCAAACCGACCGAAGATCTATGAGGAATGTCCATCAAATCTTGTACCACCATTATTCAGAATATAGCGCCGTACTTAGCTTTAATAATATTTTATTTGTGTTTCCAGATGTAACAAAAATATATTAAGGTTTATACCACTTTTAAGTGCTGGGGACAGTAAAGACATAAATAATTATAGACTAGTATCTGTGTTGCCGGTTTACAGCATTTTAAAGATAATGCTAAATCATAATATATATCTTGCACGATACATAGTATGGTTTCACCAAAAAAAAGTTATACAACTGACGATGGTGTTGCCTTATTAAAACATCTTTAATGCGTGGGAAGAGGCACTAGATGATATAGGTATCCTCTGCGACCTGTCGAAGGCGTTTCATTGCGTTAATCATGAAACATTTCTTCTGAAACTTTAACATTACGGGCTAGGCCAATCAGCGTTAATTTTAGTATAATTTTATTCGGATGATAGACAGCAATTAGTTCAAATAAACGGTGTCAATTCGTCGAGGATAAAAGTGAATATGGAGGTACCCCAGGGCTAAATTTTAGGTCCTTTCTTATTTTTAGTACAAATTAAAACAAACTAATAATGGTGTTATTTGCTTATCTCATCTTTAATTTTAAACTAAATAGACGTACTAGTCACTTTGACAACGTAAATAACATAATACGGTAGGTTCAAAATTGGTTCACTGCTAATAATTTAATTTTAAATAGTAAAAATAAAGTGCGTAAAATTTGCCTTGCCGAATGTTAAAAGTACTGAATGTGACATTATATTAAACAAGGATAAGCTAGAATTTGTCGATTAAACGCCTGTTATTAATTATTTATTGTATTTTTAAATTGTTTGTTTTACTCTAGACGCTTTTACGTGCACGTCTTTTTACATCGTTCTCACATATATGTATTTTTCCAACAAGAATGATTAAACCAAATACTTCTAATTAAAATTCATAGAAAAGATTGTCCGTAGAGTTTCTTGCACATGCTTTTCCATGCTTAGAGAGACCGACACTTGCGAATGTTTAACTATATTCATTCATTCCCGTTGTATATTTTTTAGTTTCTTTTGTTCCTGATTTTCTGGTGTACAATGAAGCATACATAAATAAATAAATATGGTTTAGTTGAAATATTTTTTTCACTTTAATTTTAAATTCTCAATTCAGAAAAAGGCTTATATCGAAATCGGTTTCTATGCTACACATCTCGATCTTTCAGGCTTTGTTCCTCGTTGATTTTTAACCTTATAAACGTTTCTGGAAAACTCGGGCTCGTGAAATGTACGTTTTCAGTTCTATAAGAAACAAGCTTTTATACAGATTAAAGATAACTTTTTTTGTGCTACAACTAAAATGTACCTTAACATAAAACAGGCTTAATATAACAGTATTAGCTATTTATTTGATTAACTTCAATCAGAATAGATCGACGTCAATCAATTATACCAATGTCTTTCTCTTCAAAGACACGTGCAAAACACGATTTTATAAACCTTTATAATAGATTTATTAATATATCTGTTCCAAAAACATGCTGATAGGAATTATTATGTATAATATTATAATAATTAATTTAAGCTTTCGAATTAATTATTTTCATCACACTTGCACGTAAAAAGTATCTAAACATACAGGTTAACTTGGCCGTAATGCTATAAAACCCTCGGGCTTTCTTTTTGTCATGAAACCCTAGGGCGGTAAGTAATATTTTTTTAATTTATGGCACAGCACACAGGTCATGCAAGTTCAAGCAAGGAGTTTACACGGGCGGTACGGGAATTACGAACCTCGACTCAGAAAGCCCTCAGTCTTCGACTTCGGGCTTCTACTAGAGCCTCGATCGTAATTCCTTACTTACCGCCCTTAATACACAATGTACTATTACGTAACAGTTCGAAATTCAACAAAAGACGATGTCGAATAACTTTATTGTTTTTCAATAAGTCGACTTTGCCTGCCAGCACGGTAGGAAAGTGGAAACGACGCTGACGATAGGCTTCAAACAAATTACAGAACAAACCACCCAAAGTTTCATACAGCAGAGTTACCTAGTTCAATTTTAATTTGCATTAATAATGCCAGGATTACCAGTTCAATTGAATTCTCCTAACTGAATTGTCATTTGCCGAATCATATTGTCAAATGTACGTTACGCGGCTATGATTACGTTCCATGTTCGAATTTTCAAATTAATTGGCGGATTGTTTGTATTTGTGACAACTGAGGTCAAATGCGTAATAACATGGTCCATTTGTATAATTATATCTAGTAAAGAGGTGAAACTTTTTGTATGTAAAGTGAGTACTTCCAGAGATTAGAAACAATTTTCGTAATTGAATCAGCATCCAATTAGGGTAATTCTTAGTAATAGAAAATTCTTAATAAATTCTTAGAAAGCCTTCAATAGTAGAAAGTAGTAGATAGGTATATGGCCACGGGAGCGAGTCAGTATAAAATACGTTTGGATAATGTTAAAATCTTTCACTTATTTATAAAGATCGACATGCTTAGAAGAGATTTAATTTATAAGTAATTAGCTGCCACCCGCCTGCCGACCGCGTGGTATTAGTACTTTTTCCAATATCTTTATAAATTACTAGAGGACGCCTCGCGGTTTCACCCGCGTAGTTCCCGTTCCCGTGGGAATACAGGGATAAAAAGTAGCCTATGTCACCCGGGGATAGAGTAGCTTCCCAACGGTGAAAGAATTTTTGAAATCGGTCCAGTAGTTTTGGAGCCTATTCGGTACAAACAATCAAACAAAAAAAAAAATCTTTCCTCTTTATAATATTGGTATAGATAGACTTTGTGTTATTCTGATGTTTAAGCTATATTCTGTAAAGTTTCATCAAAATCCGTTCTGTATTTTTTGCGTGAAAGAGTAATTAACATCCATCCATCCATCAATCAATATATACAAACAAACTTTCACGTTTGTAATACAACTATAAGCTTATAAAATTTCTTTTGGAAGTTATTATTTATGTTTAAGAGAAGGCAACAGGGGAGGGATCTATCTTCCAGTAAAATTTTTGTTTACCGACAAACTCGGGTAACGAAATTATTTGTAATTGAAAAAATTGGTCCTTCTCTCCGCATTGAAGATTTCAAGTGAAAAGGGCTGTACTGTGTACATACTTAAATCCTAACGTTGGTAAATATATTATTTAGGTATTACGTAACTTTTTTGCCTGTAATGAAATTCGAAGACCCAAAAAGTCTACCGATTTAATTTAAAAAAAAGTTCAGTGCTTGTATGTTTACAAACTTTGTATGTCTAGGCTATTTGCCATTTTAATTTTGTTTTTTAGGAATCAGACCGCTGGCCCAGTTTAAAATCACCTACCACCTACCTAAATAAAAATAAAATGCTATTCGTTGGTTAACGCAACAGTAAAAAACTAATGAACTGATTTGCTGTTAAAAATTCAAAATATAGTCCTAATAAGGTTTTAGCAAGAAAAAACAAATTTGGAAAGTTTACCGAAAAATTGGAAAATTTTAGTTCAACTGATAGTGCTTTTTCCCATGAGAATAGGTATTGTATGAACTCAGAATCTGAACAGAGCAACGTCTGTCGGGTCAGTTGGTATGAAAATGAAAAAAAACAATCATCTTGAGTATAGACCCACGCAGGTCCCAAGCACAGTGTCCCACATTTTTATAATAAAAGTATATCTTGTGTATTTTTCATTTGTTCCAGTGTAAGCAATGACATAAATTGCGAGGAGAGTGAACACTTGGCAGTATTATATTATCTGTGACTTGGTTTAGTTTCTTAGTGTTTCTACTAAGGGTATATAAGATAAGCATTATTTTTCATTTTGCTTTTACACGAACTTTCTTTTTAAGTAACGTAAGAATTTTCTGAGTTGGATTAGAATAGTAGATACGTTAACAGTTTACTGCGTAGAGTTACGATATTAATTTGAAATATTTTGCAAATTACAAATAATACGATTTTTACAGGAGAAAAAAAATTATTTGATTAAATGCCAGAGTGTATAAGGTATCATTTTGACTTGTAATAGATTGTTACTTAGTTTTCCATGCCAAGTTAAAAACTCTATTAAAACAAAGAAAACATACTAATATATCTAAACAAAGTAAGATAAATCAACTAAGAAATGATATAATTTAATATAATCTATGTAATAAATCTTTCACGTATATATTCTCGATGTTTGGTCCTTCGATACAAATGCCGGATTCGCCGAAAACCTGAATGAAATACACAAAAACATGATATCCCCTTTATAGTACGAAAACCAATTTAAATTTCAAAAGTACTCACATCGGAAATGCAGCTGATCAAAGCAACACAGCAAAAATTGTGCAAGAGTTATCAAAATAAAACCAGGTCAATTTTACGAAGAAACACTCACACACCACACAAAAAATTCAGAAAAGGTATAGTATACAAGAAGATCACTTTTAAGCTATAATTTATTGTGAAATTGAAAGTTCAAGATAGATATTCATTAATGATTTAGAGGTTTTTATATCGCACTGTTTACCGTTGCGACTGACATGGAAGGAACGTCCGTCTGTCGCAGCGCCAAAAGCGCGACTGACGAGGTCTAGGCGAGCGAGGCGACGAGCAGTCTCGGAAAATCAGGTGTACTACATTGACATACACAAGCATGGATGAGGCAATGAAAATAGGAATGACACTTTCCTGCTATCTCTTTCACGCTCACTTTTACATCCAACCCGCATCTGAGATGAAAGAAAGGGATGGTGCGAGCCGTAGTACGCTGGCGTATCTAGTAATTTTTAGGCCTTTGTCTCCGCCCCGCTACGGCTAAAGGCAGGACTCTGAATATTTAATTTCGGAGTGTATTTAAGCACACTGAAAGGGCATTATTTAGGCACGAGGGTCAACATTATCACTTATTCAAGTGTTGTGAACGATTATAGAATACTTTGTTTAAACGAGAGCTCGAAATTATCTCTTTATTTAGATGAGTAAGCTTATTTTAAGTTTACAGGTTTTAAAGCCTTAATTTAGCTTCTATGCGTCTGCACCTTGGTACAAACGAAATGATAACCTCCATCGGGACCTAAAAGTTGAGTTCATCGAAAAAATTATCCAGCAATTTGCAGAAGCTCACGAATAGAGACTTCATCAGCATATGAACGTCGAGGCAATCCAGCTTCTCGATCACACAAACATAGTGAGAAGACTAAAAAGAACAAAACCTTTCGAGTTAGTGTTTAGTGTGAATTTGAATAGTGTAACATACAAAAGTTCTACCAAACAAACACAAGACCGAAGTGTATTTGCCTTAATAGAGACAATAAGAAAGGTACTATTGGACACATTCTTAGTAAAGACAATGTTATAATTTAGGTTATAGTTAAATAAGATTAGGATCCATCCTATTGATGAACCCGGAAAAAAAAATCTTTAAATTATGCATGTGCATCTTCTATATTGACTGGCATTTTCATGATAACAGTTTTTAGTTTCCATGTTCTATCATAGATCAATTCCATAGTGAGCTAATCGAGCAGAAAACTTTCAAAAACCGTTTTATGACCAAATTTCAAAGATCATAATAAATGGGCTCAAGTTTAAAAGTTATCTACAATCTTGTTATATGCACCTGCATATATAAAACTGCAAGGGAATGTGGACAATTTTACTTTCGAGATATATTTCAGACATTTAGCAAATCATAATAAATATAGCATGTATTCTTCGAAGGTTTAGGCAATTTCACCAGTTATATCTATTTACCATGTAGTATGGGGGTAAACCTTTAACCCCGTATTTCTGAATTAAGAATCTAAAGTTAAGTATTTATTAAACTACTATTAGCCAATTACTTTAGCCAGAAAACCTTTCAGATCGGACTTCCTGCCTTAATGTAGGGTTTGACGTTCTTAACTCGAAATGTTTATCTGTAATCTAAGCTTATAAACTGTTTAAAATATTCAAATAGAAGTCCCTAAAAATAAAACCGTAAACACTATCTGGCATAAATATAAATAAGTTCATAGAGTTCCGTTGCCAAATCAAAGTGGAAATAACTTCCAAATTGGCCAAATAAGGTCACATTATGTAAATGTTGCACTCAGCTATTTTCAGCCGGTTAAAATCTAGGTGCAAGTAAATAGGTCAGCCAGGTATTTCACAAGGGGTGGTAATTATATTTTGAAACAGCTGTGCCTAGTGCATATTTAATTAGGGGTTGGGCCACCCCTAATCAAAAAGACATATTATCCTAATCCTGTGGATAAGGATAATATGACTATTTTCATTTAATAATAGGGTTAACTGATTTTCAAGGTTAGGCTGTGCATGTCATGGTTAGTCCGGGGCTGTGTGACCAATCTTCTTTATTATAAGACACTGCGTAAGGATATCACGTTGCGTTAACAACGTTAAGTGACCCTTGTAAACGAATAATCCCCAAGCTATGATATTGAGTAATAACAAAATAATAATTTGTATCATAGAATATTTGTTCTATTTATTTTATCACTAGCTATACCAGCGGCTTCGCCCGTCATCCCAAGGGAACATTATACTGGGATAAAATCTTATGTGCCTATGTGCTATTCCAGACTATAATCTATCTCTGTGCGAAATTTCAACGAGATACGTTCAGTAGTTTTTGCATGAAAGAGTAATAAACATACAAACACACTTTCACAGTCAGAAACTTTCGCCTTTATAATATTAGTAGAAGATAGTAAGATTCTTTTGCTCTTGCCACCGGCTTAGCGCTCACGCCCACGAGACGGTTTTTCGCCGGAGCTAAGCCCGGCGTCGAACCGGGTCTACGTCCGGTCGTCAGTAATGTATGGGACACTATGGAGCCATACACACGACGCCGGGGCTAGCATCGGCTCAGTTTGATGGCTTTGGAGTGGCAAAAAACCGGGCCGAATTAAAACCGTCTCGTATGCATGAGCGCTTAGTCCGCGAGAAAATTGAAAATCATTCCATGTCTTCCTATTGCAGACATAAACAATATTCTGGGTCTTAAATAGGGCCTTGGTCCACCCGTGTTCCAAATGAATGACATTCCTGATTCAATTTCAAGTGCATATCGGACGAATTGCATCGTATTGAGTGTGTGAACGTACTTGCAATTTTGCTTGTTACATATCAATTATTGATATATACTTACTACAATATACAATAATATTATAAAGAGGAAAGAATTGTATTTTTGTATCTAACGAATAAACTTAAAAAATACAAGACCGATTTCTAAAATTCTTTCACTGTTGGGAAGCTACACTATCCCCGGGTGACATAGGTACTTTTTATGCCTGTGTTCCCACGGGAACGGGAACTACGCGGGTGAAACCACGAGGCGTCCGCTAGTTTGATATAAATCGAATCCCATCAAGCCATCAGGAAGGTCGCTCACATCCAAACCCGTTCAGCTGTTGAGACAAGAGGTCCTGAACAAGTGACATTCTATCATAAAAAGCGTGGCGACAGCGATTGTCACAAAGACAAACTTGTATGGGATTGTTAAGCGATATCGAAATCACGTGATCAATCCCTTACATTCCGACTATCGCCTTCGCTGACAACGAATGCCACGTGTCTAGAGCCTCAGACAGCTTAACAACAACAACACACAAACTTTTACTCTTATAATATTGTAGTAGGCAAATTAGGACAAGATGTTGTGTCCCGAGCTATGTAATAATTGATTGTATCACATACATACAGTACAACTATTTTCTAAAAGTCCCTCGGCAATCATCACATTGCCGAATACAAACGAATGTTAATTTCCTTGTCCATCAATTATTACATTTATCGTGTATAATAGTTTGAATTCAGAACTGAACTAAGTACTTTATTGTGGTTTTGTTTTAGTTTCCGTGTGAAGTATATAGAGCTGTAAAACTAATTTCCTATTTTCCTTTAGCACTTTTCTTTCCAGTTTTTTTATACATTACATTAAGTTAATACTCTTTTTTAAGATTTATATATACTGCCAAGTTGATTGAGAGCGTCCGATCTGCACCAAGTGCAAAGGGCAACTGATATAAATCCGACGACTGACGAAACACGAAGTTTGCCGACGGACATTAAGAAAATAGTTGTACTGTACATAACATACGCCACTTTTTTCCCAAAGGTGGTGGTAGAAACTACAGAACGCTACCTGCTACGGTCCTTATATACTCTTTCTGCTTCATTTACGCTCATACACGCACGCCGGTTATAAGTACTGATTGATTTTATCAGAGTCTTTATTGACTTTCATTTGAATATGTATTAATTTATAGTACCTACTATAAAAGCTATTTCAAAATGTTATCCATAATGACTGATATCCGTGCTAGTTTTAATTTCAACATCCGTCATAAATTGGTTTTACTAGAACCCATTAGTTGGTATACAATAAAGCATTGCAGTACAACACATTAAACTGGACCAATATTCGGTTATTTTTAAAGCTTACATTAAGTGTATCTGATATGGACCATGTGATTAATACGGCATTATTCATAATGCCCGGGCAATTCAAAAATACCCAATATGAGTAGGCAATGTGATAAAGACTATTGAAATAATTAAACTGACCGGGCTTTATTGGGCAGGATAATAAAAGATGTGATATTAAATTATTTTAATGTTGATATTGGTTTCAATATAGAAAAGGTAAGCGTGTCTTTCATATTTTTGTTATTTTTTTTTACATTTTATATCTACTCAAGCGCGTAGCATACCTACGAGTCAAATATGCATGTTTGTCCTTGATTCTCCTTACATACTAGACCCTATTGCATCCATACTTCTGGATATAAAGAAACATTCATAATATTAAAATAAGAAAAAGAAGATGCCAACGAATTGAGAACCTCCTCCTTTTTTTTAAGTCGGTTAGAAAGACAACAATATCAAGTTTAAAACAGTCATACTCATAAACTACAAACGTCGTAGAGGCGTGATTCGTAGACGCGTAGCCGCGTAACCCGTAGCCGCGTAGCGCGTAGCACGTAGATTTAAGCCTACGCAAGCCTACGTGCTACGACTTAGTTGTTTTGGGTTCAGCTGGTTTGCCGACCAATAAATATTTCTTGTTTAAAAATGTACTTTAGTACTAAAATCTAGTCTTATTCGGCAAGTAATGTGAGGGCTACGAACGGGCGCAGGGTAATTTGGGGAATTATAAGTGAGAGGCAGGCTTGCTACTGGAAATAAATCTATTTTTACCATCAGATGTTCATAGGGTTCAATAATCAAATAATGGCTGTCTAGTATAATTACCACTTTGTATGAACCGTACCAAAAGAGTTTAGTTAAAATTGTGATTCGAAAAAATCGCACAATAAGGATACCATGAGACGGGGAAAACTTTTTAACATGTTTATTTATATAAGTGTTTTTTTTTGTTTATGTTCTAATTATTTAGTTCGTATCGACGCTCAGACGCGACTGTATGTACGAATATGAATATATCTTTGGGAACAGAACCCAAAACGCTGCTTTCTAGCTGTTTCTATTCTTTTAACATCAGTCAGTGTTCTACAAATTCTTCGTAATCCGCCATACGAATAATCGCACGAGCGCTGATTCCACGTGCGTTAAAAACAATCTAATAATTCTGATCAAATTGCTAGCTTTTGTTCTCCTTTTTAATGAATGTTGAAACTCCGCTCGTGCATATCTTACCTAAAGCCTCATACACAACCTCGGACGATGCGATTTGCGATTAGTATCAAGTGTCACTTACACAACATCATGCCATGCCACAGAGATAGTGACTTGACATCCGCTCTCAATGCTTGGCAGTCGCCGCGCTGATTGCTAATATGTTTTTTATTTTTATTAATAATAGGCTCGCGCTTGACCACTATCTTACCTGATGGTAAGCGATGATGTTGTCGACGGTGTAGCACGCTTGCCTAGAAGTAACCTATTCACTCTTGACTTAAGCTCCCCTAAATTGTAGCTATCAGGTAACAGACTCCGCTATGGATTACCACTGCTTAGCTATACGTCATCTATGTATTTCCTTCGCACGATTAATACGAATTAAACCGTCAATCCGCATGCCTCTAATCTGACCTCTAACATACAATTTGTATATTAGAGGCCAGTGCTGTCGCAGGATGCTTATGCTTAAGCGCGTTGGTTGTGGCCAAGGTAAGTGTATGTTCTTGTGTACTTAATGAGGCGGAGATAAAAATCTGTTTGTCAGTGCAAGGCGGGTTAACATAAAATGAATGTTTTTCGGTCTGGTGGTTTTAAAAATTGTTCGGTTTATTTTATAGTTTCAGGTTTTTTTAATAAAAATTTTGCTGTTAACATATTCAGGTAAGGTTTAAAAAGAGTCAAAGTTTTGAATTAAGGTTGAACGACAATTTTCTTGTTAAACTTTAGTCTTTGTAATCGAAAAACTCTTTAACCATCGCTGATAATGTTTGTAAATAGTACAAAAGTTATACGAGGCGCTATTTATGTAACTTTTTCTTGTAAAAGCGTATAAAAACAATTTCTAAATAAAATAAAACTTATGCCTATAAACATAGCCACAATTTTATTTTCTTAGTAATAGATGTAAGTTTTTAATCTTAGACCAATAAATCGAAACTGCAAAGCAGCAATTTCATTGCGTCACTTACAGAAAAGCAAAAATAATAACTTTAAACGTGTATCAATGCAATCACACCCTCGATTTCTGAATTAACTAATAGAAGTTGAGAATTTTTTAAACTCTATCCCAAAAACCTGTAACTTTAACATTAAATTAAGGGTTGCAATGCCCTTAAATGTTCAGAAACTAACGTTTGTAATGTAGAAAGTCCATTTACTGTGCAATGTGTGCCAGGTGTACATATACAGGGTAAAAGGAAATAATCGTACCTGTAAATTAGTGTGTAAAATTGTCTTGTTTAATACTTTTTTTTGTTTTTAATTATTATTAACTGTGTATTCTCAATTCAAGAACCGGCTTATACTACCTAATCTCACGAAAACCCTCACAGTTTTTGTAAAGATTAAAACATAAAACAAAAATGTACAAAGGGTCCTCAGCACCGGGGATGCCCCACTTACGTCAATCTCGGAAATTACTCTGTCGGCCATCTTGCAAACTTTCTATTAGGTACAATATGTTTTCGTTCCCCGTATAAAAAATATTGTGCGCCTCACGAGTATGTCAAGCGAAATTCATCATATTATGGTAATCATAATTATGTTTGGTATTATATGAGGAAAATTGGTAATTTAAAAATAACATAATAGCTTTTTTTGGTGTGACTAAAACTTTTTTTATACCTATGATATTCGTGTCCGCCAGGTCGCTGGTGTCCGCCAGGGCTGTCTTCTTTCGCCCCTCCTTTTTATAATCGTCCTCGACGTAATCATGTTGCGAATTTACGATAGCAGGCGTCGCGGGATAGAGTGGGGATTAACCAACGTCTTGGAAGACCTGGACTATGCTGATGGTCTATGCCTGCTGAGTCATACACATGCCGACATGCAAGCGAAACTGAACGACCTGCGCCAGGAGGCGGCGAATACTGGGCTCAATATTAACATCCGGAAGACCCAGGAGATGCGTACAGATGTGAGGAATTCTTCACCGATATTAATTGGCACAGAGCTTGTGGAACGTGTCCACAAATTCACGTACCTCGGGAGGGTTGTGTCAGACACTGGAGGAAATGAAGAGGATATCACTTCACGGATCGCCAAAGCGCGAGCTACCTTCGCACAGCTGAGACCTGTGTGGCAATCACGTAAACTCAAAATCTTCGCGTCCAATATCAAATCCGTGCTGCTCTACGGGTGCAAAACGTGGAAGGTAACAAAGGACATCTCACGCCAAATCCAGGACTTTATCAACATATGTCTTCATCACATCCTCGGAATTTACTGGCCCGAGATCATCTCTAATGTAGAGCTGTTGGAGAGATGCCACGAGACCTCGATGGACCGCCAGATCCAGCGGCGTATATGGTGTTGGATTGGTCACACGCTCCGAAGGGATTCAGATCACATTCCTAAACTGGCCATGGATTGGAATCCTGAAGGAAAAAGGAAGCGAGGCCGTCCCCGTCAAACCTGGCGACGCACCGTATTGCCTGAAGGGACGAGTATCGGAATGACGTGGAGCAAGGTGAAGTGCGAAGCTCAAGACCGGTCTCAATGGAGGACTACTGTGGAAGCCCTCTGCCCCAGCTAGGGACCATAGGACCTTAAGTCAATTAAGTCAAGATATTCATGACCTATAAAAAATTATGCAAGGCATTTTTTGCGTATGTTCAAATGCAACGAAATTAACAATCACTTTTACGACAAAGACGTAAATGCCTTAAATGAGGACGATTAAACAGTTTAGTAATCATCAAAATTCACAATCATTTTCGATATTTTCCTCTGAAAAGAACACATCTTAAAATTGCTACTAAGAAATCACACTTCACACAAATTTAATCATTTCTTTTCATGGTCTATAGTTCCTGAGGGAATATATTTTCAAATTATTTTCCGTTAAATCCGTTCAAACTAAAAGTGTATAAAACGTATGTGTATACAACTCACGTCTTTCTCCTTGGCATAATAAAGGGTGCGCCCGCGCAGCCTGAAGTACCGGCGCTGCCATCGCTGGAAGCTGCGCGTCTGCTTCATCAGGTAACCCTCCTTGACCACGGGCTGGAGACAAAAAAATAAAAATTTACCGAGTGATAAATTATATTATTTTTTAAAGTCTTAAAAGGAAAGTAAAAGGAAGGAAAGTATTTTCATAAAAAGGGATATTTCTAAATAACCTGCAACTTCACTTGCTTGTAACTGTCACATAGACAAAATAAACCTTGTCGTGTTATGTCGTGCAAGTGTCGATGAACCGCAAATTATTCACCTGACATATTCAGAGAATGCAAAGGTTAAGCGCCTTGAGGCTAATTTAGCATACCATTAGTTGTTTTGCTCAAAACGAGAAGAATAACCGCCAGGCAAACTAAACCATCAATAAGCTAACTATCAATCCAATAAGGTGACATGACAGTTACGTGGAAAAGAAGTGTATTTTACTATACCCCCTAACCTTTTCGTTCTGCTACTGTACATTTATTTGAGTAAAACACTTGAGAATACATGTACCTTCAACAGGTTCGTTACCACTCCGGTCACCAGTAACCGTCAACAATTATTTTTTGTGTCGAACGGAGTGGCAGTGAAGGTTTAAATAATAACAAGTGAAAATAATAATAACTTCTGAATTCCCTTCTTGGAAAACATGCAACTTTAATATGGTTAGAACAGCATCTCCAGATTCTCTAGAGACATATTTAAGTCGGAACTAAGTTAGTTCGTAGGTGTAATGCTTTTATACAGAATATCACAAACGTGAGCATAAGGGTCAGGTCATAGTGTCGCAATGAATAATTTTTAAGATAGCGATACAATAATGAAATTTATTTCATCATCATCATCCAGTTGATTCCCACAGGTCATTAGTACACCAACTGGGAGATCTTCTAACGCTGCGTCTTCCAGTACGAGGTCGTCACTCCAGAAATTTTCAGCCCCATCGGCCATGCGTTCTGCGAACAATATGCTGCCACATATCTTTGACAATTCTTCGGGCTATGCCGGTAACCTTAGTCCTCCTGCGGATATATTCATTTCTGATTCGATTACGCAAGGCAACTCCTCTATGGATGAATAAGACTTCTGTTGAACTTTATTACCAAAAAAAAACTTTTTTGCAAAAAAATACTACCGACTTCCAAATACAAAACTACAAAGTGAAAATTAACTTTATTTTTTGAAGTCGGTGTCCAAAAAAGTTTTTATTTTTCACTTTTCAGTTGTACCTACCTAATAGGCCAGTTAGTAAGGTAACTATAACGCCAGAATAGATTTCATGAAACTCGAACATAACCGGTGTAATGAGAGATCTGCGTACCCCTTAAGAGCGTACTGACGATGTGATGTTTTGTTATGAAATGGTATAAACAATAGATATACTCGTACATGCAATTGCAGCAATCCCGAGAGATTTGCCGTTATTTATTGAAGAGTTCTGTTGTATATCTCCAAAGTTCTTCATCAGATCTTCACCAAATTAAAATGGAACCAATTTCGAAACATACGTTTTCAAACAAATAAAGAATTTTCAAAATCGGTCCACAATTGACGGAGTAATCGATGAAAATACACAAAAAAAAAAAACAAACATGAAGTCGAACATAGAACCTCCTCCTTTTTGGGAAGTCGGTTAAAACATGATATTCATTTCAATGAAAGAATTCGAATACACCAACAAGATTTTTAAATTCAAAATTCATACATATTCGATTTCTCTCACATAAGTATGTACCTTTCTTGTGTAGTTAATAAACTTCTATATTGTATAGCGAATTTATGAAATGTGAGGCGTGTTCAGCGTCGCGTCTCAGTGTCATCTGACCGTAACTTAAACATAGTGCTTGATCCTGTGGGTTGGTTTTTAGCGCTAAGCCGCTTAACTTTCAATTACCTTGAAAACTAGCGAAGCACTTTAACTAGACATTGTGTTACCAGCTTTATTTGAAGATTTCGTGGGTGTATGTCAAGATGTATGCAGTGAACTGTACGATGCTTTCACAATAATAACACCAACGAGGTCTAGTGATTTCAAAAGTTACTGTTGAGCATCGGGTCCAGGGTTCCACTGCCTGGTCGGACAAATTGTTGTTTTCCATCTGTACTTTCTTAGTACCAGCCCATCACCTAGATTAGTGCTGAGCTGATGGCTATTGATTCGCCCCCTGTTAGGGCTCTTTCAATTTAAAAGTTTGGTGTCGGATTGCTGCAGCGCCGCTTCGGTGCGGGTTTCGTACTGCGCACGTTCAGTTGTTTTTTTTTCATACAATTTATACACCGTCACCCAAAATGCAGAAATGAAGACATCCGCAAGAGAACCAAGGTTACCGATATAGCCCGAAGAATTTCCAAACTTAAGTGGCAGTGGGCAGGGCACATTGCTCGCAGAACAGATGGCCAATGGGGCCGAACAGTTCTAGAATGGCGACCGCATACCGGAAGACGCAGCGTTGGAAGGCCTCCCTCTAGGTGGAGACCTTGTCAAGACTGCGGGCGTCCGGTGGATGCAAAACGCACAAGACCGATCAGTGTGGCGACGCTTGGGGGAGGCCTATGTCCAGCAGTGGACATCTTTCGGCTGAAATGATGATGATGATACACCGAGAGCGCAGTGTGGCGACAATGCCGTGTACGCATGACTGTTGAAAAATCAACTGGTCTTGCGCAGTCACCCGCACTGCTGCGGCGACGCAACAATCCGACACCAAACGTCTATATTGAAAAAGCCATTAATATAAATCGAAATTCCAGAGAGCGCTTGCAAACAATAAAACGAGGCTACAAAAACCATGTGTAGGTTTGCTAGGAGAATGACATAATGTGAATGCCATGGTTTCTATGGCCCAAGTGATTGGGCCATAATAATTATGGCTCGACGATATCACCAAAGTTGTGGGAAACACCAACTGCCTAATTGCGTATTTGAATTCGGCAACGCAAAAGGCTTTTACACCATGAAAGTGTATGACAAATACTCTTTCAATAATAAAGTACCTAATGGCAAAAGTTCTTGAACTATTTCGAAAAGAGCATGGCAGTATCTGCACCAATGAAAGCGCCCAAAAATGTTTGGCAAAACCTAATTATTTATAGACAATTTGTCATATTCTTTCATGGTGTCAAACCCTTTGCCTTGCCGAATTTACTTACGCAATTAAGCTGCCGGTTGAGTAACGCATGGAAAGGATAGAACCATAATCATTGGCATAACGAAAGCACTATATAGCCAGTAGTAGGTGATGCCAGGCTGATATGATGATTCCGATGATGACGTCACCCAGAACGCAGCGTACCCGAAACACCAACGTTGTCAAATAAGTAATCATGTTTTCTTTATTTATTTCTACCCGATAGCTTCAACTAAAATCTTTTTTCAACTCAATACTTATTTCAATAATAAATAATAATAAAATAAAGCGTAAGTCATCCCCTGCCATTTTATAGCAGTGTAGATCAACAGTGGTCAGGCAGGGGCTATTAGCCCTTCTATAGTTTTAGGTAATCAATCCACGAAACCTCGCAAACCCATAGGCCAATAAGTTTTGCCTCCATATTTTGTAATAGTCCTGCACCAGCCGGGGATTATCCTTGGTTGCACTTGTGTTGTGCCTAAAGGGATAATTTTCGGTTGGTGTCACCTTTCAAGCTACATGTCTAACAAGGTCTCTGCCAGGTGGTTTCGGCCCCTGGTACGCCTTTTAAAGGTCCGTGACCCTAGGGTCCCGAGAATCTCAAAGATTAATAATAATAATGCAAGCCTGTCACTATCCCACTGCTGAACAAAGGCCTCTTCTCATCCATAGAAGGCACGAGCATTGATCACCACGGTTGCTCAATGCTGATTGTGATTTCAGACACATTAACTGTAAGTCCAGGTTTCCTCACGATTTTTTCCTTCACCGTTGTCTGTGATGTCCAAGATAAAACTTAGAAAGTACATATGAATTTGAAAAATCGCATTGGTACTTTACCCGTATTTGAATCCACGACCTCAAGCACGAGAACCGAGATCTTAGCTACTGGACCACCACGACATTTTATCCATTTTAAAAATAGAAAACATCTTCCGCGTGGACTGCCTCAGACGTCGACGTCGAAGCGTCACGTGATCGAAACCGTGCGGATAATTACGAAGACGTGCGGAAATAAAAAGAAAGATGGCCGACACTGTTCGAGACAAAATATTAAAATGCGAAACTGATGAGGCGATGAGGGATGAATATTATGAGCACGGCATTGTAAAGGGAACGAAGGTAAGTAAGATTTATTGTAAGACAATTCTATTGTTTTAAAGATCTAGGTTTTATTAAAACTTAATAAAGAAATAGAAAATAAGTTTATTTTTTATGCTTTTTAGCTTACCGTACCTTACCGATTGTCATCCAAAAGTAAGTGTATTCAAAATTTAATCTTAATCGGTGGATGATAACTGCTTTTAATTTCATTTGTAAGATTTGACACGAACACAACATACATTTATACGTTGCAAGTTAGTAAAAACATTTTTTTATTTTTTTTTAAGTACAAGCATTTTCGTATTCTTCTCAACAAACCCTTTCATTTGATACCCATATCATGGCAGTGCAAAAAAATAACTGGTCCGCTATCTTGGGCCGTCCGCCATATTGTATTTAGATTGACGTCACTTAGCTAACCATGCATTGTCATCCAAACTAAACGTGTATGCAAAATTTCATCTTATTCGGTGGAGGATAACTGTTTTAAAATTCAGTTGTAAGATTTGACCCGAACACAATACATGCATACATTGCAAGTTAAATAAAAGCTTATAAAAAGCTTGTAATAACTGAGACCCACCTGTGAAAAACAACAAAAAGTGCCAAATCAGATCACTGTACAAGCAGTCTGATAGCTATTTTAGCTTAATCTCAAGTTTGATTCACAGACTCACACAGGGCGTTCCAAAGAATGGACACAAACATACACTCGGCAAATATTACCCTTCTTCTGGGTCAGTCGGTATAAAAATTCCAAGAAATTAGAAAATTTAAATATTTTCTTGACAGGTTCGACAAATATATGTAAGAAGCTTGATAGTTTGTCGGATTTTCGCTTGTCACCTGTCGCCTTGCCTGGCGGTTTTGTTAAACTGGCTCCTGATCTACTCAAGTCAAAATCTGCTCCATACAAGGAGCAAGGAAAAGTATTAAACATCAACCTACAAAACACCCCAATAATATATGGGTTTTCAAACCAGACATACCCATCAAATGTGTCAAGGTTTTTTTTAATTTCTATTGCATGCTACTTAATTTATCTAGTAGTAGACGCGCTTCGTTCAACTATCTATTGAAAACAAAACTATGACACGACTAGCTTCTGCCAACGACTTCGCCCACGTGAATGTTGAAAATTATCCCAAAGGAACATATTCCCGGGATAAAAAGTATCCTATGTGCTATTCCAGACTATAATCTATCTCCGTGCCTATTTTTATCCAGATTCGTCCAGCCTTTTGAGTGCTAAGAAGTAACAAACCCACACACTCACAAACTTTCGCCTTTATTATATTAAACACCCCGATTCAAACATTTCACCAAACATCGCTAAGGACACTCTCGATAAAGTCACCTTTCAACCAAAAAAATCGACGAATGAAATCAAATTCGGTTCGGACAGATACACAAATACACAAAGACACAAATACCCAAATACACATGTACACAAATACACACATACACAGGTACACACGTCAAAATTATAACACCCCTCTTTTTCCGTCGGGGGTTAAAAATAAATATTTACTGAGATTATAAGCGACTACCAAGACAGGTATTGCAAAATAATCATGAGTTTTTTTTTTTTTTCCCTCTGGCTTCGCACGGTTTGTGCATTCAGCCAATGTCACGTCAGAAAATCATGAGTTATCCTAAAAAGAATACGTGGCAGCAACCTTAAGGGGCTGAGGTTGAACAGTTGACAATCGACATCTGAGGTTCTAAGCCACGCCCACTGTCATCGATACTTTAGGGGCAAACTTAAATTGGAGCGAAAAGTATTTGAAAATTAAATACACAAGGCCGACCACAGAGGATATGATGCAAAAACGGACTCTTCCGATGGTTTTTACAAAAATATTACCGCGCAAGTTCTTATTTCAAACTGGCGGCTAGCATCTGACATCAGATTGTTCACTGTTATTTTGCCTATGAATGCAACCCTATTGCTACGAAAATAAAGATCACTAAAATAGGTAATCTGGCTAATGTCATACGATGTCTGCTTCTATCCGACTGCCACATATAAGAACACAGAAGCAGAATTTTTTTTTATCATTTTTATAGCCAGATAATTTTATTTATATTATTTTAACGAGTTCTACTATACTGAAATGGACTGTGTAATGGTAACTTTGTATTGGAAACTTTAAATTTGAATTGATATTTCGTGCTTTCATTAATCAATTTAATCATTATTTACAATAGGAAAGTCCCATCAAATTGTAAAACACCTTAAATTTACAAATATCCAGAACTTATTAGGTTCGGCATTGTCTTTTTAGGCATATTTAAAATATCTAATAGAATTTAGTCATAAGTCATTTATTCATTTGTTTAACATAGGTAAAATAATTGGTATATACAGGTAATAAAGAGTGCGCTATGTTATGCCAGAGGGCGTACAAATGTTTGCAAGTAGGTAATTAAAAATAAAAATCGAGCCAGCTAAATCTCAATAATCAAATAAAATAAGCCTGGACAATAAAACAACAATTATAAAGAATTGCATAATACAAATCAATGAAATCAATGTCAATGTAAATATCAATATAAATCAATGTCAATAGAAAATAAAAACAATAATAATAACTTAAAAAAACAAAATGTCAATACAGTACATGTCAATGCACAGACTGAAAAACAGATAATAAGACTATGTCAATATATGTACAAATGTCAATATACAATATTAATGATAATATACAATTTTAAAGTCACTAGGACACTATTAATATCATTTGTACAATTCATAGGTTCATATTCCTTGTTTAGTATTCTCTTGAAATATTAAGCTGTCATTTAGTACCTACAACATGACTTTCTATAGCCTACTTTAAATCATAATATATTTTTACGCTATCCTGGAATATAATAATTTCAAAGCACCTACTGGGTTTTGATATACACCAGCCCTCTGGGGTGAGGAGGTCACGTGGTGCCGTTTTTGAGATAACATTAGTTAAATTTTTAAAGAGGTTTAATTACTTTTTAGTTATGAATTTAGTTGGAATTAGTAAGTAAACTAAACGACATGAGTCGTTTATAATACAACAAAAATGTAATTGCTAGTGACAGCGTTAGTGCCAGAGAATAAAAATAATACAGAGTTTGACAATATCCCTTGTGATTTCGTTAGTTCCAATTAAAGCCACCAGGCTACATGATTTGGCTGCATTATACCTGATATTTTTTTTAACAGATTGAATTGACGAGAAATAAATCGAATATGTTATTGCATTTTGTGAAAAAAAGCGACATTCGATTCACTGTCGAATTGCACTGGATGGAAAGAGAAGCATGATGGAATTTGTATGGATTTTATCATAAAATATAATAATATGAATTACTTAAAAATAATGAATGAAACTTCAAAATATACGACAGTGAAGTTTTGCGTCCTGTTATGATACGTTATTGTTGTTAATTGTACAAATGTACGCTGGTCAGTATTACCGGAAAAACTTTTGAAGATTACGGTAAGAGGTTACTTTGCCATTCAATTGTATCGAGGTTTTTGTGGGTAAACGTGTTTCGGCCACAACAAAGTTTTAGGAAATATGATCAAGATTAACATATCTTTTTTCTGCTGCCACACCTTCAATAGATTTGGCTAATTTTTTTTTAAAAGAAAGCCTGTTTTGAGTATTCAGCCCCTTAACACTATTTTAACTTCAGTTTGGAAATATTTAAACAAAATTCTATCCGTCCGGGGTAGGTAATTTAGGTTTAACTGTTTAAAATGCTCTAGCAGTAACGCAACAAATCACCTTTATCTAAGGTAATCTTATATATATAATAAAAAACTTTTTTCTATATATCTTTTTTTATATATATAATCAAAAAAATACTACCGACTTCCAAATACAAAACTACAAAGTGAAAAATAACTTTATTTTTTGAAGTTTGTGTCTTTCCTAGGTACCAAATTTTTTGCGTTATGGACACCGACTTCAAAAAATTAAGTTATTTTTCAGTTTGTAGTTTTGTATTTGGAAGTCGGAAGTATTTTTTTGTAAAAAAGTATTTTTATTTTCACTTTTTAGCTGTACCTACGTAATAGGTAAGTTAGTAAGTTAACTATAACGCCAGAATAGATTTCATGAAACTTGAACATAACCGGTGAAATGAGAGATCTGCGTACCCCTTATGAGCGTACTGGCGTGATGTAATGTTATGAAATGGTATAAACAATAAACAGACATGCGATTGCAGCAATCCCGAGAGATTTGCCGTTATTTATTGAAGAGTTATGTTGTATATCTCCGAAGTTCTTCAGCAGATCTTCACCAAATTAAAATGGGACCAATTTTGAAACATACTTTTTCAAACTAAAAAAGATTTTTTTAAATTAGTCCACAATTGACGGAGACATCGGCGAACATACACAAAAAAAAAACAACCTGCTCCTTTTTGGGAAGTCGGTTAAAAATGAATGCCTATTTTCCTTGGTCACGGCATCACGCGTGAACCGCTAGACCGATTTCAGTAATTCTTTTTTTGTTGTGTTTGTTATTGTTAGGAGAAGGTTCTTATGAAAAAAAAAATAAGAAGAAAAATGGTACCTTACCTACATAGGTAGGTTAGGTATGTAGGTAGGGAAGGGTAGGTAGGGTAGGTAGGGTAGGTAGGGTAGGTAGGGTAGGTAGGGTAGGTAGGGTAGGTAGGGTAGGTAGGGTAGGTAGGGTAGGTAGGGTAGGTAGGGTAGGTAGGGTAGGTAGGGTAGGTAGGGTAGGTAGGGTAGGTAGGGTAGGTAGGGTAGGTAGGGTAGGTAGGGTAGGTAGGGTAGGTAGGGTAGGTAGGGTAGGTAGGGTAGGTAGGGTAGGTAGGGTAGGTAGGGTAGGTAGGGTAGGTAGGGTATGTAGGGTAGGTAGGGTAGGTAGGGTAGGTAGGGTAGGTAGGGTAGGTAGGGTAGGTAGGGTAGGTAGGGTAGGTAGGGTAGGTAGGGTAGGTAGGGTAGGTAGGGTAGGTAGGGTAGGTAGGGTAGGTAGGGTAGGTAGGGTAGGTAGGGTAGGTAGGGTAGGTAGGGTAGGTAGGGTAGGTAGGGTAGGTAGGGTAGGTAGGGTAGGTAGGGTAGGTAGGGTAGGTAGGGTAGGTAGGGTAGGTAGGGTAGGTAGGGTAGGTAGGGTAGGTAGGGTAGGTAGGGTAGGTAGGGTAGGTAGGGTAGGTAGGGTAGGTAGGGTAGGTAGGGTAGGTAGGGTAGGTAGGGTAGGTAGGGTAGGTAGGGTAGGTAGGGTAGGTAGGGTAGGTAGGGTAGGTAGGGTAGGTAGGGTAGGTAGGGTAGGTAGGGTAGGTAGGGTAGGTAGGGTAGGTAGGGTAGGTAGGGTAGGTAGGGTAGGTAGGGTAGGTAGGGTAGGTAGGGTAGGTAGGGTAGGTAGGGTAGGTAGGGTAGGTAGGGTAGGTAGGGTAGGTAGGGTAGGTAGGGTAGGTAGGGTAGGTAGGGTAGGTAGGGTAGGTAGGGTAGGTAGGGTAGGTAGGGTAGGTAGGGTAGGTAGGGTAGGTAGGGTAGGTAGGGTAGGTAGGGTAGGTAGGGTAGGTAGGGTAGGTAGGGTAGGTAGGGTAGGTAGGGTAGGTAGGGTAGGTAGGGTAGGTAGGGTAGGTAGGGTAGGTAGGGTAGGTAGGGTAGGTAGGGTAGGTAGGGTAGGTAGGGTAGGTAGGGTAGGTAGGGCAGGTAGGGCAGGTAGGGTAGGTAGGGTAGGTAGGGTAGGTAGGGTAGGTAGGGTAGGTAGGGTAGGTAGGGTAGGTAGGGTAGGTAGGGTAGGTAGGGTAGGTAGGGTAGGTAGGGTAGGTAGGGTAGGTAGGGTAGGTAGGGTAGGTAGGGTAGGTAGGGTAGGTAGGGTAGGTAGGGTAGGTAGGGTAGGTAGGGTAGGTAGGGTAGGTAGGGTAGGTAGGGTAGGTAGGGTAGGTAGGGTAGGTAGGGTAGGTAGGGTAGGTAGGGTAGGTAGGGTAGGTAGGGTAGGTAGGGTAGGTAGGGTAGGTAGGGTAGGTAGGGTAGGTAGGGTAGGTAGGGTAGGTATTTTTTTTTTTTTTTTTTTTTTATAATTACTAATCCCGCTCAACAAAGTTGGCGCCTATTCTGTGCAAATCCTTTCATTCCATTCCTCTTTCATGCCTCTCGTACTTTCATTCTTCATACTAATTGTTCTTCTTGCTTACATCTCTTGTATACGGTGGGTGGGAATCCCACTTTCTTAATTATGTAAAGTCAGCTTTATTTATTAAAATTGGGTCAAAAGACAAAAGTGCTAATATAAAAGGTTACAGAAAATTACAAATGTGCAAGAAGTGCTGTTAATAAATACAATGTGCAAAAGTGCTATTTATTACAGTCAGAATATATATATCACAGGAAAAATATCAAAATTATATAAATAGTGCCTTACAAATAGGGATGAGAAGCACAACAGTGCTTTTCACCATACAGACAATCTGTTGTTGCTAGGTACTACCCCAGTGCACCGTTCGTCATTGCAGTTTTGTGCGTGCTATTCTATCCTTCTTACAAATATTCTTATAATACTAGTGAAGCATAGTGCCGCTTCAACTTCGGTTTCGTGCAATGACGGTGGAAGCCACATTAACACAGTACACCAGGAACTTTTCCCTGTGTTGCTTACTCATGAGCCCATGCAGGCTCTCCTTCGTCAGTCTCCTGTCCAGCTCACATTCGAGTTGGTAGCGTTCCCTGATAAATAACGGGCAATCTACAAGTATGTGCTGGACAGTCTCTGCCACGCCTGGATCGCAGACGCACGATGGGCTCTCCTTACATTTGAAGCGATTCAAGTATTCAGAGAACCCGCCGTGCCCCGTCAAAACCTGCGTGAGAACGCCGGTCGGCCGCACCTGTTTTATAATACGGAAAGCCGCTATGGCATCCGGAAGAAACATTTTCGTCACAGAGGCTGTCTCGCCAGACACATATCTTCGGTTCCATTCATCAAGCGATTCCAAACGGATCTGTCGCTTGATAAATGAAACCGGACATTGGTCGTAGTCCGGCTTCCTCCGTAACGACAATGCTGCTTCCTTTGCTAACTCGTCCGCTCGCTCATTCCCCGGCAGGCCCGCGTGGGCCTTGACCCAGAACAAAGACACAGCTTTGCTCTGGCCCAGGGCTTGAGCCAAATTGGCGCGCGCGTGAACCGCCAGGGGATGGAGAGAGCCATGGTTTGCAAGCGTCTCCAATGCTGACATTGAGTCGCTGTACAAACCATAGCTCGTCTCTTGCCGCGCGAGTATCACGTCCGTCGCTTTACAGATGGCCAGGAGTTCCGCCTGGTAGACTGTGCAGTACGCGGCTAAGCTAAGTTTGAGCTTCCGGACTTCGCCATCATTATCCCATATGGATAATGCGGCTCCGACCTTTCCCTCAATCTTGCTGCCGTCGGTGAAGATTCGCACCGTCTGCACATTGTTGCTGTCTAGCAACTGTTGGTCTGCCAGGCACATGAACTCCAGGGGCACCTGCGTAGCTGGATGAGGAGCCTCTGCAAACCCCACCGCACCTTCGATCTCCCTATCTCCTGGCACAAACCGGGATGACCCTCTTCTTGCTTCATACAGGGCGGCTGCCTCCTGTATGCGCAGATCTAGAGGTAGTATTCCGGACAGTACCAGTGCCGAGTTCAGGGAGACAGTACGGTAAGATACGGTAAGATTTACAGATCTTCTGGACGAACCCTCGTTGGACCGAGCCTAGCTTCTTCCGTATTCCCAGCTTCTTCGTAGCGGGAGCCCAGGCTGCGGCCGCGTACGTTATTATAGGCTCAATCATAGCAGTGTAGATTGTGTGTATGATCTGTGCATCTAATCCCCAACTCACTTTAGCGGCGCGGGACAGCTGCTTATAAATGTTAGCTGCCCTCCTGCAGACGTTCGCGGTGTGCTCGTTAAAGGTGAGCTTCTCGTCTATGGTTAGACCCAACAACTTCATCTTTTTAGCCATACCGATGTCGACCCCGGCCATGCTCAGCCTTGGGGTATCATACTTGCGCTTGTTGGTTACGACCATCGCACAGGTTTTGTGCGGTGCGAACCTCAGCTTGTTCTTGACGCCCCAACTCTGAACATGGGCGAGGGCTGCATTGGCAGATGTTGAAACTTCAGTCGCTGAGTCCCCATCCAGAACCAAGACGATATCATCGGCGAACGCCTGCACGAAGATTCCGCGCTGTTCTAATTCCTGCAATAGTGGGTCTAGAATGAGATTCCACAGGATGGGGCCACCTATTGACCCTTGAACACAGCCCTTGCTAGTCACTCGCGTGCATTCCTCCCCAGCGTAACGAAGCTTGACTTTCCTACTGTCGAGGTAGCTGTCTAGCAGCCTTCTTATGTTCACCGGGCACTTTTCCTCAGCCAGCCTGACCTTGATGGCTGGCCACCAAGCACTATCGAAGGCCCCCTCTATATCCAGCGACACCAGGACAATTAGCTTCTTCAGCCTCAACTTGTCCTGTACATGCTTCACTAGCTTATAGAGGGCGTCCTCAGTGCTTCTCTGGGGCATAAAGCCAAACTGGCGAGTACTAAACCGCGGTACAAGCTGCCATTTTACACGCGCTACTACCATCCTCTCCAGGACCTTCCCCAGAACCGGCAGTAGACCTATTGGTCTGTATGCCTTGGGGTTTAGGTAATCGTCCTTGCCCAGCTTTCTGAGGACCACGACTGTGGCCTCCTTCCAGATGTTCGGGAAGTGTGCCAATTCAAGGCACTTGTTGTAGAGGGCAAGGAACGCGTCCAGGTCCTGGTGGATCGCTCGACTGCAGATATCAGACGTCAGTCCATCCCCTCCTGGTGCCTTTTTGGGATTGAAACCTGCCACGGCGGTCTTCAGCTCCAGCGAGGTAAATGGTGGATCATGATATTCATCATGAACCCACTCATTTACTCGACTGGCCGCTTCTCTAATTCGCCTGTGGTCAGCGTTGTCCTGGTCTACTCTGTCTTCGGGGTAGAACGTATCTGCAAGTAGGGCGGCCGATTCACTTGGGTTGAGGAATACACCATCGCTGCATAGGGTCAGTTCCTCCTGCCTTCTGGCGGTCCTACCAATCACCCTGAAAATCCCCTCCCAGACCCCCTCCCGATCCTGTTTCCCGCAGAACTTCTTCCAACTGGCGAGTTGGGCGCTCTTTGCTAGCATCTCGTACTCCTCTTTGGCCTTCAGGTACTCGTCTACGACCCTCGCTCGCCGGACCGGCGCGGCATTGCGGATGCGGTTCTTCAGTCTGGTAAACTCCTTCTTCTTCACAGTGAGCTCCTCGGACCACCACGGACAATTAATTTTAATTTTTCTGTTTGTTTTAGGAATAGCATCTTCGCTTGCTTGTTCTATGATTTTACTATATTTTACTACTATTTCTTCTAAGTCTTGTTTACTACTTATTTCTTGTATGTTATTTAAATTTACGTTACTTTCAATTTTATTATCCCCTAATTTTACTCTAAATTTTTCCCAGTCCGCTTTTCTTGTATTAAATTTTCTTGTTGTTCTAATTATATTCATCCCTTTTTCCCTTTTTACGTTAATGTTAAAGAATATAGTGTTATGGTCCGAGGATGTTGCTCCTGTGTCGACCCGCCAGTCGTCCACCAGGTCAAAAAGGTCGAGCGAGCATGCCGTGACGTCCACGTGGCTTTTATACACTCGACCACCTCTGACAGTGTCAAATGTGGGAGCGTCACCAGTGTTCAGCACCTGAAGCTCTAAGTCCTCCAGGGTTCCGGACATTTCCTCGCCCTTGGAGTCTTCGATGATGCTGCCCCACCAAGGACTCTTGGCGTTCGCGTCGCCGCCTATAAGCAATCTACCGGTGGCCACTTCCGATTTGATCCGGGTCAACTGGTCCAGGTATGGCCCTATGGGTTGGTCTGGCTCGAAGTAGTAAGAAACTACTGCGATCTCCCAGGCTTTGGTCCGGATCCCCACCACAACGATGTTGTTTGTGGTGAGTTTCGGGTAGGGAATGACATCCAGGTCATCGTCAAAGACGGCAATTGCCGCCTTTACCCTCCCACTTCCATCAACCTCGCTCTGGTAGATTCGCGAACCTCGGTAGTTCTTCATACCTCGCGCCCCTCCCACGTACGGCTCCTGGATAAGCGCCCATGCGATCTTCCTTTTACTGGCCTCTAAAAAGAGTTCGGTCGTTGCCAGGTCCTTACGTTGTAGGTTTGCTTGGGCCACACGGTATGGTCTTGCGTTTTGTTGGGCAGAAGTCTCTGGGGTGCCCTTAGCAATACGCTATAACAGAACGGGCTATTGCATCCCACCTTTTCCTAACTTGACACTCCGAGCTGAAAGCATGGTGGTTGGCGCTGTCAATCCTTGCGCGTGTGCAATTGCAACACTTTGGAGGTAGGCCAGCGGCCCAGTCCGCGCACTCCGTCCTCATGTGGGGACCGCCACAGTGGCTGCACTTTGGCACAGATTCTGTGCAAAGGCGTCGGCTATGCCCATACCCGAGGCAGAGCGAGCATTGGACCAGCGGGGATTGGTCCTCGACCCTCACCCGCTTGAACTCTACGTGCACCGACCCAACCTCGAGCATGCGCCGCCAAACCTCTGTGGCGACCCTCAACACTACGTGACACATTAGCGGGTTCCTGGCTCGCTTTCTGTATATGATTTCTATTTTGGCCTGCTCATCTTTGAGATCTTGAAAGATGGCGGCATTTTGGTTCTTTAGGGCCTTGAGTACTTCCTCATTTGCGTTGTACTGCATCACGTCGCGCAACACAACCTGCGGGTTTTTATTTGTAATGTTTTGCGCCTCCAGCTCGGGCGCCTTCCTGATCTTTTCCCTCAACTTTTCCCTCTCTTCTTCTGACCTACAGCCTAATATAACTCTCCTATCTTTCGCTTTCCTCACTTTTTCTACCGCTATACCCCCTTCCTTGGCATTTACCACCTTCCTAAGTCGGTCCAGGACTTGCTCCCCCGTTTCATTCTCGTCCCTGGCCGACACTACGATCGAATGTAGTGTGGTCTGCTTTGGAGCCTGATTGGACGGCCGACTTGCTGCCACGCTAGCATACGAGACCATCTGGTCTCGGCTAGCTTGTAGCGCCTCTTTCAGCCTGTCCATTTTTAGGCTGTTCTCGGCCAGGTTTCGGCTATGCTCTTCTAGAGCTCGCCTGAGGGAGTTCGTCTCGACCTCACTGATAGCCTCTGAGCCCGAGGGGGGGGCTTGCTCAACCGTTGGCTCCTCCTGGACTTGGGTCCCGGTCGACGCCATGGTTTTTGCGGTTGGGGTGGCTCTCCCCTGTTCGAGCTCTTTTACCAGCTGGTAGAGCCGGTCTGCCTGCGCCTTGACCTCCGCCCTAATGTCGTTTCTTGTTGTTTTGGAGGTTGTCATTAGGGCCTTGATCTTGTTTGAGGCTATCCTAGCCTCGGCGACTTTACTCCTTTGGGTAGGCGGGCTCCCGATCTCAAAGGATATGGATGTCACTGGTGATGGTTGGTCCAGCTTTTTAGGGGGAGTCCTCTTTGTGACGGTTTTACCCGCCTCCCACTCACCCACGCTCCTCCTGACGCTCTGCGTCGAAGGCCCTGCCTCTTCAGATGACCTCTGGGGGCTTTTAGTCGGGGGTTTGGTTGGCGCCGAGTGCTGGACAGGCGTGCGTAAACCAGGCATGCCGGTCATTTTGAAAAGTGAATGTGGCTGGGATTAGTAAAGTCAAATAGAGGTGTTGTAAAGAGCACCTCTATTATGTGTAAAAGTAAAAAGGGATATTGTAAAGATATCCCTTTTTATGTGTCAATGTAAAAAGGGGTACTGTAAAGGGTACCCCTTATGTGTGTCAGATGTCAAGTTTAAAATATAAAATATTCTCTTACGAGAATGTCCCAGTTAAAATTTCTAGTCTAATCTTATTCTATAATATAGTAGCTCAAAAGTACCACTATATGTCCACAGTTAAAAACTTATCAAATAAATAAGCTATGCAAAGCTTAGTATAGTCTTAACCTAAAATATAGTAGCACAAAAGTGCTACTATATATCCTAAAACTAAACACGAAAATGCAGACCTCAAACCTGTATCGCAGTGTGATCCAAGGTGGTAATATGATAATTCTCTTGGGGCCAATTTATAATTCTTTTCCTCCCGATTACGGGGACCCCAAACTTGGTGGGTCTATGACCTCCGGTTACAAAGTTAGGGTCCGGGGGGGTGAGGAAATTTTCAGTTGGGGGTGGGGGAGGAGGTGGTGGTCCCGAGTGGATCCCTGGGGATCTCGTGAAAATACAGGCTTGGGGGGGGGGGGGGTTTGACGGGAGGGGGTGTATATATAAGTGTATAAAGGTAAAACAATGCAAGGCTACTCTAGTAGCCTTGATAAAATTTTTGGGGGGCCAGTAAAAAGGGGGGTCAAAAAGGGGGGTTTAGGGGCCTATGTTAATCCAGGTACCGGTTGGGAGAGGGTGTATTCTTTGAGCGGGGGAAGTTTTGTCCGATTTTTGATATTCCCAACCGTTTAGGAGATATCGCGTGATCAAGGGTTACTAATAAACAAAATGTTTAGGGCCAAAAGGGAAAAGTATCTCCTATATTTAATTTTAAAATTTTTGAGATTTTGAAATCTTCCGTGACGTAATGAATTTATTCGAAGATATTGTTAAAGCTAGTGGAAGATTTCTAGCAAATATATGGAAATTTCCTGTTACAAAACGGCCGCCGAGCTTCTAGAATGCCCGAGGTTGAACTTGTCAACAACGCGTCACTCCGTAGTACCTTCTTATAATTTAAAAATTTCGACACATACGATACAGGTTTGAAAACGAACTTTTCCGTTTCAACCCCTTCCAAAAATCTAATTTTATAGAAGTGTAGCCTAGTTGCTAAAAACGCTAAATCTAGACTCACTTTTTGGCTAGATCGGTTTTAGGCCGAGTTCTAGCTAACTTAGTTTAAATTATGCAAATATACAAAAAACAAACTTATCAGAGAGCGTGGGAATGAAATGGAATTTTTGACTATTTGTATTTTAGTATAGAGAACTGACTCAGAATTAAATAGAAATTTTATAAGAAATATGTTATTAGACGCTCAATACGGATGTATTTTAATAATGATAATAAAATAAACAAATAAGCATGAAAAATCTGGAAAGGGCAGAAGACGAAAATTTTTAACAGCAAATACGTTTGTTTGGTATTTGCAGTCCTAGTATCTAATATTAATTTTCAGTGGTGGTTGCTGGCTGCTCCAGGGAGCTGCCCAAGTCTTCAGTTTTGGCGAACTCGGCCTGCAGCAGGACTTCCGGGAGTTAAAATCTCGTGGAAATATTTTCGGACCGGTGAAACCGCGGTCAACTTCCTGGGATTCAGTGGGAAAAAACCCAAAATCACCAGGGTCGTCGAGGACACTTGGAAGCTCACTATGGAACACCTGGAGAAGCCAATTTCTCCTCGACTTCGGATAGGATGAATAGTTTGTGGTATAGTTCGCGTTCACTTTGCCCCCAGAACTGTGTTTTTGCCTTGTTTACACTTTAGATATTCGGAAAACTGTGTGGAAGTCCCCCTCAGGGACGTCACAAAAATCTAAAATTTTCAGGGGTTGTAGGCGCAGGGATGACACTTCCTGGGGTCACTCAAGATTTTGGGTGCCGCACCGACTGATCGCGCACCGCACGCACTTTTCTAAAGCACTTCCTGCTTTTGTGTCGGATTCTTCTGTTTCCTGCTACAGTTTCTTTGTCCCTCGTCCGATTTCTTTTATGAAACTACTATCCTGTAGCACTCATTAGCGCGCAAGTTTTTATGTATCGCTTGCGTTTTTTGCGTTTCAAGTTGCTCGTTTTTGAATTTTTGAGGCGCGGAGCTCGCAAAAACGCAGCCGTTCGGACTAGTGACTCGCGAGAGACAGGTAGGGTAGGTAGGGTAGGTAGGGTAGGTAGGGTAGGTAGGGTAGGTAGGGTAGGTAGGGTAGGTAGGGTAGGTAGGGTAGGTAGGGTAGGTAGGGTAGGTAGGGAAGGTAGGGTAGGTAGGGTAGGTAGGGTAGGTAGGGTAGGTAGGGAAGGTAGGGTAGCGTAGGTAGGGTATGTAGGGTAGGTAGGGTAGGTAGGGTAGGTTGGGTAGGTAGGGTAGGGTTTTTTTTTTTTTTGTTGCGCCTACCTCTCCGCGCAAGGCTGAGTCTGCGAGCTAATGGGTTCCCCGGACATAGTCCGAGACCTTGGGGACTTATTTATTCAAGGTCAATTTTACACTTTACATGAATCTTATCTATATATATAAAAGAAGAAACTGACTGACTGACTGACTGACTGACTGACTGACTGACTGACTGATCGATCAACGCACAGCCTAAACTGCCAGGCCTAGAAGAATGAAATTTGGCAGAAAGGTTCCTCATGTGGCGTAAGTGAGCACTAAGAAAGGATTTTTGGAAATTCTACCCCAAAGGGGGTAAAAAGGGGGTTAAAGGTTTGTATGTAATTTCTACAGTTTGTAAGTTGGGCACGTGAAATTTTAAATTTACGCTCTTGGTTGATAAAAAGAATTAATGTATTTATTATTTTTTGGATATTCGACCCCTAAGGGGGTAAAAGGGGGTTGAAAGTTTGTATGAAGTTTTTACAGTTTGCAAATTGGACATATGAAATTTTACATTACGCTCTTGGTTGATAAAAATAATTAATGTGTTTATTGGTTTTTCTAAATTCCAACCCTAAGGGGGTGAAAAGGGGGTTGAAAGTTTATATGTAATATCTACAGTTTATAAGATGGACACTTGAAATTTTTGATTTACGCTCTTGGTTGATATAAAGAATTAATTTATATATTGGTTTTTGGAAATTCGACCCGTAAGGGGGTAAAAAGGGGGTAGAAAGTTTGTATGAAATTTTTACAGTTTGTAAGTTGGACACGTGAAATTTTAGATTTTCGCTTTTGGTTCATAAAAAGAATTAAAATATTTATTCGTTTATCGAAATTCGACCCCTAAGGGGGTAAAAAGAGGGTTGAAAGTTTATATGTAATTTGTTCAGTTTGTAAGTTGGACACGTGAAATTTTAGATTTACGCTTTTGGTTCATACAAAAAAAAAAAAAAATATTGGTTTTTGGTAATTCGTACCCTAAGGGGGTAAAAAGGGGGTTGAAAGTTTGTATGAAATTTTTACAGTTTGCAAATAGAACACATGAAATTTTACATTACGCTCTTGGTTGATAAAAATAATTAATGTGTTTATGGGTATTTCTAAATTCCAACCCTAAGGGGGTAAAAAGGGGGTTGAAAGTTTGTATGTAATTTCTACAGTTTGTAAGATGAACATTTGAAATTTTAGAATTACGCTCTTGGTTGATAAAAAGAATTAATTCATATATTGGTTTTTGGAAATTCGACCAGTAAGGGGGTAAAAAGAGGGTAGAAAGTTTGTATGAATTTTTTACAGTTTGCAAGTTGGACACGTGAATTTTTAGATTTACGCTTCTGGTTCATAAAAAAAAAAAAAATATTGGTTTTTGGTAATTCGTGCCCTAAGGGGGTAAAAAAGGGGTTGAAAGTTTGTATGTAATTTCTACAGTTTGAAAGTTGGATGAAATTTTAGATTTAAACTCCAGATAGATAAAACAAAACCAAACAAACCGTATTTATTAGTTTTTGGAAATTCTACCTCTATGGGGATAAAATAGGGGTTGTAACGTTATATGAAATTTCTTCGGTTTGGAAGGTAAAACTTCTAAAATTGTAGGTTTTCGCTCCTGATTAATAATAAAAAAACAATAAGTTTAATTATTTCCGGAAATGCCACCCCTAACGGGGCTAAAAAGGGGGTTGAAAGTTTGTATGTAATTTCTATAGTTTGTAAGTTAGAGTTGGAGTTGATAAAATTAATTCATGTAATTATTAGGTTTTAGAAATTCTACCCCTAAGGAGAATAAAGTAGGGGTTGAAACTTTATATGAAATTTCTTCGGTTTGGAAGGTATATAAATATCTAAAATAGTAGGTTTACGCTCTTGATTAATAAAAAAAGTAATGAGTTTATTGATTGCCGGCAATTCCACCCCTAATAGAGGTTAAAGGTGGCAATTTTTTGGGCTTATATATTTGAAACTTGGCATCAATACTAACAGCAAATATTTTATATTTTTTTTATTGATTTTAAAGTAAAGGTTGTCATTACAAGTTTTCAAAACTACTTCTAAAATACGATTTAAGGGATGTTAAAGTTTGTATAGAAAATCTCATTTCTTGGATTAATAAACTTGAAACTTGGGACAAATACTAACGTAAGTAAATAATAAAGGATATCATTATTAGTTTTTCGAAACTACCCCTAAAATATGATAAGGGGGGTGTTGAAGATCTTGGTTTAATAAACTTGACATTTTGCACAAATACTAACCTTAATAAATAATGTGGGTTGCTATTATTTATTCGTTTTTCGGAACTATCCCCAAAATACTATGTAGGGGGTGATCAAGATTTTTGAAGTATTTTATTACACATAGCTTCTTTTAATGATGTAGGTGAGCACTAAGGAAGGCGTTTTGGAAATTCAACCTTTATAGAGACATTTAATTCTATAAAAACTTTTTACAAAAAGATATTACTGACCTCCAACTAAAAACACTACAAAGTGAAAATATTTTCTTTTTTCGAAGTTGGTGTCTTTGGTAGGTACTATTTTTTTTCGTTATGGACACTGACTTCGAAAAAGAAAGTTATTTTTCCTTTTGTAGTGTTTTTAGTTGGATGTCGGTAGTATTTTTTTGAAAAATAGATGTTTTGTTTTCACTTTTTAGGTGGACCTAATAGGCAATTTGCCTTTAGTAAGGTACTTAATTATTTTTTGTGTATGTTCACCGATATCTCCGTCAAACAACACTGTTCAAACGGTCCAGTTCGGTAGTTCCAAATCGAGGAAGAGGTCATCTTAGTGCCGTAAGATTCTTCAAAAAACCGTTGACACACCTAATACATCTTCTGGGGGTAATTCTGAAAAACTAATGATGGCAATTTATTATTGGCCAAGGAATAAGATTTTAACCGACTTTCCAAAAAGGAGGAGGTTCTATGTTCTCTAAATCCTAACTTAAACCGTAGATATCTACGATATCCCATTTATAATTGATTTAACAATAGCTTATTTTTGATCGCCTTCACTAACTGCACATAATTTAGTTGAATAAAATACAAAATCATGCGAACGAAGTCGCGGGCGGAGTGCTAGTTATCTATAACATTAAATATCTATTACATATGAGTTTCTTAATTTACTTTTTTTTTACAGACTTATTTTACCTTATTGTATAGCACGTTGTTAGCGATACCTAGATTCTATTTTGTTCATAGATTATGAATCGCTCTGTACGCTTCCCATTGTATATATATAAATAGAATTTCGAGCACTGCTGTTGTTATTTGTTTCTATCTACTGTTCATTTTGCTGTTTTTACACAGTATAAGTTAATCTCTCAATCTATATCTAATCTCTATACTTTTTGTCTGCTATAAGTTTACTAAGATTCTCAGGTCGTATTGTAATCCCCAGCTTTTCTTCAAGCTCATACCTTTCACGGGCATATACCGGGCAGTCAGTTATTATGTGGATCGCTGTCTCGTCTTCATCGGGGTCACAAGCGCATGATGGGCTTTCCTTACACCTGAACCTGTTCAGGTATTCTGAAAACCCACCATGCCCAGTCATTACTTGGGTAATTAGCCCTGTTGGTCTGATTTTTCTGACGATGTTATATGCGTCCACAGCGTCCGGGGAGAAAAGTTTTGTCGTTGCAGCTGTGTCACCCGTTCTGTACCTCCGGTTCCATTCGACAAGCGAATCCTTCCGGATTTATCGCTTGGTGATTGATACCGGACACTGGTCGTAATCCGGCCTCTTTTTGAGGTGTAGTGCCGCTTCTTTAGCCAAGTGATCGGCTCTCTCATTTCCCTCTAGTCCCGCGTGCGCCTTGATCCAGAACAAAACAACATGCTTGTTTTGGATGCTGCACTTTCGCAGGTTCTCCCTGGTCTCGACTGCGAGGGGATGAGAAGAGCGGTGGTTTGCAACCGTCTCCAGTGAAGATCGTGAGTCACTGAAGATGCCAAAAGACCCTTCTTTGTGCTTATGGATCACCCGCGTGGCTTTGCATATGGCCAGCAGTTCGGCCTGGTAGACCGTGCAGTGGGGCGACAGCTTGATTTTATGGCATTTGGTTTCGGCGCCATTACTCCAGAGAGACAATGCCGCCCCCACCTTTCCATCAATTTTACTGCCGTCCGTATATATCTGCACTGCTTGTGTGCAGTGGTGTGCGAGTTGTTCTTGGTCTACCAGGCATATGAACTGCAGACTCATATGTTCCGTCGGGTGGGGTGTCGAGGCAAATGCGGTGCGTCGCTCAACGTCCCTGTCTCCTAGCATTGGCTGAGGTACTCCCCTCCTCGCCTCATACAGGGCAGCTGCCTCTCGTATTCGGAGATCGAGGAAAAGCATCCCAGCCAGCACCAGCGCCGAGTTTAGGGATACGGTGCGATAGGATTTGCACACTACCTGTGCAAATACTCTTTGGACCGCATTTAACCTCTTCATTACAAACAGCTTGGTGGCTGCGGGTGCCCATGCACTTGCTGCGTACATTATAACCGGTTCGACTACTGCCGTGCACATGGTGCGGATGACGTCGGGGTGGAGGCCCCAGCTGACCTTCGCAGACCTCGACAACTGATGGTAAAACCCAATCGCTTTTTTGTACACATTCGCTACGTGCTTGTTGAATGTAAGCTTGTTGTCGATAGTTAGTCCCAGGATTTTGGTCTCTTGCGTCAAGCCAATGGCGACCCCTCCCATGCTCAGCCGTGGTGTGTCGTTCTTCAGTTTCCGCGTTAATACCATCGCATTTGTCTTATGCGGTGCGAATTTCAACTTGTTACTAACACCCCACTGATAAACGTAGGCGAGGGCGTCATTCGCCTGCCGCTCAATTTCGATCGCTGAGTCGCCATCAAATACTAGCACCACGTCGTCAGCAAAAGCTTGGCAGTAGTCTCCCCATTCCTCCAGCCCCTTTAGTAGGGGGTCCAGTAGGGTGTTCCAGAGGCTCGGTCCTCCAATCGATCCCTGTACACAGCCCTTCGACGTCTTCCTAATCACCTCTTCTCCTGCATACCTGACCCTGACCCTTCGGTTATTGAGGTAGCTGTCCATAATTCTCCTCACATTTACCGGTCATTTTTCCTCAGCCAGTCTGGTTCTAATAGCTGGCCACCACGCGCTGTCGAAAGCTCCCTCTATGTCTAGCGACACCATAACGATCAGTTTGCGCTCTGCTAGCTTGCTGCGTACGTGCTTTACCAGATCATAGAGAGAGTCTTCCGTGCTCTTCTGGGGCATGAACCCGTACTGGCGAGTACTGAGTTTCGGTGTAATGTGCCATTTCACTCTGTTTATGACCATTTTTTCCAAGACTTTTCCCAGCACCGGCAACAGGACAATTGGTCTGTAAGATTTTGGAGCCATATAGCTCTCTTTCCCGGGTTTCCTTAGGATCACGACTGTGGCTTCCTTCCAGGTCCCGGGAAAATAGCCCAGCTCCAAGCACTTGTTAGCCAGTGCTAGGAAAGTTCCCGCATCATAGTCCATCGAATGCTGGCAGATATCGGCCGTGAGGCCATCCGCCCCGGGGACCTTTTTGGGGTTAAAAGTGCGCAAGGAGGAGATCAGCTCCTCGATGGTGAACGGTGGTTCATGGTTTTCATCATGACCCATGACGTTCACTTTTTCGGCTGTCGTTCTAACGCGCTTATGCTCCTCTATGTCGTCTTCCCTACTATCCCCGGGGTAGAATGTTTCGGCCAGCAATTCGGCAGAGTGGAGATTGTCCAGTATCTTTCCGTTCACGATCAGGGGCAAGTCTTCGTGCCGTTTCTTGGTTCGGCCTATTACCCGGTATATTCTGTCCCATAACCCTTCCCTGTCTTGTCTCTCACAGAAAGCTTTCCAGCTTTCTGTTTGAGCGTTTCTGGCTTTTATTTCGTATTCTTCCTTTATCTGCAGGTACTCAGCGACGACGGCCTCTCTCCTGACCGGTGCTGCACAACGGAATCTGCGCCTCCTGGTGGCGACTGCCCTCTTCAGCGCGGCGAGCTCCTCCGTCCACCATGGTAAGCTGGCCCTGTTTCTTGGCTTTATTAGGGGTATACTTATGTTGGCTACTTCTATAATTGTGTTTTGGTATGAGTATTCCTGAATTTTGTTTTCTAAATCTACTGTGTTATTAATTTTTCTATTTCTAAAGGGTTGGTATTTTGTTCTGTATGCAACTGGGTCAATTTCTCACGAAATTGATTCCAGTTCGCTTTCTTACTATTAAATTTACGTGTCGTCCTACTAATCTGTATACCCTTTGCGGCTTTTCTCCTAGGCCAACTTGAAGGTGATGATGTTATGGTCTGAGCTCGTCAAGCCTTCCACTACCTTCCAGTCATCCATCAAGCCGAGCAGATCCGTCGTACAAACCGTAATGTCGACTACACTTGAGTAGAGGTTGGTTCCACGCACTATGTAGAACGTTGGAGTACCGGCGAAATTGAGTATCTGCAGATCCAACTCTTCCAGAGCACCAGCCGCCTCATTCCCTCTCCTATTGGTTTTTTGGCTGCCCCACCAAGAGATTTGCGCTTTGTCGTCGCCGCCCATGATGATCCGCCGGCCGAAGTTCCGCTCAATCTTCTTTAGCTGCTCCAAGTATGGCCCTATCGGTTCTGGCTTAGGTTCGAAGTAGAAATCTCTCTGGGCACTGGACGACGTCTATGTCGCCGTCAAAGACAGCGATTGCTGTCTTGACGGCACCGTCTTCCGTTCTGTTGCACTGGTAAATTCTAGCGCCGTGGTAGTCCTTCATTCTACCTATGCCTCCGATGTACGGCTCCTGGAGCAGTGCAAAAGCCATGTTCCTTTTGTTCGCCTCAAGCATTAGTTCATTGGTTGCCAGTGCCTTTCTTTGCAAGTTTGCTTGGGCTACTACGTATGGCCTTGTGTTTGAGTCGGATATTCCGCCGGTGACCACCTTAGCAATACGCCGTCGTGCTTCGGACCATTGCATCCCATTTTCTTCTTATGGGGCACTCTTGGCTGAAGGCGTTGTGCTCCACTTTGTCAAGTTTTGCCCGCGTGTGGTTGCAGCATGACGGGCCCGCTCCCTCAAGCGAGCCTGGGCAGTCTGCCTTCATGTGGGTGTCCCCACAATGGCTACACCTTGCCTGGGATTCCTGGCAGAAACGCCTGCCGTGTCCGTATCCCAGAAAAAGCGAGCACTGGACTAACGGAGACTGGTCGACCACTTGAATCCTCTGGAACTCGATGTGTACTGACCCAGCCTCCGTCATTCGTCGCCAAATTGTGGGGGACACCCGCACTATGACATGACTTTGGTGCGGATTTCTCGTGCGCTTCCTGTAGGTGATCTCTAGTCGGTCGGCTTTGTCGACTCCTTTAAACAGGTCCTTATTTTGCTTTCTGAGCGCACCGAGAATCTCCTCGTCGCTGTTGTACTGCATCACGCCTTTGAGCACAACTAATGGGTCTTTGTTCTTCAGGTCTTCGGCTCTCAGGTTTTCTGACTTTGTCAGCCTGGCCTTTACCTTCTCCCTTTCTTCCTGATTCCTAAAGCTCATTATGACCTTCCTATCCTTAGCCTTTCTTACTTTTTCTACTTCCACTCCTTCCTTCTCCTTCCTTCGCGTTTACGGCCTTTCTTATTCGATTCAACACGTCCTCGCCTGTCTCCTGCTCGTCAGTCGCCGTGACCACCAGCGAGTGCAGTGCGGTCCGCTCCGGAGGCTGTCTCCCAATGGACGACACTACACTCACGTAGGTTTGTCTTTCAACTTTTTCGAGCTTTTCTTGTAGTTTGACCATGCTATCTGTATTTGTTTTAATCAGGTTCGCATGGTCATCGAGCATTTTTCTAAAAGCCTCTCTCTCCTTTTCCCTTTCCCAGTCCGCTATCCCTTCCTGGTTCGCCCTAAAGGTATAGGCGATTTTAGAGGCAGTTCCGTCTTTTTCGTTTTTGTTGTGGACTCTGCCTCTTTAACCAAGTTGTAAAACTTTTCCGCAGCCAGAGCGATCTCCGCCTTTATCTCGGTTTTTATGTTCCTCGAGAGGTCTAGCTAGTTCTTAATTTTTGCTAGGCAGATTCTGGCTTCGGTGACTCTGTCTTTCGGCTTTGCTGGCTCAACCAGGGTGGGTGACGCGGCGGCGGTGGTGGTATTTGTGGAGGTAGAGGGGCGGTTTTTACTTTCTCAGGGGGGTTTGAGGCTTTGTTAGGGACTTTTTTGTCTCCTGCTTTGCCGCGCCCCATTCCCCGATACTTCGCCTGACGGTTAAAATCGCCACCGGTGATGTTTTTTCCGGTGCAGTGTGGTGTGGTGAGGTCCTCGTAAACGTGGAGTTTAAAGGGGGGTTTGTTACCAATCTTCTGGGAATGGCCTCCTCTCTCTCCTTGTTTTGGGCTGGTGTCCTACTCATCATTTTAATGCCGGGGGTTGGGTGGTGCCTACAGATGACACTTACAAGGTTGTAAAGGGCCTTATAAATGTGTGTCACAAGCAAATTTAATTATAAAGGGGGTATTGTATAGGATGCCCCACTTTATATGTCGCTGTTGATTTTCTCCTTATGAAATAGGGTACTACTACTGATCAACAGTTTTAATAATTTCCTATACAATACAACAATAGTACTGCTATATGTTCTAGGTTAAATTTTACAACTATTAAAAAAAAAACGATTTTAAATTTGCAATAAAATGCTAATATTATCTTATCCTGATTACTAAAAAAGATTTTTACTGTTGACATATACATACCTCTGTGCTTATGGTAGGTATGGTATATATTTAAGTATTTATTATGTAAAATCTTTTACATAATATATACTTAAATAAGCAAAATAGTGCTAATTTTATCTTAGCCTTCTTATACAGCAGCACAATAGTGCTACTGTATGTCCTTAACCTATTACAGGTGTTTATGGCTAGGGTCTGGTGGTTCTCAGGAACTGAGGTCGTCCAATATTTGGCGTTTAAGGTGCTCTTCGTATCCTGGTGACCCTTCTTCTGGAGGATTTTATGGAGCTGTTCTATAAGATATAGATACGGACAACGATCCTCGATGTCTTCCACCTTCAGGATCTTTCGACCACGTTGTTTCTTAGAGGTTAAGTATGGAAAACGTGGTCGCACTGATTAATTTTTATCCGCGCGAGTCTGCGCCTTAAAAATCTGAAAATCGGTATGGTGTAGGGGGCCACAGTAGGGGTCAATATCCCGTGATAAAAATAATATTTCTTCGCTTCACTTTTGGCGTTATTCGCTAGCGAGAAAACACTTTGAGGTTAAGTGCCAGAACTGCACTGTATAATCTTGGTCACACACAATTTAAAAGTTTTGATGTCGGAAACTTTAAACGACTCGTCGATGGCCCACAGGTGGGCAAAACCAGTTTTTGTCTCTCGCCCCCAGGCGAAGTCTTGGAAGAAGGGTGGTATTTCTTCTTTCGCCTGCAGGTCTCCGGTGTTGTACCGGAAAAATCTGGAGGACACCTCAGAATGTGCTGGCAGCGATGGCGCAGCCCAGCACTCCAAAAAATCAGGGGCTCACCACTCAGAATTCAACAGCGTTTAAGGGTTTATGAAAAATACTTCCTGAATTTTTCTTCTTTTATCCAGGAAAAATCCCAAAAGTGGATTCTAACGATTTCTCTTGGTACGCGCATACAGCACTCACTAGCCCGAACACTTTGAGCTATCACTCACTGAAAACTGCGATAAGTTTCCGATTTTTTATCACAGAGTAGCTTAAACTGAACTAGCGAGGGCGGGGGATCGCGAGGGACTCGGTGGGTAGGGTAGGGTAGGTAGGGTAGTATAGGTAGGGTAGTGTAGGTAGGGTAGGGTAGGTAGGGTAGGGTAGGTAGGGTAGTATAGGTAGGGTAGATGAATGTTTGGTGTTTTTATGGCAAAACAAAGTTTTCCGGGTCAGCTAGTCTATATATATAATAAAAAACTTTTTGCAAAAAAATACTACCGACTTCCAAATACAAAACTACGAAGTGAAAAATAACTTTATATTTTGAAGTCGGTGTCATTCATAGGTACCATTTTTTGCGTTATGGACACCGACTTCAAAATATAAAGTTATTTTGCAGTTTGCAGTTTTGTATTTGGAAGTCGGTAGTATTTTTTTGCAAAAAGTTTTAATAATGTTTCACTTTTTAGTTGTACTTTCCTAATAGGCAAGTCAGTAAGGTACCTGTAACGCCAGAATAGATTTCATGAAACTTGAAAATAACCGGTGAAATGAGAGATCTGCATACCCCTTATGAGCGTACTGGCATGACGTTATGTTAAGAAATGGTATAAACAATAAACAGATATGCGATTGCAGCAATCCCGAGAGACTTGCCGTTATTTATTGAAGAGTTCTGTAGTATATCTCCGAAGTTCTTCATCAGATCTTCACCAAATTAAAATGGGACCAATTTCGGAACATACCTTAACAAACAAAAAAAAATTTCCAAAATCGGTCCACAATTGACGGAGATATCGGTGAAAACACAAAAAAAAACAAACAATGTCGAACATAGAACCTCCTCCTTTTTGAAAAGTCGGTTAAAAATGAATGCCTATTTCCCTTGATCACGGCATCACGCGTGAACGGCTGGACCTACTTCACTAATTCCTTTTTTTGTTTGTTTATTATTATTAGGAGAAGGATCTTATTAAAAAACAAAATAAGAAAAAAATAATGGCCTACCCTATCTATGTAGGTAAGGTAAAATTTTTTTTTTTTTTTTTATCTATGTAATATAGGGTACAGAAGGTAAGGTAGGGTAGGTTGGGTAGGGTAGTTGGGTAGGGTAGGGTAGGAAGGGTTTTTTTTTTCTTAATACTAATCCCGCTCAACAAAGTTGGCGCCTATTCTTTTTCGAACTCATTCATACTATTCCTCTTTTATGCCTCTCGTACTTTTATTCTTCAAACTTAGGTTCTTCTTGCTTATATCTTCTTGTATACAGTGGGTGGGACTCCCACTTCATTTATATAATTATGGGCATACTTTATTTATTATCAGTAGGTTAAAATACAAAAAAAAAAAAAACTAAATGTTTTATTGATCACAGAATATACAAAAGTACTATATAGATATATATAATATAGGGCAGGTAAGGTAGGGTAGGGTAGTGTATGTAGGGTAGGTAGGGTAGGTAGGGTAGGTAGGGTAGGTAGGGTAGGTAGGGTAGGTAGGGTAGGTAGGGTAGGTAGGGTAGGTAGGGTAGGTAGGGTAGGTAGGGTAGGTAGGGTAGGTAGGGTAGGTAGGGTAGGTAGGGTAGGTAGGGTAGGTAGGGTAGGTAGGGTAGGTAGGGTAGGTAGGGTAGGTAGGGTAGGTAGGGTAGGTAGGGTAGGTAGGGTAGGTAGGGTAGGTAGGGTAGGTAGGGTAGGTAGGGTAGGTAGGGTAGGTAGGGTAGGTAGGGTAGGTAGGGTAGGTAGGGTAGGTAGGGTAGGTAGGGTAGGTAGGGTAGGTAGGGTAGGTGGTCACATGTCATCGAAGTTTTGCTTCTAAGACGATCTTCACGATGTTTTCCTTCACCGTATTGAGAGCAGTGGTGATGAAATAATTGGCCTACCTGGATCCGAACCCACGACCTACAACTTGTAAGTCGCGACCGTTACCACTGGGCCATCACTGGTCGATGACTTAGGTGAAATGAGCTCGACTTCCGGACCGTTTCATCATCGGACTACCAGACGTACGGCGATGCACATCGATACATGGTGGACATCCCACTCATACGCACAAAACGTTTTGGGAACACTTTAAAGGTCTATCCACACATATCAGGGGCGTGCCCGGGACGTGGACGTACCGTGCCCCGTCAGGAGCACATAAAAACATCGGTGCGAACGTTTTATATGAACTCGTTCACACACGTCCGTGCACGTCTCGGACACGGCCCTGATATGTGTGGATCGACCTTTATTATGCGTACAACTAAGGAGTGGAATTCCCTGCCGGAGTCTGTGTTTCCCGACAGCTGCAACCTGGGGGTCTTTAAGTCAAGAGTGAATAGGTTATATCTAGGCAAGCGTGTTTCACCGTCGACCACATCATCGCCTACCATCAGGTGAGATAGTGGTCAAGCGCGAGCATATAGAATATAAAAAAGACTTCAACATGCCCCTAGCATTTGTTGCAATGACAGCTCACTTGAGCTCACTTCACCTAAGTCATCACTATGAGATAACTACAAGATTGACCAGCTGAGCCGATAACAAAACTTCTTTCACAGATCCTACACTATTATGAGTACCGAAAACAAGACACAGTTTCAGTGAGTTATGCCACAGAAACGAAGCCGTGTGAAAAACTAGTATTATATAAAGATGTTTTATTGTTTGAATGAAAGAGCACAGAAACAGTTCGAACGAACGAATAAAACTCACGTCCCAAACGTTTAAGAAAGATATCGTTCCCAAGGTCAGTGAAGTCCCATTTGTAATCTTAACACAAAGTATTAGAATACATAATTAGTTTAGCAGAGTTTTGACGAAGGAATCATGTCACAATGTTAAATTTGACAACTTCGAAAGCAACCAGTCTCTTGTAAACTGAGATATTTACGGTGACTATAATTTATATTGGCGTAATTTTGCCAGACCTCAAAATCGGGTATACCCCATTGTTGCGAAGTTCATTACCGCGATGTACGGTACTGCGAAAGTTTACTATCGCGACGTTCCTTGTAAGATGAATTTGATCACCAGTATCAGCAACCCTCCTAGATGACCTAAATCGCTAACGCGCGAGTTATCGAATCTGCAATCGTCACATTAAAGAACTTTCGCGACAGCGTACGTCGTAATGGTAAACTTTCGCAGTAACGTACATCACAGTAAAGAACTTTCGCGACAGCGTACGTCGTAATGATAAACTTTCGCAGTAACGTACATCACAGTAAAGAACTTTCGTGACAACGTACTTCGCAATGGTAAACTTTCGCAGTAATGTACATCGCAGTTAAGAACTTTCGCAACATCGAACGTCGCAATAGTAAACTTTCGCAGTACCGTACATCGCGGTAATGAACTTCGCAACAATGGGGTACACCCCTCAAAATCGTATACGCAGAAAATTTTAAAAATACAACAAATTAGGAAACGTAAATAAATTATACGTAAATGAAATCACATGAAAGAAAAACTTTCAGTTTTATGCTAAGCCAAATCTGAGCTCTTTTCGACGCTGACTTTTCTATTTTCTCCCGAATCGGATCTGACGCTAATTAGAGGACCGGTTTTTCTACCTTTCGATCCGATTTAGGTGATCGGATCGGATAAACTCGAATTTCCGCTAAGACCAGTTTTTCTAGTTTCGATAAAATCATGTCGGTTGGTTTTGCTTAGGTTAGAAGTACTACTATACTGAGATTGTACTACTGTTACTCTTTTAAAAATATCACCTTGAAAACTTGGGTGGAGAGAGCTTGATGTAAGCTGTCACACACAACTCACACTCACACTTCAAGCTCAATTTACCTTTCGTTAATTCATATGGAGTGATGCAATTTAATATGCGTCGAAAGGTGATATCGCGCACGTATTTTCTAAGAAAAAACGGACAAGTGCGAGTCGAACTCGTGCGCCGAGGTTTCTGTACCTACCAATTATACTGCCATAATAAAATTTGTATCATTTTTATTGGTGGCTAAGTTTTAAAGATATAGGCAAATTTATATTAAAATCGGTTCAGCCGTTCTAAACTTATGGGCATTTTATTGTTTGAATCGGGGCGTTTTCGCAAGATATCGTGTCATTATTACGTGTTCAATAGTTTTTCGATCGAGGCGTGTCTACTACTAGATAAATTATGAAGCATGAAGTAAAAATGTGGCCTGACCTGGGTGGTAAATGGTGGCCGTACATTGGTAAAAACACCATTACCTTGAGCAGGCCTAGCGTAGTACGGCGGTTCAATAGAATAAGAGGCCAGCTTATATAATATAACCCAGGAAATAAAGACATTTACTGGCGTTATTTGCCAAATACCTAAATCTTTCTTTCTTCTATTTGATACAATACAGGACGCCAAGTTTTTTTTCCCATTTTCAGTAAACTTTGATTGCGCGACATCTGTCTGATACTTTGTGAATTAGTAGGTAGTTAGGTAATTACCGAGTCCGTTTTGATGTCGCCGTTGTTATAAGATAGAAGAACCCACAATAGGTATCTTATATCGCAGAAGGTGGCGTTCTATAGTTTCTGCCTACCTCTACTGGAAAAAGGGGCGAGGTTATGTATAATTTTACTATGCATAAAAGGTGCGCTTCTCTGGTGCGCAGGGTGTAGGACAACTCCAACAGTATCTTAGGTCCCCCATCACCAAGTCACGACGTCGTCAAAGTGAAACGGCGCGGTGTCGCGGCGCGGTGTCGCGGCGCGGTGCATTGACATGACGTGCTTATGCACGGTACGGCAACGTCGCCGCGGAACGACGCGCCAAAGGGCGTGGACCCTGTCTACGGTGCGGCGCCGTTTGCCGTGCAACGGTACGGCACGCACCCCTTTAGACGAAAAGTGGGGCAGATTTTTTTTTCTCGTCTCGTCGTTTTGACATTCGTGTCATAGGTCTATATTTATTACTACTCAACTAAGGTCACATCAGTGCAGTATAACAGATTGCATTTTTAATTACATTATCGACATCGATTGACACCCGATGTCTTAATATTAATCGTTTTTTTTTTTTATTTATTTTCTAATTTAACTATACTCATTGAGGCGGGTGGGCCTCTTTATAATATTATCTTATAGAAATATCAAATTACTTATTTTCTTTTGCCGATATCCATCTATAAAGTCAATATCCGATCCGACTACATCACTAATTGAATAGCGAAGAACTTTCGAGAACGAAATAGTGAATACATTAAAAATTTTCAAATTTCGAAAGAGAAAGAAACTAGGAGCGTGCGTGCGAGGATCCAGGAGCGAACCATACCATTCCCCGTGGCTCTAACGTGCGGTCGTATCGGCTCCTTTCGCAATTGACGTCCTTCATAAATTTAGATTATTTATTGGAGCTTAATTACGTTGGTTGTTTGTTCCTATCATATAATAATTTGATTTTATTTCTTGGTAGTTGAGTAGGTTGTTTGAAAATACTCATACTAAAATATTAGTTTTCGGTTTGTAAATTATTGGAGATTTTAACGAAGACTATCTCCGTAACGGCAATACTGCAGTATTCAAATTACTAAGTGACGCTGGTTATAAAGCGTTATAAAGATAATATTTTTTGTAACTTCACTTGTGAGGTTGGATTTTATAACTCCTTCTTCAGTTACCATCGTCCTATGTGGGCCCGTTTTTAGACGTTGTGAGCAGCTGAAAACGTTTTTATGTTCATGTAACAACAGAAAACCCTCTTCTTAGTCCGCATTATTATGCAACTACGAAACCCTATTATTGCGCGTGGCCCGACACACACTTGGCCGGTTATTATTATATCCAGAAGCACTGTTATATACATTTTTTTTTGCTATTTATTCGTGACTTATAGTTTACATGATGTGTTTACTTAGCTTACTGAGCTAATGAATTGCTTGCTGGATGTCTCCAACACAACCTAAATTTTTCCCTTACACTACATTTATTCCAGAACAACCTGGATATATTCCTAAAGGGGGTGCTCTGGGTACATTTCCAACACACCCAATCAATCTCAAACACACAGTACAAATTATACAAAGAGAAAACATATCTTCCAAAATTAAGTTAATTTTAACTGGGTAGGTACAGATTTTATTTTAATCTAACACTTTTGGAGACATCAGTACGGGGAATTGTCAAGTGTGATAAGTACAAGTAAATTTATTTTTCATTTTGGAACCAAACTCCATATTGATCCACAACTTATCCCTCTTATCCAATTATAATGTTCAAAAAAAAAACATATGAAAGTCTTTATCCTATTTAGTTTGTTTTAATATAAATAAGTTTTTTTTTAAACAAGCTTTACGTATTCTTCTCAGCAAACCCTTTCATTTGATACCCATATCATGGCAGTACACAAAAAATTACTTGCCATCTTTGGCCGTCCGCCATATTAGATTAAGAATGACGTCACTTAGCTAACCATGCATTGTGGAGAGGATAACTGCTTTAAAATTCAGTTGGAAGATTAGACCCGAAAACATTTACATACACACATACATTGCAAGTTAAATAAAAGCATGTAAAAAAGTTCAGTTCTCTTGAAAATGGTAGATTTGTAAATTGTTACTCTATCTTTAAGCTTGTTAATAAAATGATAGATACGAGCTTATTCTGATACTTCGCTCTAGTGGCTGATCTCGCAGGGACCATGATATTTTTATTTTATTTTGCTGGTATAAAAATAGCCTAAAGAGTAGTAGACAGTAACTTACGAGTAGAATCCATCTCTTTCTGTAATTTCTGTCCACCCCATGGGAAAAGCCTGAGTTTATGTTTGTATGTAAAACTAGCCTATCACTAGTGGCTATAAATCTCTAAGTGATAGAATTTTTGTCATCTGATCCAACTTCCACAAGTGAAATTTCAAAATTTAAAAAACCCCCGGCTCATTTTTATTTCATACTACACAATTTATATAGTACATAGTAGATACGCTTCGATCGGCAATCAAACACGTAATTATGACACGATATCTTCGAAAACACCCCGAATCAAACAGTAAAACGCCCATAACTTTTGAACGGCTGAGCCAAACAAAAAACTAAATCAAAATCGGTTCATCTGTTTAGACACTATGATGCCACAGACAGACACACAGATACAACACACTTCAAACTCATAACACCCCTCTTTTTCCGGCGGGGGTTAAAAATAGACTTCATTTTGTAAATTCGCTGTATAGTCAAGTTCGTTATTTACACAATGACAACGGCGTAATCATCACTAACTTTTTAGATGTTCTTTTCCCGTTTTAGTAACCAGGAGCATGTCTATACCTATACTGTACTGTGACTCCTCGTAAGATCATTTTGTCTTCCCCAAAAATATAAAACAACAAAAATGCATTGCCTAAAATAGCATAAGAAGTAAAGGTAACAGCAAAAGTTGCATTGCCAAAAATAGCATAAGAAGTAAAGGTAACAGCAAAAGTTGCATTGCAAAAATAGCATAAGAAGTAAAGGTAACAGCAAAAATGCATTGCCAAAAATAGCATAAGAAGTAAAGGTAACAGCAAAAGTTGCATTGCCAAAAATAGCATAAGAAGTAAAGGTAACAGCAAAAGTTGCATTGCCAAAAATAGCATAAGAAGTAAAGGTAACAGCAAAAGTTGCATTGCCAAAAATAGCATAAGAAGTAAAGGTAACAGCAAAAGTTGCATTGCCAAAAATAGGGTGTACCCCATTGTTGCAAAGTTCATTACCGCGATATACGTTACTGCGAAAGTTTACTATCGCGACGTTCGTTGTTGCGAAAGTTCTTTACTGCGATGTACGTTACTGCGAAAGTTTACCATTGCGACGTACGTTGTCACAAAAGTTCTTCACTGCGATGTACGTTACTGCGAAAGTTTACTATTGCGAAGTACGTTGTCACGAAAATTCTTTACTGCGATGTACGTTACTGCGAAAGTTTGCCATTGCGACGTACGTTGTCGCGAAAGTTCTTAACTGTGACGATTGTAATTTCAATAACACGCTATTGTGATTTAGGTCATCTAGGAGGGTTGCTGATACTGGTGATAGTGGTGTAGCGGCACCAACGCCGCCACTTAGTAACTAATGACATGACGTCACACAAATCCTGCATCGCCCAAGCAAAGTTTTCGGCACAATTTGAACGTATACAACAGTCCGACATCAACCAAATAGGTGGCTCGTTTAGATGTCAATGTGTTCGCTTTTATAATAAGCTTCCAAGCCACGTACAAGATCTAAGTCTTAATAAATTCAAATCTTTCATTAAACGTAAGTTGAGCCAGAAAGCGTTTTATACAACTAAAGATTACCTTGAAGACAAAAAGGCTTGGGATTGAGCTGCTCCAATTAATATTGTTTTTTTTTTGCTTTTTTATTAAATTTTGCACCGTGAATTTTGTTATTATAATTTTTAATTTTTTTTTTTTGGTTTTCTTGCAATGACAAGAATATTTACTTTTAAAGTATTATATTATTTTATTTTAATTATTGTGAATGTGAAGACTATGTGGATCATTCTTTTTTGTTTTTTTTCTTTTAATTTATATTTATCTTAGTTTATAATCATGGTCTGGCAGTTTGAGTAGTTTATGCGGCCTACCCGAATGTTCTTTATTTGGTATTATTCGTCGAATCGTTGAGCTACTTAAATTCTGAGTTGAGCTGCTCGGTTATTGACAAATGCGTGCACTGACTGGACAGGTCCACTCAATCTGGCTGGTTCTTTCCTCAAAAGACCATTTCAGACATCAGTCTACATGGTCTTCACATGATCTAACCAATATTTTGTCTGGACTTTAAAAGAGACTGTGACCTCTGAGTTTGTTTCGGCCTTTCTTCTCAGAGTAGTCAGATAGGACACGCCGACCTCATCTAGTTTTAAAAAATATGTTTGACATGTAAAAGTGTTTGTACAAACCAACTTACAGAAATGAAAAAAATGATCATTTATCATTAATCATTAATCATTTATCATTTATCATTTATCATTTATCATTTATCATTTATCATTTATCATTTATCATTTATCATTTATCATTTATCATTTATCATTTATCATTTATCATTTATCATTTATCATTTATCATTTATCATTTATCATTTATCATTTATCATTTATCATTTATCATTTATCATTTATCATTTATCATTTATCATTTATCATTTATCATTTATCATTTATCATTTATCATTTATCATTTATCATTTATCATTTATCATTTATCATTTATCATTTATCATTTATCATTTATCATTTATCATTTATCATTTATCATTTATCATTTATCATTTATCATTTATCATTTATCATTTATCATTTATCATTTATCATTTATCATTTATCATTTATCATTTATCATTTATCATTTATCATTTATCATTTATCATTTATCATTTATCATTTATCATTTATCATTTATCATTTATCATTTATCATTTATCATTTATCATTTATCATTTATCAATTATCATTTATCATTTATCATTTATCATTTATCATTTATCATTTATCATTTATCATTTATCATTTATCATTTATCATTTATCATTTATCATTTATCATTTATCATTTATCATTTATCATTTATCATTTATCATTTATCATTTATCATTTATCATTTATCATTTATCATTTATCATTTATCATTTATCATTTATCATTTATCATTTATCATTTATCATTTATCATTTATCATTTATCATTTATCATTTATCATTTATCATTTATCATTTATCATTTATCATTTATCATTTATCATTTATCATTTATCATTTATCATTTATCATTTATCATTTATCATTTATCATTTATCATTTATCATTTATCATTTATCATTCATCATTCATCATTCATCATTCATCATTTATCATTTATCATTTATCATTTATCATTTATCATTTATCATTTATCATTTATCATTTATCATTTATCATTTATCATTTATCATTTATCATTTATCATTTATCATTTATCATTTATCATTTATCATTTATCATTTATCATTTATCATTTATCATTTATCATTTATCATTTATCATTTATCATTTATCATTTATCATTTATCATTTATCATTCATCATTCATCATTCATCATTCATCATTCATCATTCATCATTCATCATTATCATCATTTATCATTTATCATTCATCATTCATCATTCATCATTCATCATTTATCATTATCATTTAACCGTCGGGCAGTTGCCCGGACCAGACACAACACCCGTCTGGTCGGAGGATCCTCTCTTTCCTATGTAGGTTTGTGGGACTTTACACCCTGTTCCACATGCCTCCAAACTGGTGACCCCGAGTATGAACGTCTTCGTGCAGAGCTACTTCACCGTGACGTCATCACTTCCTCAAGCTTTCGAGCAGCGAGTCATCAGCCAGCCAGTACCCAAGTTATCTACGAGGGTATATTGACCACCAGCATGCAGCAGACGCGCATTCCTGGTCATCATCCTCAACCTGCATCATCACTCCGACCCACCGGAGCCTGCTGCAGCATCCAGACGCACTGGGACATAATCACCCCGACTCACTGGAGCATCATCCCTCTCACTGGAACGTCATCACCCTGACTCACTAGGGCATCATCCAGACGCACTAGAGCATCATCCAGACATACTGGAGCATCATCCCAACTCACTGGAACCAATCTTCCACTGGCCTGGCAAGCATTCAACAAGTCATCAGGTGAAGATAAAATATCTAATCGGATGTTTATAGAAGCGTGTAAAACAGCCGGTGATGCTATTTTAACCGTTTACAACCGTTGTATTGCGGAGGGCGTATTTCCTCGTATGTGGCGACGCGGATTTATACGAGTAATCCCGAAAAGTGGCGACAAACCCCCGGATGACCCGAAGTCGAACCGGCCCATAACATTACTTCCATCTTTGGGAAAACTCCTGGAGCGCCTTATCATTCCACGGTTGCTACCGGACGGACCAAAATTTCATAATAATCAATTCGGTTTCACTATTGGAAAATCTACCGTAGACGCGGCCCATACTGTTAGGAAAATAGTTAATAAATCTGAACATAAGTATGTAATTGGGTTTTTCTAGATATTTCTGGGGATTTTGAAAACGCATCGTGGCCAGTGCTATTACTTAAAATGAAAACTCGAGGCTGCTATAGAAATATATACAATTTAGTTTACTCTTACTTTTTAAATGGTTCTGCGAAACTCAAACTCGGCCATCATTCCATGTCGAAGTCTCTCACCATGTGATGTCCTCAGGGTTCGGTTATTGGTCCACCTTTATGGAATTTAGGCTTTGATGATTTCCTCGCGATTCCTCTTCCAAGCGGCTGTTCATTAACCGGTTACGCGGACGACGGTCTTCTGCTCATTTAATCAAGTACTCGAGCTGGACTCGAGAACTTGGCTGACACTTGCCTACGATTAATATCTCAGTGGGGGCGATCGAAACCGCCTGACCTTTGCTCCGCATAAAACTTATCAGCTCATTTTGAAAGTTAATCTTAAATCGTGTCCTACTATTAAATTTAATAACGTTCCGGTAAAAAGGAAGCAGTCCGTTTGCTATCTTGGTCTAGTGTGAGAGAGGAATTTTGCATTTATAGACCATATTAAAATCGTCGGTGAAAAAGCAAAAAAGAACTTCTATGCCTTAACGAGAATATCTAAATCTACGTGGGGTCTGTCCAAGTAAGTAGCCCCATAAATTGTCTTTAAAGTTTTTTTGACTTTTTTTCTACTTACTTGGGTTGTATCTGCTATGGGGCGCCTGTTTGGGCTGATAGGGTCACAATAGGGGCGGTAAGACGTAAATTACTTCAGAGTCAGCGTTTGGCTTTGATATTCTTATGCAAATCATATAGGACGGTTAGTACTGTGGCCTTACCGGTACTTGCTGGCGTACTTCCGGTCGACCTTGAAGTGCAGCGACGTGCTGCAATGTACTATGCCGCAAAAGAGACCATGGACGCGGACTTTTTAACGCGGAGTGACCGTGACAAAATCTCTAGATTATTTAAACCACATATTGACTTCAGGGAGGAACTTTTATCCGAATAGTAATGTAGGTGGGATAATTCCATCAAGGGCCGACACTTCCACCAATTCTTTCCATCCGTTCGCGTGCGGCTGGCCAGGACGTGGCTGGAAGTGGATCACTGTGTTGCCCAATTTCTCACAGGGCACGGTAACTTTAAAAGTAAATTATTTTCCTTCAAGCTTGTTGCCTCGCCATTATGTCAGTGTTCTACATCTGACTGCGAATATGTACAATCTGCACATCATATCTTATGGGAGTGTATACTTTGGCAGAATGAACGCAATACTATGTTGAATAATGTACAGGCAGTATCAGGAGCTGTTTACTATACGGACCTTGTGGAAACTAGAACAAATTTCCGTGCGTTCAAGCGTTTTTGCCATACCTATTATTACAATCAAATATAACACTCACAATGTTAGGACCCATTAATATTAATGCTAATTTTTATCCGTGGTGCTAGGCAACTGGGCTTATCCCAGTTGTAAACGACACTTTGTGCCTATTGGTCTAGTTTGTTCTGTCTCCTGCTTGATATGGAGGGAAGTGGAAATTTGTATTTTTCTTACTCCTCCATTATTCTTTACTAATTAATTTCGTTGCGGGATCCAAGACAGTTAAATTCATTCTCCGGGACTTCGTCGAGCTTCATTGCCTCGGCGCTTTTCTGGTGGTCGCCACTGTTGATTCTGGTTTTCAGGAGTTGCAGTGGTTTGGGAATAGTGCGGTGGGATTGTCCCAAATAAAAAAACACTACGAGAAGTACGGACGACTTAACCTACTATCGAACTCCGGTCTCCGGAGGGGAATGATGTAGCGGCACCAACGCCGCCACTTAGTAACTAATGACATGACGTCACACAAATCCTGCTTCGCGCAAGCAAAGTTTTCGGCGCGATTTGAGTACATACAACAGTCCGACAACAACCGTCGGGCAGTTGCCCGGACCAGACACAATACCCGTCTGGTCGGAGGATCCTCCCTTTTCTATGGAGGTTTGTGGGACTTAACACCCCGTTCCACATACCTCCAAAGTGGAAATATTATATTGTTGGGCATGACCAACAAATAAGCAAAAATTGTAAATTTATTCTGTGTCTAGGTACTGTAGATTAAGTATCTAGTGTGATATGATATACTTAGACAGGCACCTACATGAATTTTGCTTTTGTTGATTTTTCTTTTGTTTCATTTACAATTCTATTTAGATAGGTACATGAATTTTGTTTATGTTTATTTTATTATTAGTATCTTTTGGTTAAGTTATAATTAAATAAGCTTACAATTTTTGCTCATTAGTTTAGTCATGTCCAACAATATAATATTTCCACTATCACCAGTATCAGCAACCCTCCTTGATGACCTAAATCACAATACCGTGTTATTGAAACTGCAATCGTCACAGTTAAGAACTTTCGCGACAACGTACGTCGCAATGGCAAACTTTCGCAGTAACGTACATCGCAGTAAAGAACTTTCGTGATAACGTACTTCGCAATGGTAAACTTTCGCAGTAACGTACATCGCAGTGAAGAACTTTCGCGACAACGTACGTAGCAATGGCAAACTTTCGCAGTAACGTACATCGCAGTAAAGAACTTTCGCAACAATGGGCTACACCCCCAAAAATAGCATAAGAAGTAAAGGTAACAGCAAAAGTTGCATTGCCAAAAATAGCATAAGAAGTAAAGGCATTCATATTCCGTACGGTAGATAGGTATGCATTAATATCCCGGTAGGCAGCGCCACCGACGCGAAATGTTTATTACGGCCCCCGAGGCACGCTGCGACGATTAAAAACCACTTCTTTTGTTGGAATGTTCTACGTTTTTAATATATTTTTCTTATCTGGAACATGCATTAACTGACAGTTAAAAAAATTATAACATAGTTCTTAAGTCTTTTTGTAAGATTTAAAGTGTTTTTAGTACTTTATAGAGTTATTTTTTTTTACTGTATACGAGTTAACAGTTGTGATACTCATAAGATGAAAGGACTATTAGGTTGATTCGTGATTATTCGAATTTATAGATAATTTATTATCCAAGGTCTACTTTCAATGCTATAATTCAGCTTGAGTCAGTATATAGTCTAGCATTATACGAAAAACTAGGCTTTCCTGCCGGAGTCTGTGTTTCCTGATAGCTACAACCTAGGGGCTTTAAGTCAACAGTACATAGGTTACTTCCGGCAAGTGTGCTCCTCCGTCGACCACATCATCACTTACCATCTGGTGAGATAGTGGTCAGACGCGAGACAATAAAAATATAAACAAATAAACTTCGAAAAACAGCGACTCTGAAAAATTATCAAAAATATCATACCTCTGAATGAACTAAAATAACAATGAAACTGATGGGCAATCTATTATATCTACCACTAGCTTCCGCGCGGCTTGGCCCGCGTGAAAGTCGGAAGCAGTCCCACGGGAACCGTACATTTTTCTGGGATAAAAAGTAGCTTATGTGCAATATGCCAAATTGCATCCAGACCCGATCAGCCGTTCTGGCATGATTGGGTAACAAACATACATCCAAACTTTCGCATTTATAATATTACTAGCTTCTGCCAGCGGCTTCGCCCGCGTGAATGTTGAAAATTATCCCAAGGAATAAATTCCCGGGTTAAAAAAGTATCCTATGTGCTATTCCTGACTATATATATATATCTATATATATACTATATATCTATATATACTATATATATAGACTATATATATATATAGTCAGGTATATTTGTATATATATAGTCTATCTCTGTTCCAAATTTCATCCAGATCCATCCAGCCGTTTGAGCGTGAAGAAGTAATAAACATACAAACACACTCACAGACTTTCGCCTTTATAATATTAGTAAGAAGTAAATTTGATATGTTGATTGGTACTACTATCACATACCTACATAGTTATCAGGTATCGCTTCACATAATAACAACATCATTCAAGTACATGTCCTTATCTAATATTGTCTAATGGAGATAAGCCTCAAGCTTTCCATTACAAGCTCCTCTGTGACGTCACATAATCACATTCCGATCTACCGTCAACTATTTTGAACAATATTGTGAACCTGTTTGATAGAGAGAGAATATCCTTCGATTGCTGAATGAGGATTTTGTAGTGGAGCAATAATCAAACATGGTGGGAAAACACAGACAGACCAGAGGCCTTGTCAAAGATGGAGCGACGATTTAAAGGACACCGCAGTAGTACTGTGACGTAGAGTGTGTCACGACCGTGAACATTAGAATAGCCTGCGGGGCGAGCACGGCCTACTGTGACCGGCTTGTGTCACACATTTTTATCATAATTTGGGAGCAAAAACCGTGATAAAATGCGTGAGTCAAGCCTATCACCTCAAGTAGTCAGTAGCAGAGTCGCCTTAATCACCTTTTTATTACCTTATATAATTATTTATATATATAAATATATATATAGGAACTAGCTGACCCCCGGGGCTTCGCTCCCGTCAACTGGCTACCTACCTACCCTGCCTACCCTGCCTACTCTACTATTTTTTATCTATCATTAATAGTTTTCTCAGCGCACGCCAAAGAGTGATATTTATAGGAAACATTTTGCTACCTTGGGTTACATTATTGCAATTTTCATAAGGATCCCTATTTTTTTCATATATTATAGCCTTTGACACTCATCTACTGGTGAAAGAATTCTCAAAATCGGTTCAGTAGATCCAGAGATTACCCCTTACAACGTCACAAACTCACACACTTTACCTTTTTATAATATTAGTATATTATGTTTATTTTAACTATATATATATATATATTTTTACTTCAATCATTATTTAAAATTGTATGCACCTGCCCTAATATATCTCTCCACCACCCTTGGTTGACTGGTAGAGAATGTCTCAGGCATTAAGTCCACCTATGTACCTGAATGTTGCATTAAGTATAAATAAAAAAATAAAAATACGTAAAAATAATTACATAAATAAATAAATATCACAGAGGCCGTGCTCGCCCGGCTCGATAAGGTCTATGCGAAAGCAAAACAATCTGTGCCGATGTCATAGAATATAGTATTTTTTTGTAAATTTCAAACAAATTTAAGATTATTAATAAAGGCTTATTCTATTTTATTAATCAAACGATTAGATGGAGAATGATGATGATGAATCATGGTGGGGCGGATTGGATGTCTTCCTTAGGAATTGGAAAGAAGTGGCACAAACCCAGGAGCAATGGAATAAAGAGGGGAGTTGCCCATCTCCCACAGATGGGCAACAGTACAGGCCAATTATAATGTTAATAATTTGCCGTCATGCTCTACTTTAGCCTGAAACCGATCAAACTTTGGCATTCAGGTTGGTTGACATGTTCTTAACATTAAACGCTCAATCCAGAAACTGACCTTATATTTCTGACATACAAATATAAACACGCCTTTGCCCATGGGGATAGGCAGACACTATAGAACGCCGCCATCTGCTACGATCCTTACAAGTTTCTGACAATGAAATCATATTTCATGCGAATAGTTCACAGGAAAATGCATGACTATTGGGAAATATTCATGTTGAGAATAAACACGTCATCTTCTTCTTTTCATGTGAGGTGTCAGAGTGTCAGAGTTAATTAAGCCGCCTCTAGGAAAACCCACAGGCCTCTGACTTGGCTATTTCAGACTTACATTAACTATATAACTCCCGGTTTCCTCACGATGTTTTCCTTCACCGTTGCCTGTGATGTCCAAGATAAACTTAGAAAGTACATATGAATTTGAAAAAGTCACATTCGTACTTGCCCGGATTTGAACCCACGACCTCAAACACGACAGGCGAGGTCTTAACCACTGGGCCACCACGACAACACGTCATGTAAATAATGGACGATATTATTTAACCAATCAACGCATTCGTGCGCGGTAATGCCTATTGCAATAGTTTTGTATTATGAATTGGTTTACAAGTACGTATTAGGAGGAGGAGGGAGGAGCTTGTGGCTAAATAATAACAGCCGCATGGGACGATCTTCAAGGTTAAGTAACGCTTGACGAGGTCGGTTCGTGGATGGGTGACCATTTCAACATACCGCGTTTCCTCCGTGCCTCGGAAAGAGATCTTTGACATTCGTTACGAGTATACCCCTAATAGTCTACTGAGATTTTCTATAGTGGCCACCTTCACCAACATTACGTTATATAAGGCGGCACACTATACCAGGCAACCCCTTACGAGGTGTCTGGGACCATCTTCGGTAGGTCACGCCTCCGAGAGCACTCGCCCCTGGTACTTAAGAGAAAATGTGAGTCGCATCGTGATTACTCACTACCATTTGTCCAGAATGGTACCGGAGCAATAAAGCCGCTCACCACACGCACCCCAGCACGCCAGCACTAGTGCAAGCACCAGCACCAGCGCAGTTGGTGCTAGCGGATTCAATCCCCGTTAAGGACGCCAGAGAAGCTGGCTCCCATTTCTCCAGAATGGTCCCGGAGCTGTAAGCACGCTCACCTCTCGAATACAAATCATCGCATCTACCCAATGCCTACAGCTGGGTTGCCGGAAAACTAATCCAACGGGTAGTCCTCTTCTTTCTATCCAGAAAAGTGCCGGAGATACAGCTCGCTCACAGGAGCTCACTTGCTTGAGGGTTACTCAAGAACCCCGCGTCTGACCACCAGGTGGCCCTTTGCCTTGGGCCGGTAACTTCAGACACTTGTTGCGCGCGAGGAATGACGCTCGACCCACACATAGTCGAGCAGACAACATGCCACTCCTCTGCAACCACCACATAGACCACCGCGAGTCCAACCTCAATGTCAGGTCCCACCTTTGCGCTTGCAATGGTGGAGGGCCTACCTGACTCCGCGAGACTCGCGTGTGAGTCGTTACGAGTAGTCAGAAGCTTGAGATCTGACACCATTCTAGCCAAGGGTTATCGTGTTACCCAGTTACTGGGTTGTCGAGATCAGATAGGCAGTCGCCTCATGTAAAACACTGGTACTCAGCTGAATCTGGATAGACTGGAAGCCGACCCCTGCAACATAGTTGGGAAAAGCCTAGGCAGATTGATTTACAAGTACGTATTATCTATACTAATATTATAAAGCTGAAGAGTTTGTTTGTTTGTTTGTTTGAACGCGCTAATCTCAGAAACTACTGGTTGGAATTGAAAAATTCTTTTTGTGTTGGATAGTCCATTTATTGAGGAAGGTTATAGGCTATATAACATCACGCTACGACCAACAGGAGCAGAGCATAAATGAAAAATGTTGCAAAAACGGGCAAAATTATTCCTTTTTGAGAGCTTCCGTTGCGTGCGCTGCTTAAACGGTTTAATTACACAACAATCATATATGTAGAGTAGGTAGGGTTGATGGGTAGGTAGGTAGCCAGTTGACGGGAGCGAAGCCGCGTGGGACAGCTAGTATTAAATAAAGTACCTGGGCGACTGAGCTCAGCTCGGATGAAAATAGAGAAAACGACGCTTTCTAAAAATAAAACCTAGCTATCGATTTATCACCCCCGAAACCCTCTGCATACTTAATGCCAAGAAAATCGTTGGAGCCTTTAAGAGATTCAGTTTATATACATACATATATATACAAGAATTGCTCGTTTAAAGGTATAAGATTAACTGACAAGTGTCAAAATGTGGTTTCAGTGTTAAGTGTCACAATGTTTGCTCCAACAGTTGCAATTTATGTCAAGTTTGCTGCACAGCATACCACATTGTTATAACAATCGAGTTGTTTTGGCTACACATTAAACAACCCAGTACCTGAGTAATATAAATAAATATAGTGGTTTATTTATTTATTATTTGCTTTATCGTACACCTTGAAATACAATTATAAAAATAAACTTAAAATTTAATACACATACAATGGGCATGACGAGCAGTAATGGACCAGTGGTAACGGAACTGACTTAGGTGTCGTAGGTCGTGAGTTCAAACCCAGGCAGGCGCTTTCCTTTGTGTAAATTATTTCATCACCACTGCTCTTAAAACGGTGAAGAAAAATACCGTGAGGAAACCAGCATGTCTTAGAACCAAAAATTCGAAGACATATGTCATCCACCAACACCCCTGGGCAAGATAGGTTGTCACACTTTTGGGCTTCTGATAACCCAAAAAGACTAGCAAAGATCTTCCAATGAAAGCCTAGACCAACGATTTAACGGACAAACCGTATGCACCTAGGTCATCCCATCCACGGGGATGAGTGACATACGGTTTGTGTGGTCGGGCCATGGCAACCACGGTTATTACTACACATTTAGTCACAAGCCGATCATTTGCAATCATAATACATAATATGCAGAAGTCATCATACATCATCACGGACGGAAAGCATGCCCGATGTTCTGGAGTAGCGACCGACGACCTGGTTAAGGCTGCAGGAATTGGCTGGATCCTGATGATGGACCAAACGATGTGGTGAGACTTGGGGGAGGCCTATGTCCAGCATTGGATGTCTTTCGACTGACATGTAAAATAATCATAAGTTCATAACCAAAGGGACATCGTAGTCACATGTTCCAATACGGAAAATACAAGAAGAAATTCTGTAAGTACCTCTACCTACTTACTATACAGACCTACAAGTATGTGCGTATTGAATAACGAACCTAAATTTAAAGTCAACGACACGGTGAACTCATTTTCTTTAATTCCAAAATATAAAAACCTTGCTCAGATGAGCAGAAACGATATACTAAATCAATTAATGTCACTACGCGCCACGTCTTGGAGTTTTGGACGAGTGCCAGCGAGTAAACAGGGCTATACCCAGTGTTGCCAACTTTTTATTCCAGTCAGCCACTAGCATGGGTTCAATTATTTATTATATACTTATTGTACACCACTTAATAAGCATGGGTTCTTCAGTAAAACTACTAGATTGGTCACAATTTTTTATCTCCAGGCGTCGAATAATTTTGATCAAAGTTTTTAGTAGCATATTATATGATTTGAGAGTGAAAATAAAACGTAACGTTACCAAAAATACTACAGATTTCTGAATTGAGTATATTGAGCAAAGAACGTGTCCATCTTTAATGATATATTTTGACTTACATACTCAACATCATATTCTAAATCAAGGATAGTCAAAAATAAATTTAATGTGGATCAAATCATGTTCTAAATTATTTATCAAGAAATTAATTTAGTGGTCGTTTTCCACTAAATAAAAGAAAAACTATCAACACAAAAAACAGCTGCTTAAAAAAACAGCCTGAACCTATGTCTAAACTACCAGGTTTAATGGAAACTCAACTAAGTTGGCAACACTGGCTACACAACAGCCCACGTTGGCCCACAATGGCTCACGATACAACTAACTACATACAAACTATGTATATGTATGTGTGTACAGAACGGTCATTGATCTCCTGAATCGTAAAGTAAGCCTGTAAAAGAAGATTTTATTTGGAATTTGAGAATCGTGTAATACTTTATTTTGATTACTGGTCGTTGATTTTTATTAATAGTTGATATAATTTGGATTGATTAAAAATGACTAGCCTATTCTCGCGGCTTCGCTCTCGTGGTTTATCCTACAGGAAACATAGTTTTTTGTTTGAGGTTAAAAAGTAGCAAATGGTGTTAGTACGAATCAAACCAGGTGGCGTTAAATAATTTCTGTATAAACTAGTGAGTTTATGTATATAATATCGATGATATGATCGATGTCCATATGGTAGAAACATAATGATTCTATTTAGTCCGTCAGTGAGATTATCAAATAATATTGGGCATGTATTTTTTGCATTAACAAATCAATAAAAATATACAAAGTTAAAGCGCATCAAAGTTCAGGAGTGGGGGCTTGTGACGTCACTGAGGCAGTATAAAGTGTATATAGCGGCGTGACGTTAACCGATATTTCCGTTCTTCTCCACGTAGGCTTTTCCGAACGGATGGCAGAATCACTTTATTAGATCCAGCCTTAGTTTGTCCCCCACAGCGACGCCCTGAGCCGAGGTCCGACCCCAACTGGGGTAGCCCTTAGTGCTGTCGCTTTAGGTTTAGAAATTTGAGCCTGGCTAGTAGGCTAAGAGATAAGTCTCCACAGGGAAGTCCGGTTAAGCAGCAGACGGCCACTTTGGTCGAGCGGTGAGACGCCACGTATTAAAAAAATAAGTACTATATTTCAACGCATTTATGTTTACGTCACAAAAGAAAAAATACGTGTTCAATATTTTTTATTAATCTACCTGAAGGACAAAAAAAAATTTTAGTTAACTACCCTATCCTTAGGCACATAGTATAAAACAAAGTCGCTTCCCGCTGTCTGTCCCTATGTATGCTTAGATCTTTAAAACTCCACAACGGATTTTGATGCGGGTTTTTTTAATAGATAGAGTGATTCAAGAGGAAGGTTTATATGAACGCGGGCGAAGCCGCTGGCAGAAGCTAGCTATGTATATAACATTCAACGATAATTGTGTAGCGTATGTAGCTTTCAGTGAAAGAATTTTCATAATCGTATACTTACAGAGATTACCTTTTACTAACCGATAAACAAACAAAGAGTTTTACTCTTTATAGTATTGTTTTAGACTTTAATTTCGGGATTTATACTGTTAAGATTGCGTTCCTAAACAATATAAAGTCTTTATTTGTATCGCTGCTGGCTGGGGTTGCCAAAAATATTGAAATCCTTCACGAGAGTAGGTACCAGCCTTGCTGATCTATTCTCCTCCCACTTCATAAGGAATTCTCGTTTAACTCGTTCCGAAACAAGAGAAGTGCCCTCTAACCTCATATTAGATTCTGCCATGACATTCTAGTATCTAACGTACGGGTAGTCAGAAGCAAGGAATTTTGTTCTCGTTTGAGCACCACGTTAAAATATTGATTGCTGCTCAAATGGGAATACCTTTGGTGCTCAATGCGTAGATGCCCAAAAATAGGTGCTCAAACGGAAATACTCCAAAAATTACACCATTCTTGCCTAAGTATATCGTGTTATCCAGTTACTGGGTTGTGGAGGTCAAATAGACAGTCACTCCATATAAAATACTGGTACTCAGAAGCATTTATTATTCACCTACTAGCTTCTGCCAACGTTTTCACACTCTTGAAACTTAAATTTTTTTCTTCCCAAGGGAACATTATACCGAGATGAAAAGTAGCCTATTCTATTGCTATTCCAGACTAAAATCTATCTTTGTGGTAAATTTAATCCAGATTAATTCAGCAGTTCTGGCGTGATTGAGTAACAAACATACACCCATTCAAACATTCGCATTTATAATATTAGTAGGTTTTTTTTTTAATCTAATATAGGCTCGCGCTTGACCACTATCTCACCTGATAGTAAGCGATGATGTGGTCGATGGTGGAGCACGCTTGCCTAGAAGTAACCTATTCACTCTTGACTTAAAGACAAACCCCTAGATTGTATCTATCAGGAAACACAGACTCCGGCAGGGAATTCCACTCCTTAGCTGTACGCATAATAAAAGTATTCTCAAAACGTTTAGTGCGTATGGGTGGGATGTCCACCATATATCGATGACGCATCGCCGTACGTCTGGTAGTCCGATGATGGAACGGGCTGGGTGGAATTAAATCATGCAATTCCATCGCACACTCCCCGAAATGTAACCGATAAAAAACCGACAAGCTGGCAACTCGGCGACGATGTTCAAGGCTCTGGAGCTTTGACTTAACCAGTGCCTCATCGCTGATGAGTCTCTTGGCCCGCTTTTCGATCGACTCCAGTGCATCAAGCTGGTATTTGGCAGATCCGTCCCAGAGATGAGAACAGTACTCCATGCATGATCGAACTTGCGCCTGATACAAGCTGAGCAGCTGTTCTGGCGTGAAATACCTTCTCACCTTTGCAAGTATCCCCAGTTTTTTGGCGGCCAGCTGAGCCTTTGCCTCAATGTATGGTCCAAAATTGAGAGTCGATGTCAACGTAACGCCAAGAAGCTCAAGATGGTCAGCTATTGGCACGGTCACATCTCAGAAAGTTGGAGCCGGGTGAAATTGACTCTTTTTTGCGGAAAAAAGACACGCCTGGGTTTTAGCAGCATTAAACCTGACCAGATTGGCATCGCCCCATTCGGAGACTGCCTGCAAGGACAGGTTTAAGCGCTCCACCTTGGCCTCCCGGAGAGACTGGATCTGAGGCCCGGTAGCACGAGCGTTGGACAAGTATCTCTCAGTAACGGTGCTGTCGTCTGCATACCCAAAGGTGCCGGGTTTTAGCAGATCGTTAATGTGCAGCAAGAATAAAGTTGCCGAGAGTACCGACCCCTGAGGGACCCCGGCATTAATATCCAAGTAGTCCGACGAGCAGCCATCGATAACCACTCGAATGGACCGATCTCTCAGGAAGTCTGCAATCCAATCACACAGACCACCGGGCAAACCGAATGAAGGAAGCTTAGCAATAAGGCTTTCGTGCCAGACCCTATCAAAAGCCTTCGAGATATCTAGGGAGACGGCAAGCGCTTCCCCGTGCCTCTCAATGGCCTCACTCCAGATGTGAATGGCATACGCTAGAAGATCCCCAGTAGACCGATTTCGGCGGAAGCCGTATTGGCGATCACTAAGGATATCGTTTGCTTCTAGGTATGCCAGGAGCTTAGTATTGAGTACACGTTCCATACTCTTACAGAGTATGGAGGTTACAGATATGGGTCTGTAGTTGGCCGGGTCAGCTCGACTGCCCTTCTTGGGCACGGGCTGTACGTTAGTCTGCTTCCAAGCATTCGGCACTTTTCCAGCCTCATACGAAAGACGGAATAGGCGTGTCAAGATCGGAGACAGTTCAGGCGCACAGGTTCTAAGAACAAGTGCTGGTATTCCGTCAGGGCCACTAGCCTTGTTCACGTCAAGGTTACGCAGCACCCTACGGACGTCCTTTTGATGGATACGAATATCCGACATACTCGTCTCGCATCCATCAGGAGGAGGAGGGGGCCGCGAATCACCAGGATTCAGACGTGAAGATTCCGCAAAAAGAGAGGCAAATAAATTTGCTTTCTCCTCAGCGGAGTGGGCCAGTGACCCGTCGGGTTTCAGCAGTGGTGGCAGTGAGAGACGGCAGAAGTTCGACTCGACCGACTTAGCCAGAGACCAAAACGCTTTACTACCTGCTGGGTAAGAAGCAAGTTTGGTCCCTATTCGGCCAATGTAATCGAACCGAGCCCTTCGCAACACCATCTTGCAGGACTTGGCAGCCCTGTTGAAGGCCTTCTTCTTCTGACCCACGTCACTCGCCTTACGCGATCGAGCGTCGACCCAAGCCAGGTACGCCCCATGTTTAAGCGCGTCGGCGTGCTTACATTCGGCGCCTAACCATGGCCGGTCTTCGCTAGACATTGTTACGTCAGTGAACGGAATGTAGTACTCCATTCCCCGACGCAACACATCCGTCACGGCATCCGCACACGACGAAGGATCAGTCGAAGAAAAGCAAGTAGGCTGCCAAGGATAGCATGCGAAGAAAGATCGCATGCCATCCCAATCTGCCGACCTGTACCGCCAAACCCGCCGGGTGCCCCTTGGGCTGGGATCGGGCGGGGAATAGACGGACACAGACTTCACCAGACAGTGGTCGGAACTACCCAATGGTGATGCTATCGACACAGAGTATCTGTCTGGATCTGTTGTCAGCAGAAGGTCCAAGCAATCCGCCGTGTGCGAATCAACATCCGGTACCCTCGTTGCCCCCTGGACCAGCTGAGTGAGGTTTAGCGCTAGCGCAAGCTTACGCATCTCCCGTCCAGCATGATCAGTGCACTGGTATGGGAAGAGCCACTCCTGGTGGTGGGCATTAAAGTCCCCCAGTATCACTAATTGGGCAGAAGGGTACCGCTGCTGTGCTGCATCAGCCGCCTCACTGAGGTACTCTGTGAGCCTGGTTGCCTCCTGATCTCCACTGTGCGAACGGTAGACACAGACGTAGATAATTTTATCCAGACCTGTGTCCACCAGAACCCAGAGCGTTGTGAATCTTGAGTCCTCAAGGTTACGGAGACGCCGACAGCAAAGATCGTCACGGGCGTACATACATACGCCCGCCCGTGGTCTAAAATTGTGCTCCAGGGTGAACCCTGGGTAAGACAGGTACGACACGTCTGACGGACTCGCTATCTGCGTCTCCGTAAGGAAAAACAGCGCTGGTTTCTCAGTCTCCAGGTGGTAGTGGACTGCAGAGAGATTTGAGTGCAGACCCCTAATGTTGGTGAGATGCACTTTGTGGGGGAGGGGGTGCAGCCGCTGTTTAAAACTAATCTTCCTTTTCCTTGACATGATTCATATTTTTATAAGAGTGAACGGAGGAGAGGAGTTGGAAGTGAGACGAGGTTCCACGCTGCTAACCTTCAGACACGCACTGAAAGGACAGCATCATTGGGGTACTAGTCCGGAGACTGCGGGGACGCCCGAGCCCCCCCGGAATGTCCATCGGGCCCTCCCCATCTGGTCGCCAACCAGCACGATGGCGCATTTCGGGATTTATTATATACATTTATTTATTAAAACTGCATGCAACATACAGGTACATAGGCGCAAATAATGCCTGAGATTAGAAGCCACCGCCAACATAGTTGGGATTTGGGAAAAGGCTAGGCAGACTTATTGATACATATTCTAGTACCTAAAACTCGTCATCATCATCATTGGCTTGCCGTAATCCCAATTCATTTGGAGTCAACACAACACGTATTCTTCTTCCATACTTCTCTTTTACCTCAGAACTCAAGTAGGAAGGTATAACTCCAACTTCACAAAATGGGGCTATCTCAACAGAACAGCAGAAGCATCTAACCGTGTCGGAAACCATGCCCACCTCCTGTACTGTCCTCTGTGCCCCAAAACATTCAATCAAAGTGCCACCGACGCTGTCACCAACGTTTCCCGTGAAGTGGCAAAGTTTTGGGACGAATAAATTTGAATTACTGTCGTGTCAGCGCAACAAGGAAAAAGAAAAAGAAAACTTCTCTATTAATCGTCTTCTCAGTATAAAATGAGAGCTACTGTTTTGTGCTCACCAGTTGGCGCCACTGCCGAGTAAGGTGCTTAAACGTTGTGATGACGCACACGGAAGCAAAGTTTCAATTAAAATAATTTCTAATGCCTTAGCAGTGTGATTATGTAATATAACATCGAGTAAGCTGCAGTACCTAATGCGCGGCCCGTTTTTTTTATAAAAGCATTTTATAAAAAAAAGTTAATTCGAAAAATCAAAAAACCCGACTGCTTAAAAAGCGAACTAAAAAGACGTAAACAAGTAGAAAATCATGCTGTGCAGTCGGAGGATACGTATTCGCGAGCTGGCTGGCCAAAACCAGTATTTATATATAACTTGTTAGATATTTTTTTTTAGATTTGGGTACATTTTAACATATAACGTGTTATATATTTTTGAAATCACCTCATAAAAGCCTTTATTTTGATACCCCACAGGTATTGTGATTGGAAGCGACGGGTTTGGAAGAAAAAAAATTGTCTCCCACAATATGGCGACCAAAATCCGCCATTTTTCTTTTTTTAAATTTTAATTTAGCCAGTGACACTCGCAGGGTTAAGATGAAGCGATTGACGTAAGAACCATCAAAATCGGCCAACGCGTTTGGTCTCTAGAACGCCACATAGGAACAAAAATACATACTTACATACATACATAGACTGATAAACACATTACCCTTCTTCGGCAGTCGGGTAAAAAAAGGAGCATAGCATTTTACGATAAATAAAACTCTATTAAAGCAGTGCACCTTAATTTGCCATATTTGGAAAAATATTCACAACAATAAAAAAATCAAAGTAAAAATCAAAAAACGATAACATTTGACATTTTGAAGACCCCACTCTACACCAGCGCCCCTAGCGGCAAATTCAAACACGGTAGCCCTCATTGCAATTATTCAAATTGCATTGCAAAAATATGACCCAGCCGAGCCGAGAGAGTTCATATCTCAGGCAGGTATAATTTGATTGTTCCGGATGAAACGCATACTGCAATACGCCTCTCGAGTTTCCCCCTATCACACACTCGTTATCGCAATCCACATTCTATCTCATAAGTCACAGAGTTGGATTTGCAATGGATGGTTGTTTACAATGTCCTTGCTTCTGATAGAAGATGGATAGTTTCCTTTTTTATTTGTAATTAGAATCTACTGCGATATGAATGCATTAGTTTTTATTGATTGGATGAGAATTATTATTCTGTAATTGGATCGATGTGTTTATCTATGAAGTTGATATAGATAGAAAAGGAATAATCTACAAATAGTTTACATAAGTGGAAAAATGGAGCGTCGATCTTCGTAGGATGGCTGATAGGAGTAGATAGCTCAATGAGAGTTGTTCAATAATTCAAATGATGTGTGATTGGAGAGGTATATGGCCAATGGATGAGGTGTATGACAAATGCTATGTTGTTTGGAGAAGAAGTAGTTTTAAAGCTATTTTCAGGGACACGTCTAGTAAGAAACTACGATATAACATTCTAATGTGATTTTTTTCGTGATGGATCATCCAATGTAAGCTTTAGTCTCTTGATTGGAGTCAGCGACCGTGGCTATGTGGTAGATGACTGGAGTGCATAACACACCGCTATGGAATGCGGTGGTGGACATATTAACCCTTGGTCCCTTGTTCGAAACCCACAAATCTGCGGTATGCGGTGCCGGACACGTAATCCTCCTCACCGCTGACATATTCTGAGACTGAACGAAATTGTATGTAGACTGCAAACACTGAAGCACTATTTGGTAACTACTGGGTGACCTAACTAATTCAAACGCTTTACAATACATGACATCATAATATATTCTGAACAACAATGGCATCTATTGTTTCCTTCTATAACTACGCAGCATTTGAACACCTACATTGACTGCACTCGTTACATCATCCTACACTAACGAATATTTTACATATATTAAATATGAATGTGCAAGACAATAAGACTACGGTTATAATTTATAGTACCTGGGCGACCGAACTCTGCTCGGGTGAAAATTGAGAAAAAGACGTTTTCTAAAAATGAAACCGATTTTATTATTTCGGGGGCATCCGATTTATCGCTCCCGAAAGGCAGTGCATACAAAATTTCATGAAAATCGTTGGAGCCGTTGCCGAGATTCAGATTATATATATATACATAAATACAAGAATTGCTCGTTTAATTATTGTCGTCGGTCAATCGCTGAAATGGGCCGATCAAGATCTGCCTGGGCACATCACGATACGCTGCGCCCCGGCGGATCGGCGGTTATTAATATATACGTTATGGACCGAAGTGGCATTATTCATAATGCCCAGGCAATTTGAAAAATGCCTAATATGAGTAGGCAATATGATAAAAAACTATTTAAATAATTAAATTGACCGGGCTTTCTTAATAATACGGTTAATCAGCCAATCACTTATTGGGCCAGGTAATAAAAAATGTTCTTTCAAAATAAGTTTAATGTTGGTGTAGGTTTTAATATAGAATAGGTAAATATGCTTACTATTTCAGCAACAAAGTTGACGGAGCCCTGCTGCGGTGGTCTCCTGTTTCTGTCTGCAGTGTGTAAAGTAACCTAACATGAAGGAGTAGACGAATGATTCCTTCGAAGCTAACCTATCCGTGTCGGGGTGCTCTAAGCTATCTTGGACCATAATTATCGAATTGCCCAACCGTTACGTAACAATATTCATAATGACCAGATAATGTGATAAATACAGAAGTTTAAATCAGTATTCGTTACATTGCCTGATTTGACTTGACTAGATTCATATTTCCCGGGCATTATACGTAGTGCCCTGATTAATCATTTGATCCATGAAATATATAATATATATTTCTTGATTTCGTCGATTATTTCATGATGTGCCCAGACAGCTGATCTCGATTGGCCCAGTTCAACGATTGGCCTACGACATAATATATAATAACTAACTAGCTGCCGCCCACGGCTCCTCCTCCGTGTTATTAGTACTTCGCCCAATATCTTTATAAATATAGATGTGTTATTCTGATGTATAAGCTATATTTCTGTAAAGTGTCATCAAAATCCGATCAGGCGGGTGACCACAAGCTCTTAGAGTAAGGTATTTTTGAGATCGAGTACTTGTACTAAGAGCTTGTGGTCACCCCCCAGTAGTGTTTGCGTGAAAGTGAGAGATGAATTTAGTGAACAGCTATCCACCCTCACAAATTTTCAAGTTTTGTACAAAGACTACTTTTTTATACTCGGACCCTCGACCTTTGGGGGCTTTGCAAACCTACTAATTATTTAGTGCCCATTTTGTGCTTCCCAAATTATACGGCGATTCGCCTATCCTGCAGTACTCGTGCGTTTTTCTGGGATATAGAGAAGCGTACTCGTATGTCACCCAGCGATAGAGTAGCTTTCTTTTATTCAAAGAGCATGCCCCATATCTATACAAATATAGAAATTGACAATTCCATGAGGCCCTATCTATACAAATATAGAAAGAGACAATTTGATGAGTCCTTATCTATACAAATATAGAAATAGACAATTTCATGTAGCCCTATCTATACAAATAAAGATATAGACAATTTCATGAGCCCCTATCTATACAAATATAGAAATAGACAATTTCATGTGGCCCTATCTATACAAATATGGAAATAGACAATTTCATGTGGACTTATCTATACAAATATAGAAATAGACAATTTCATGTGGCCCTATCTATACAAATATAGAAATAGACAATTTCATGAGGCCCTATCTATACAAATATAGAAATAGACAATTTCATGAGGCCCTATCTACAAGGAATAGTCAATTTAGCCAAATAATCTGACATCACTCTTGCCTATGGGTATTATGTGTTACCGAGTTACTGGGTTGTGAGGGTCAGATAGGCAATCACTCCATTTAGCCTACTGGTACTCAGCTGACTCCGGTTAGACTTGAAGCCGATCAAAACATTATTGGAAAAAAAGTAGACGGATTCATCATACTACTTTAGAATAGCCCTTATAAGTACCCCGATACAAAAATACCCGATTAATATCCATTAGCCCTAACCTCAATGTTGTGGCTATGTATACCTACATGGTATACCTACACAGGGGGGATCGAACCAACCATACCCATAGAGGTACAACATACAAAAGTGGAACAGTGAAAAGATTGACAGCCACCGGACATCCGTGGTCGGACGCGGCAAAACGTAGGGTGTCCGTGATGTTGGCACATGAGAGACGGTACTGCCAACCTGTCAAATGTGTTAAGCGATAACATAGTTCGAGTATAGTGGGCGAATTGATGTGATATGGGTTGAATGGCCTTAAGAAGATAGGTGATGTTAAGACGTTACCTGTAACATAGCAAGTTAATGTAACCTACATTTTCAGTGAACCGGGAAGCTGAATTGTCGTGCTCTCAGAGCTTTTGCATCAGTGATTCAGAGAGCAATGAGATTTCTTAGTTAGTTAGGAAATTGCCGACCAAATTAAATCTGCGATAGGAGTTCCAGTAAATGAATGAGAGAGATCGTGAGGCGAGTGACAAGAACACCAGCGATCGGACAAAATTATTCGTGACCACGACCGCTCTGCCGAGAGCGAAACTAATAAGAAGAAGAGAAATTTAAAGTTTCAAAAGTATATGATTTTTAACCCCCGACGGAAAAAGAGGGGTGTTATAAGTTTGAGGTGTGTTGCTGTGTATCTGTGTGTCCGTGTATCTGTGTATCTGTGTATCTGTGTGTCTGTCTGTGGCATCATAGCGCCTCAACGGATGAACCGATTTTGATTTAGTTGTTTTTGTTGGAAAGGTGATTGTGTCGAGAGTGTTCTTAGCTATGTTTGAAAAAATACGGTTCAGTGGGCGTTTTACTGTTTGAATCGGGATGTGTCGGGGGTTTTTTAAATTTTGAAATTTTACTTGTACTTAGCAATGTCGTATGTCATGTATTGGTATGTACTGTAAGGTTAGGAAAAGCGAATTCTAAAAGAAAATTTACCAAAAGTGGAGGCTGGAAAAAAAACCGAAATAAAATAAATTGCGAATAAACCTACTTCGTTAACTAATTCATGATAATAGATTCGTGATAAATCGACCCTTTGCCCAGATAAATTGTTCGTACGAAACGCAATCCATTAGTAGGAAAGTAGTTATTTAGGGAAAACCGCGTTTTTATGCAAATATTGGCAAGAGGGGCGGGTCGATAACATAGAATAGGGCTCCCGCCAATTTGTTAAATTAGGTGGCTCACTAAACTAACATTTTATGAAGAATCTTTACAAATAATACGTTCATATTGCTTTAAATCATTACTCAGCCAACTGTAAAAGCAAAATCCGTTAATACAGTTTACTTAAACGTACAAAAGAAAAGCTTTTACTAGGGAAACTCTCAGTAATCAGTCTTCCTAAATGAACAATATTTTACCGCCAAAATCCATGGCGCTCTTATTGCCCCTAGCCATTTATCATCTTGTCGAAAACTAAGGCGGACAAACAAAAATAGAACGCCTACTCAAACTGATTAAGATCTTTAGACGAATTATTAAATAAACTGGAAGCTTTTCTATTCCACGTATTGTATTTATCAACAATTGCATTGTTCCAGCCTCGCTTAGGACGTTGAACCACCTGTCGGAGCAAGGAGGATCAATAAATATGAAGGATCAACTTTATCCTGCAGGAATCATTGTCACCGTACAACCCCCTCTACGCCACTTTTCGCCGCCCCAAATAGGTCAAACTCCACATCTCATTACTTGAGCACACAAAATTTAATACCGACGCTAAACAAACATTATAACTTGAAAAATTGATCTTCGGGAATTGGGTCCGGGCACATGGAGCCCCCGCCTCCCCCGCGCGCTGACAGTTGGCACGCCCAAGCTTTCACAACAGATCCTTTACGCTTATCTCATTAGAATGCTACTCACGAGTCTCCCGACGCACTTGCTTGTTGATATCCTCCGAAGGAGCCTCTTCCTCTCCGTGTCATTGTCGCTGTCCGTGCTGTCCTCACAATAACCTGTTTTTTTCTCTTCGGCGGGCGCATTCCCACCGGCCACTGACATAACTCCACGGGCGTTCGCACACCACACACACGGCACTCATTAAACACAACTACATCATACAGGATAAGCTAATAATTTACATTGTATGAACGATTCGCTACCTCGGTGACATTTCACGCGAGCGCCATGACAATAGTGACAGTACGCCGCCGCTGAAAACAAAACAACCCTGAAAGATGCATAGTGACACCTAGCGGAGAATCGTGGAACTTTCTAGCTCGTGCGTGTAGTGAAAACTCTTCTCGCGGGAGTGTCTGAAAATAAATTTCAGCTTGTTATTTTAGTTCGGGAAAATTCCGTTCGATGTCGTCTTAGTGCTCTATTTTGGGACATAACGAAGCTGCTGGCTTTTGTAAGGTAAGCAGATCATACACAAATATTAGAAGTGCTTCTTAGGTAAAAAAATAAACACATTAGTTTTAGATGAAGATAAAAAAGAAACATTTTATTAACAAAAAATTAAAACTGGTTGTAAACTATTTCATAGAGAACTTTAGAAATATTCTAGAATTTCATTTGAAATTTCTAAGGCGTCGAACGCCCAGTTTGGAGCTCACTTTTCTGAAATCCAACGTATAAAATGCACATGGTGTAATTTTTGCGTATCGATTTTTATATTTTTTTATATTAGTTTTTAAGCTAATGTTAAGCATCAATTTCGAGAGCAGTTTTGGATAATTTTACTAAAAATTAACAAGTAATTTTTATCTACTCAAATCTGTACGATAAATTACCAAGATGAGGGAAATAATTAACCTTCAGGTTGGTTCGTGCGGAAACCAGATTGGCGGAAAGGTGAGTTAAAACCCTCGCTATTTATCGTTTCGAGTCCTTTAAGACCCTGACCCTCTGACCAACTCCCTTCTGTGTAGCCCCCCGCGTCTTATCGTCTGCCACAATTTGTATCGAACGCACAAGTATTCACTAGTTTGTTATTGTCCACAGTTCTGGGAAGTGATATCTGACGAGCATGGGATCGACCCGAGCGGGTGCTACCACGGCGACTCCGATCTCCAACTGGAACGCATCAACGTGTACTACAATGAGGCGTCCGGCGGCAAGTACGTGCCGCGCACCATACTCGTGGACTTGAAGCCGGCAACTATGGACGCCGTGCGCTCCGGCCCCTTCGGCTGCCTCTACAGACCTGACAACTTCGTCTACGGACAAAATGGTGCCGCGAACAACTGGGCACGAGGACATTACACCGAAGGAGTCGAGATCCTAGAGTCGTGCCTCGACGTGGTCCGAAGAGAAGCGGAAAGCTGCGACTGTCTCCAGGGCTTCCAAATCTCGCACTCGCTCGGCGGCGGCACCGGCTCTGGCCTCGGCACGCTCCTCATCAACAGAATACGCGAAGAGTATCCCGATCGAATCATCCTGTCATTCTCTGTATTCCCGAGCCCCAGGGTCTCGGACTGCGTAGTGGAGCCGTACAACACTACACTGGCGGTGAATCAGCTGGTGGAGAACACCGACCACACGTTCTGTCTCGACAACGAAGCGCTTTACGACATCTGCTTCAGGACGCTGAAGCTAACGACACCCACGTACGGTGACCTGAACCACCTCATCTGTGCCACCATGTCTGGCATCACGACGTGCTTGCGCTTCCCCGGCCAGCTCAACGCGGACCTGAGAAAGCTCGCCGTGAACATGGTGCCGTTCCCACGGTTACACTTCTACACCCCCGGCTTCGCGCCACTGACGTCACGGGGTGCGCAACAATACAGAGCGCTCACCGTCCCCGAACTGACTCTTCAAATGTTTGACGCTAAGAACATGATGGTCGCCTGTGACCCGAGACACGGCAGATACCTGACCGTGGCCACGATATTCAGAGGGCGAATGTCCATGAAGGAAGTAGACGAACAGCTTGTGAACATCCAGAACAAGAACAGCACATACTTCGTAGAGTGGATACCGAATAACGTGAAGATTGCGGTATGTGACATCCCGCCACGAGGGCTGAAGATGGCGTCTACTTTCATTGGAAACACAACGGCTATCCAGTCGATATTCAAGAGGATAGCGGAACAGTTCGTGGCCATGTTCAGGAGGAAAGCTTTCCTACACTGGTACACTGGTGAGGGTATGGACGAGATGGAGTTCACGGAAGCTGAAAGCAACATGAACGACCTGGTGTCGGAGTACCAGCAGTACCAGGACGCGACGGCAGATGATGAAGGGGAGTTTGAGGAAGAAGCGGAAGGCGAGGGAATGGAATAGCAATTACTATTCGATTTTGTGTTTGTGTTTGTCCTTGTGAATGTCCGAATAAAACAAACAATCATATTTATTGGTTTTCTTCCAATTTATTTTACTTTGCTTACTGAAGACAGTTACTTTAGTTTCACTTACAATAATATATAGGAAAAACACACCATAGGATTCATGGGATACAAAAATCACGGAAATTAACGAGATCACTGAACCAAAAAAAACGCTTCACAAAATAATTCCCTGTATTGTCCATTTCCCATTTCACTCGCATAAGCTTGAAGCCTCTTGTATCCCTACTGGCTCCTACTGGACTAAAAGGTTGAATTATGATGTCCGTATGAATGGGTTATACGCACTTCTTCGTTCACATTAAGGGTAGGTTCAGATGACAAGCGCTCAACGCGCGTTTTGATAACGCGCGTTTACAACTACATACATTTTATTGTGTCATGCTCTGCCGCAGAGCCACCCTTTTAGAAACCGGTCAATTATATCTTAAAATGATGTACGCCAAACGTACATAATGTACGTATAGCCGTTATCGCTGTACGTGCTTCAGGTAATGATAAAATAGACATTGATTGTGGCTCTGCTGCAGAGCATACTCTCTAGCAGAGCCACACATAACATGTACTCAGACAAGATAAATGCTACTGTTTTTTGATGAAAACTGTTGTACGAATAGAGTTTATTGCGTACGTGTTGAAAAATATCGTTTTTAGAGTTTTATTTATTTTAACTTTATTAAAAAATTTATAGAAAGCGCCTGGTTATTTTGGGTATTGTCAACGAGACCACTAGACGACACACCACCTGGGGTGTCTTTTCACCTTAATGAAGTTCTAAACTCATCATATACATTTACCGTAGTCGGCTGTGGTGTAGTTACCAAAAAAAAAATTGTACACGATACCCCAGCGGTGTCATTTTAAATACATGGGTAATTTTACATACATGGTTTATTTTACATACATGGGTTATTGGATGAAAACTGTTGTACGAATAGTGTTTATTGCATACGTGTTGGAAAATATAATTTTTAGACAGTAGTTTTATTTATTTTAACTTTATTAAAATTTTGGTAGAAAGCGCCGGGTTATTTTGTGTCAGCTAAATGTTTTAGCCATTGCTATATTTACTCCTATATAATATACTACTAGTTTCTGCCCGCTGGCAATTAATAAATAAATAATTTTCTACATTCACGTGGGCGAAGCAGCGGCTTCGCCCACGTGAATGTCAAAAATTACCCCGAAGGAACATTACCCGAGATAAAAATTATTACATATGCTATTCCTGACTCTAATCTATCTTGGTGCCAAATTTCATCCAGATTCGTTGAGCCTTTCTGGCGTGATTGAGTAACAAACATATAAAACAAATCCATCCAAATTTCGCTTTTATAATATTAGTATGATAATATAATATTACTAGATTTATTTACTTTTCGAATGTGCATATAAATTATATTCAACCTATTTTCAATGGGTTTTTTCAATGAGCATATAAATTATATTCAAGCTATTTTCAACGGTTTTGTTATATTTTTTTTTACATTTAATTAAACTACAGAAAAGGTAGTATTACAAAATATGTGAAATTTTTCGATACGTCCATGCAGATTCAATACCCTTAGGCCGCTATCCCACTGGCGTTTTACGAGCGTTGGTGTTCCTCCAACGTCTGCGTAACGTCGACCCTGCGTAGACGTGACGTTGATGTCGCGAGAATCTAGTGGAAATCGTTACAACCGTTGAACACAACATTAATTTCGCGCCCATGCTACAATTTGAGGCGAACAATCAAAGACAAAATTTTGAAATGACACTATTGTTGGCTTTGCTACTTAGACAAAAATTACGTAAAAGAAAAAGGAAGTCTCATCGTAAATTTTGAGTAAATCCTTTATGGTCCAATCGATTACAAGAAAGTGAATATTTTGATGTACGTTACCCCAACAGGAAAGTGACTCCTAGAGTGATATGAGTGGAAAGTATAATAAGAGCGTAATCTGCTGTGAATGTGCGCCAAATAAAAATTTAGTGCGTGTCGTCGTTTTTGAAAATAACGGAAAAAACGATTCCTGCTGGGTTAACGTTGTTCCAGCAGGAAAATTCTAAATGAATGATCGGAATGAGAAATATTGTGCATGGGCAGAGAACTTATAGTTGTGCAAAAATGTGCGCCAAAACTATGATTGGTGCGTCATCAGGTTTTCGAGATATTGCATTTCCTGCTGGGGTAACGTTTTGCAGAATCGTGTATGTCTAAAACCATTGTATGTACGCCTGTAGAATAAACATACACGAGTAGCTCTTGATTTGTGCGTATTTTTGCCGGAATTAGATTTAAGAAAATACTTATAATTTTCAAGTAATTGCGCTTTTTTGAAAACTCGAAAAGCATTCGCAGCGCCTAAATGAGAAAACGTATAAGATCGCTGAAAACTGTATATAGTCCATCTTAACGCTTGTAATAACCATAAAAAGTTTCAAAAGCATATATGCCTGCGTTATCGAATAATATTGCTAAAAGTCAAAACGAGGGTGTCATTACTTTGACGGCAAAATACATGAAACCGACATAACCCAAGATACGTAGGTGTAAACCACAAGTATGTGCGTTTAGTCAAAAATATATAGTGAAAATATTCAGCTTGGAATGTTTCGCATTATGTAGATTTAAACAAAAAACTAAACATGTAAACAATGGCTGGTTATCCGACAAAATCCAAATGACTACGAAAAAGCGACGGATTCATACATATCGATGACTTTCTTAATTGGACGTATTAAACATAAGCTGTTGTCCGCACAGTCGCGTTCAAACGTTTGTTGGTATGATCTCATTTTGGGGGCTAATTAAAAATACATTAAATGCACCTTGTGACTATAACAAATGAAAGAGGTTGTTGGTGTAGAAATTATTATTTTTATTCTCTAAATTTTGTTTCTTAAGGTAATTATGGCATCAAATTACAAACCTATCAAATTATTTGTACCGTGTGTAGTCATTATTATTTAAAATCACAGATCAGCTTTTCATTTACTTAAGTCCCAAAAATACAATCTGTAAAATTGCATAACCACAGAAAATCACAGAGACGGACCGCGGAGTCTTAGTAATAGGGTCCCGTTTTTACCCTTTGGGTACGGGACCCTAAGAACTCAATGTTAATTTATCTAGCCTACGGTTTAAATCAATGTATAAAAAATAATCAATGTATTACCCTATATATACCTACGTTGTTTTTTTTACTGTTGCGTTAATTGTCTTTTTATTTATAAACTGTATCTTTGGGTTATTTTTGTTGTAGATACTCTTCACACATATCTTGAACTACTTCTTTTTAAAACAGCCGACATCAAATTTTTGGGGTCTAAAGTATTTTTTTCTACTAATGTTATAAAGGCGAATGTCTGGATGTACATTGCACTTGATTCTTAATGAGTGATCAGCTCAATCCGGTGGTTTGTCCGTATTTGTCTGGTGCCTCTCTTTGCGAACTTAGGAAAAAAGACGGAGGGCTGAGACCAATAGCCATAGGCAGTGTATTTAGGAGATTGACGGCTAAGCTGGCGTGCCGGTCTGTAAGAGTAGCTATGTTCGAATACTTGCAGCCGCATCAGTTAGGGTTCGGGACGCGTCAGGGGTGCGAGGCCGCTATCCATGCGACGCGTGCATTTGTCATGGACCCCGTGAACTCGGGCTGCGTGGTGCTGAAACTCGATGTCTGCAATGCTTATAACACCCTAGAAAGAGATGTCCTTCTGAGTGAGGTCAAGGATAAAATTCCTTTTCTATACCCCTTTCTCTATCAGGTTTATTACTCTCCTTCTAATCTGTTCTTTAATGATAGTCTCATTTCGTCTCAAGTGGGAGCGCAGCAGGGGGACCCATTGGGACCACTTGTCTTCAGTTTAGCAATCCACAAAGTCATCTCTGGATTGAAATCGTCTCTGAACCTGTGGTACCTAGATGATGGTATTATTGGTGGATCACCGGAAGAGGTTTGCAAGGACCTGGAGGCTCTTGTTCCTCAACTTAAGGAGCTGGGTCTGGAGGTGAATCCCTCCAAATGCGAATTTTTCCCCTGTGACGTTGGAGCTCGTACACACTTCTCACGCTTCGGTTCTTATTTACCTGGTCTCAAAGAACTTTCTCCTCTTTCTTTTTCCCTTTTGGGATCTCACATTTTTCTTGACGGAGTGCCAGAGGCCATTTCCGCCCGTAAGCAGCTTCTCGTTGCTGCTCGGGAGCGTCTCAAGGATCTCTCCGCGCACGTTGCGATTTTATTGTTGCGCATGTGTTTTGCCTTACCCAAGATAACGTATCTCTTACGGACCACCCCTACCTGGCTGTGTCCTGAGGAGGTATGTTCTTTTGATTGTGCCTTGAAAACAACGGTTGAGTCGATCCTGAATGTCTCCTTTAATGATGTGCAGTGGAGGCAGGCGACTCTTCCTGTCCGGTACGGGGGTCTTGGGATGCGGTGCGTAAAGGATGCCGGTCTACCAGCTTTCTTGGCGTCGGCGCATGTGGTGTCTGACCTCGTTTCTATAATATTGGATTCCAATGATGGCAGGGCAAACATTCCGTTTATGTTGGATGCCGGGTCCGCTTGGTCTGTTCTCAGCATGGGGGCAGCAGGTCCTGTCGCAACGCATGTTCAGCGCGCGTGGGACGACGTCACGTCTAGGCTGATCCAGGAAAGGATGTTGATGGGTTCCTCGGGGGCTAATTTAGCCAGACTCAGGGCTGTGTCGCAGCCGGAATCGGGAGCATGGTTGCACGCGCTTCCTTCGCCTCACCTGGGCACGTTGCTTGATGACGACTCTTTGCGGGTGGCGGTGGCCCTTCGCCTGGGCTGCAAGGTGTGTAAACCCCACAGATGCAGACGGTTCCATGGTGGAGGCCGATGGCCATCACGCTTTGAGTTGTCGTCGTTGCTCGGGGAGGTTCCCGCGTCATCATGCGCTTAATGATATTGTGCGGAGGGCATTGGTGTCGGCAGATATCCCCTGCGTGCTGGAGCCTCCGGGTTTGTGTAGGACTGACGGCAAGAGGCCGGATGGACTGACCTTGGTACCTTGGAAAAACGGCAAGTGCTTAATATGGGACGCAACTTGCGTCAGCACTGTTGCCGCCAGCCACCTTGGTCGCACCGTCCTCTCGCCGTCAGCAGCGGCGGAAGACGCCGCTGGGAGGAAAAGGGTGAAGTACGCACCATTGGAGGGCCGTTACTATTTTGTGCCCATTGCCGTTGAGACCATGGGCTGTTGAGGCACTGAGGCCAAGAAGCTCATTAGTGAGATAGGGCATAGGCTAAGTGACAAAACGGGTGACTCCCGCTCCAGCTCGTTCTTGGTGCAAAGGTTAGCCATTGCCATCCAACGTGGCAATGCAGCAAGCGTTATGGGCACCTTTGCGCTGGGAACAGTTAGGGGCGGGTTATTTGACTAGTTATAAGACAACGCTTTTTGACGTGTCGTTGTGACTTTGACATCTAATTTGTTAACCTTTGTTTTAAATGTACTTACCTAATCAAGTGCAAACTCACGGTAACAGCTAGTAGAATATAATCCAATAACAAGTTATTTTATTATAACTTTTCTACCTCAGTGAACTCAGGAACACCGCACAACACGCTACAACCGGTTCGTGAGCAAAGTTAAGAAGGTCATCGATATGTATGAATCCTTCGCTTTTTTGTAGTCATTCGAATTTGGTCGGATAACCAGCCTTTGTTTACCATGTTTAGTTTTTTGTTTTAATCTACTTGATGCGAAACATTCCAAGCTGAATATTATCACTATATATTTTTGACTAAACGCACATACTTGTGGTTTACACCTACGTATCTTGGGTTATGTCGGTTTCATGTATCTTGCCGTCAAAGTTATGACACCCTCGTTTTGACTTTTAGAAATATTATTCGATAACGCAGGCATGTATGCTTTTGAAACTTTTTATGGTTATTACAAGCGTCAAGATGAACTGAAAACAGTTTTCAGCGAGCTTATACGTTTTCTCATTTAGGCGCTGCGAATGCTTTTCGGGTTTTCAAAAAAGCGCAATTACTTGAAAATTATAAATATTTTCTTCAATCTAATTCCGGCACAAATACGCACAAATCAAGAGCTACTCGTGTATGTTTATTCTACATGCGCACGTATAATGGTTTTAGAGATACACGATTCTGCAAAACGGTACCTCAGCAGGAAATGCAATATCTCGAAAACCTGATGACGCACCAATCATATTTTAGGCGCACATTTTTGCACAACTATAAGCTCTCTGCCCATGCACAATATTTCTCATTCCGATCATTCGTTTAGAATTTTCCTGCTGGAATAACGTTACCCCAGCAGGAATGGTTCTTTCCGTGTTTTTCAAAAACGGCGACTCGCACTTATTTTTTATTTGGCGCACATTCACAGCAGATTACGCTCTAATTATACGTTCCACTCATATCACTCTAGGAGTCACTTTCCTGTTGGGGTAACGTACACAATATTTTGCACTGTACTCTAATAATATTAAAAATAATGAATCGGAATTTTATAAATATTTGCTAGCTAGACTACATTTAACGAACTTTTAGAAGTTATTCAAAATGACAATATTTAGACACTTCTCAGAATTGAAGTTATAACTTTTAAGGTATGTATACAAAACGCTTTAGTGTATATTTTTAACCACCTGCTTTATTTATTCAAAGATACTGGAATAAGTTTTACAATAATCAATGTTCGTCGTGATTGAACCAGTTGCCAAAAAACACAACGTTACCGTCACGTTGATGCTTCGTTAACGTTGCGAAGTCTCAGCACTAACGCTTGCCACTAGAGTCAACCGCGACGTCAACGTCGCGTCTGCGCAGCGTCGACACTGCGCAGACGCATCGCTCGTAAAACGCCAGTAGGATAGCGGCCTTAGGGACATTAGTTTTCAGTGACAATTTATGTTGAATTCCATTATTATTTTCTTTAATTACTTATCAAATTACAATGAAGCACGCAAAATGTTTGTCAGTGTGCTTAGAAGAACAAAAAGCAGCATTTAAGGACTTACACCGCTGGGGTATAGTTTTAAAATTTTTTTTGGTAACTACACCACAGCCGACTACGGTAAATGTATATGATGAGTTTAGAACTTCATTAAGGTGAAAAGACATCCCAGGTGGTGTCGTCTAGTGGTCTTGTTGACAATACCCAATATAACCAGGCGCTTTCTATGAAATTTTAAATAAAGTTAAAATAAATAAAACTACTGTCTAAAAATTATATTTTTCAACACGTACGCAATAAACTCTATTCGTACAACAGTTTTCATCAAAAAACAGTAGCTTTTATCTTGTCCGAGTACATGTTATGTGTGGCTCTGTTAGAGAGTATGCTCTGCAGCAGAGCCACAATCAATGTCTATTTTATCATTACCTGAAGCACGTACAGCGATAACGGCTATACGTACATTATGTACGTTTGGCGTACATCATTTTAAGATATAATTGACCGGTTTCTAAAAGGGTGGCTCTGCGGCAGAGCATGACACATTTTATTCAGGCCGTACACATGCTAACGCGCGTTTTAGTAACGCGCGCGTTCAACGCTGCGCTAGCGCTCGACTGTTGTCAGCGCGCGTCAACGCCGCTTTGAGATCATTGGTTTTCTATGTTTCCGTTCAGTTGAGCGCGCGCTTTCGACGCGGATAGACGTATTTTAGGGTTCGTCAAGTTCGTCCGAAAATCGTCCGAAAATCGTGTCGTTTCTGCCGTCTGTATAAAATCACCGATAAAACTGTTTCTACGTCCATCTTCGACAAATGTAGAACTCAAACTGGCCGCAACAACGCGCGTTTAACGCCTGACAAGCGCGCACCATGTGAACACGTCTCGCGTCACATCGTTTCTACGTAAACGCCATCGCTTCTCCATAAACGCTCTCATACAACGCCATATGTTTGAATTTAGTGCGCGGTCCGCACCGCCAAACGCGACGCGCGACGCCCCGCGTCTCCGTAAATGAGGCCGTACTTGTTCACGTTGACTCGCGGGCGCGGTGGCGGGCGCGGTCACGAAATATCAAACATATGGCGTAATATCCAAGTGTTCACGTACGAAACGCACGTGCGGTGTAAGTAGCGGGCAAGCTAGCGACTGGCGCGCGCGCGCCGCTCGCGTCAATATCAAACGCATGAGATGTTTGTGTGTGTTCACGTCGAACTAGCGGCGGAGCGCGCGATTCACTCGCGACGTCAGGTAAGTTCAACCAGTATGAACTTGTCGCTAGTTTAGAGGTTTCTAAATGTGTGAGGTTTCTTGGAATGAAAGGCGAATAAGTATACGAATCAATTGACATTTATTTTCATAGAACATCGCTTATATATCTCAGTAGGGTAGCATACGAATAGTGGTGGTATTGAGGAGCTATACGACCAATGGTTGCGATCCAGGTTGGGTACCGGCAGAGGATGACGTAGCAGACGTGCGCGGTGCGACACGTAAATACATTCGGCTCGGCTTCCAACCTTCAGTGCCCGATGGTCGTCGACGCGGGGATGTTGTCGCATTCGTTCGGCGCGGCGGCGCGGGCGCGCTGAGTCGAGTGACTCAGTACGCAGCGCGCTGTGCCGGCGGCCGGACCTGTGATGCGCTCGTATGAATGCTTATAACATGCATGTAGGTCACTACATTATTCCCCCCTCAGCGAAGCGTACAGGAGGTTTTGTTCTCCTGCCGGATTTTGTGACGTAGCTGTATGAGACAGGTGCTTCATCTGCTTGCTCCTCTTTGCACTGGAATGCAGGCTTCAACCGATCAATGGATATATTAGCTCTTCTATTCTCCAACTGAACGGTGAAGTACTTATCAGTGCGATCTATGACACGATACGGACCGTTGTAGGTAGGTGTTAATGGTTTGCGCACGGCGTCGTTGCGAACGTAAACATGTGTTGTTTCATACAAATCGCCGTGAATGAAAACAGCTTTGCTTTTGTTTGATTCGCGCTGCACCTGTGCTTTTTTCAATGCTTCGCTAAGATGGCTCATAAAGTGTGATGACGTGTTGCATGTTGTTGTTGCTTCTCCGTAGAATTCACCTGGCAGGCGTAGCGTTCTACCGAATAATAATTCTGCAGTACTGGCGCCGATGTCTGTCTTGTATGCGGCGCGGAGTCCAAGTAGTACTGTGGGTAACTCGTACGTCCAGTTCGTTGTATTTAATCTAGCGGTCAGTGATGCTTTGAGTGTGCGATGCCAGCGTTCTACCAAACCGTTCGATTGGGGGTGGTACGCTGTAGTTCGTACGTGCTGGATTCCCATGCGATGCATCAGCTTATTAAATAGTTCGGATTCGAACTGTCTGCCTTGGTCTGTTGTTATGGTCGCGGGGCAACCGAATCTTGCAATCCATGTTTCGTACAATGTATTTGCGACTTTTTCTGCCGTCATATCCTCGATTGGCTGGGCTTCTGGCCACTTTGTTGCTCTGTCGATCATCGTTAGTATATAACGGCAGTTGTTTGACGTTGGTAAGGGACCGACTAAGTCGATGTGCAGATGACTTAAGCGGTCTACTGGCATGAAACTGGATACTGGTGCCTTGGTGTGACGATGAACCTTCACTCGCTGGCATTGGTCGCAAGCTCTTGCCCAGTGTGTGACGTCTTTCTTCATGGTCGACCAGAAATAACGTGAGGTTGTTAATCTTCTGGTCGCTCTTACGCCGGGGTGATTAAGGTCGTGTATTGCTTGATACGCTTGCTTTCTGTATTGTAGCGGTAAGTAGGGGCGTGGGCCTTTTGTTGACATCTCGCATATGACTTGGGTAGTGGTACCGGGCAGTGCTATTGGCTTGAAAATGTAACGGTCGCTTTTCAAGAGTTGTTTAAGTTCTTCGTCTTGTTTTTGTGACTTCGCTAACTCGACATAGTTTATCGGTGTTGGGCATGAGATTGTTTCCACCCGAGACATGGCGTCGGCGACACAGTTATCCTTGCCTGATACGTGCTTGATATCTGTGACGAACTGGCTGATGTATTCCAAATATCTAGTGCGCCTCGGAGTTTCGTCTTTGTAGTTAGCTTGCAGTGCGGTGGTGAGAGGTTTGTGGTCCGTCAATATGGTGACGTCACGGCCTTCTATTGTCCGGCGAAAGTGACGTACTGCCATGTATATAGCGGTTAGCTCTCTGTCATACGTGCTGTATTTCCTCTGAGCGTCGTTGAATTTTTTTGAAAAAAATCCAAGCGGTCTCCAACGGCCTTGAATTTTTTGTTGAAGTACCGCCCCCGCGCAAGTATCGGATGCGTCGGTCATAAGTACGAAAGATAATGTTGATGATGGGTATGACAACAATACAGCGCTGGTGATGTCTTCCTTGCATTTTTCAAACGCCTTAATCGCTGTCTCGCTCCACATAATTTTCGTCTTGTCGTTTTTTTTTGAATCTTTTAGGTAAGCGTTGAGTTCCTTTTGATATTCGGCGGCGTGTGGGGTATTCTCACGATAAAAATTTATCATACCCAGGAATCGACGTAATTGTTGGATTGTTTCTGGGCGAGGGTATGATTTAATGGCTTCGATCTTCTCGTCAGTTGGCTTAATTCCTTCATTGTTTATAGTGTAGCCAAGAAAGTTGAGAGTTTGTTGGCCAAATGTACACTTAGCTACATTTAGTTGTAACCCATGGTCGTTAAGCCTACTGAATACATCTTCTAGTTCTTTTCTGTGCTGTTCTTTGGTCTCAGAAGCCAATAAAATATCGTCGACAAACGGGAAAACAGGAAGTCCCCGTAGAACGTTGTCGATGTGACGTTGGAACGTTTGCCCAGCGTTGCGCAAACCGAAACACATCCTCGGGAATTCGAATAACCCGAATGGTGTGATAACGGCTGTCTTCTGTATGTCTTCTTCGCGAGTCCTCACTTGGTAATAGGCCTTTTTCATGTCTATTATGGAGAAGTATTTTTTTCCTAGCAAGTTGTAGGTAAAATCATGCAGTCTTGGAATGGGGTACCGGTCTGGCACGGTTACTGCATTTAGACGACGATAATCACCACAGACTCTGTATTTGCCGTCCTTCTTGAGGACGAGGTGTATTGGACTGGCCCAAGGACTTTTCGACGGCCGACAAATGCCTTGCTCAATCATGGCGTCAAATTCTGCCTTGGCTGCCTTGTACTTGTGCGGTGGCAGCGGTCGTGATTTTGCATATAATGGCGGGCCGGTAGTCTGTATATGGTGTTCCACTTCGCTGTCACAGAGCTTCAAATTCGGTCGGGTAATGTCAGGGTATTTTGCGAGTAGGTCGTGGTATGGCTGCTGGTCATCTACGGTGTTGATGCTGGAGTCTGAAGTGCACGTTACGTAGCCGACAATGGACAGGCCTGTTTTTTTGTCGATTAACCTTCGTCCGTGTATGTCTACCGTCAGTTGGTTTTTATGCAAAAAATCGGCTCCCAATATCGGTCTAGTCACTTCTGCGACGACGAAATTGCACACATACGGTCGACGTAATCCGATGTTCAACGTCATAGTGCGTTCGCCATAGGAGGGTATTCGTGAACCGTTGGCGGCGTAGAGATATTCGCTCGGCGTAATTTTTTCTTTGCGTACCCTCTTGACAGGTAATACTGAGACGTTCGCGCCAGTGTCGATGAGGAAATGCAAACCAGTTCCCAACTCTTTTATGAAAAGACGGTGCTGGGTTATATCGTTGACTTCGGCGCCCGTCGTAGCCAAAGTCGGGACTAGTTTTCCTGGCTCGTACTCATGTTCGCAAAGTTACAGGGCCTTTGACAGCGAAACGCTTCCTTGCCGAACTTGCGATGGAAATAGCAAATCGATGTGTCACGATTCGTGGACTTGGAACGAGATCTTGAACGGTACCTGCCTCGCTGTGGTCCACGGTGGTAGTTACGCGATCTATCCATTTTCAACGCAGCGACCTCCCTCGTAAGCGCCTCAATCATGTTCAAAATTCGGTCGTTAGGAGATGGTGTCGACGGTTGAGTCGTGGTGCTAGCATGACTACAGGAACACACGGAATTTACCTCTTTAGTCTGCTCACTCATCTTATCTGCCATCGCCGCTAGCGAGTCTAATTTTGATGCTTCGCTGACCGCCAATACAGCTCTCGTCGATGAGGGTAGGTGGCTCATCCACAGCATCCTGAGGGTTTCATCGGGCATCTTGTCACGGGCCAAATCACGCATACGCCGCAGCAGCTGAGAAGGACGCTGGTCGCCTAGTTCAACCTCGTTGAGCAATTTTTGAAGTTGCTTATTCTCTGACTCCTCGTAGACGGATAATAATCGGGTCTTTAGCGCTTCAAATCTACCCGTCCTGGCTGATGATAATATGATGTCGCTAATTTGTTCAACGTCTACCTTGTCGAGTTGTGCCACAGCAAGTCCGAATTTTGCTTCTTCGCTGAGTTTTTGATTCGCCACCATGGTTTCGAATTGCGCGAACCATAATCTGGGTTTATCTCGCCAGAATGGAGGTATACGAGACTTCACGGATATCATCTCGACATCTTCTTCAAACAGCGTCGTTCGCGGCACTTGACTTGTGTTCTCCATTACTTGTTAGAATCACGTCGGGGTCACCAATTTAGAGGTTTCTAAATGTGTGAGGTTTCTTGGAATGAAAGGCGAATAAGTATACGAATCAATTGACATTTATTTTCATAGAACATCGCTTATATATCTCAGTAGGGTAGCATACGAATAGTGGTGGTATTGAGGAGCTATACGACCAATGGTTGCGATCCAGGTTGGGTACCGGCAGAGGATGACGTAGCAGACGTGCGCGGTGCGACACGTAAATACATTCGGCTCGGCTTCCAACCTTCAGTGCCCGATGGTCGTCGACGCGGGGATGTTGTCGCATTCGTTCGGCGCGGCGGCGCGGGCGCGCTGAGTCGAGTGACTCAGTACGCAGCGCGCTGTGCCGGCGGCCGGACCTGTGATGCGCTCGTATGAATGCTTATAACATGCATGTAGGTCACTACACTAGAAACGTTAGCGCGTCTTCATCATGTCTTTCAGTACAGAAGAGTTTATTAGTGCTGTTCAGGTGTCTTGTTTTGAAATCTCACTCCTTATTGAATCCAATATGTAATCAAAACAGTTGACATACATCCTGGTATATCCAAAAAATCTTGAAGGATGTTCTCTCAAATTACTATATAAAGTATGAAATTCACCGTACCGTTCTCTTTCTTTATTAATTTCGTGCACACCAATTCTAATTTTTATCATCTCCCACTTTAGGTATGCATTTTCGGTTAAAAATAAAAGATCGTCGTCCATGGTTACAATCTCTGACAACACGTCAGACCCGCGCAAACGCCTGGCGGCCAATGTGAACACGAACCCGCCACGTCTTCGCGACCGCACCCGCCACCGCGCCCGCGCGTTCCAACGTGAACAAGTACTAACACTTCGCCCCATTCGCTGCTAGTCCCATTCGCAATTGGTCCCATTTCCCCCATTTTCCATTTCCCGTTGTGAGCAGCTGAAACCGTTTTCAGGTCTATCCACACATATCAGGGCCGTGCCCGGGACGTGACAGGGCCGGGCCCAATTATTGAAGCTTCGTCACTGGCCCGTGCACGGACGTCTGTGAACGAGTTCATATACAAGTAAAATTTCAAAATTTTCGACACATTTATCTTGCGGAAACATCACGATCTAAACAGTAAAACGGGTTATGCGCACTTCGTCCAATTCGCATTTCGTCCCATTCGCACTTCGTCCCACGTTCGCAGTAGGTCCCATTCGCACTTGGTCCCATTCGCGGTTAGTCCCATTCGCAGTTGGTCCCAATCGCGGCTGGTCCCATTCGCAGTTAGTCGCATCAGCAGTTCGTCCCATGCAAGTATTTTGAAGAAGAAGAGGTATGTTTATTGTCCAAAATAATTCGGTGCCAAGTGGTGCATATTTGTTGCGTGCGCGCCTATACAAAACTTAAGAGCAAACTTTCAAATATTTTCGATCATTTACCAAAGATCCTCGTGCTTGAGGTATGCTTTAAGATTCTCAATAGCCGCGTACTGACTGAGCGAGCAGCCGCGCGAGGCAGCCTCGGATGATGCCGCGCAACGATTGCCGCGCGAGACCGCTTCGGTCTATATTTTTTTGCACGAGGCTGCCGCGCGCGCAAAGGCCGAGCCAGGGTGAGACTGAGCCAGCAGCGAGTTTAACGAGAAGTCGAACAGAGACTACGCGTGCCTAACGCGGCTTATTATATAGCCAGTTTGTTCCTCCTATAAGATCCTAGCAAAGATTCCATTTTTTTTAAATCCTCTGTTGGAATGTTCATTTCCCGGTTTATGTTTCTTCACGCATCTTCTCTTAGTCCTCTCTTAGTATAATCAGAACATTGTGCGTCCTAAAGTAGTCTACATCCACCATACCTTATCATTCGAAGGTTGGCTCCGTCGTATGAATAGTCGGATACCTAAAAATCCTAACTCGTTTTGTTTCTGTTCAAAATACACCAAGAAGGAACATACTGGGACAAGATTCCAAAAAAACAACTCTTTTGTAATGAAAAATGGAAAAACAGGCTGTAGATATGTTGATCGAAAATATAATAAACTGTTTAAGAAACTACAGCGGGGATCTTTATCTGTGGGTGACTTCATGAAGTAATATTTTTACAGTTAGTTTAGTAACTTTTTCGTGTGACTTGTAGCCTTATGACATACTCATTGTACTGTATCCATGTTTGATTGACAATATTCACTGATTGTAAACCTACATACCTTATTATACTTACTTGTCGAATGAGAAGTGTGTTTATTATTTTACTTATTACATTGCTAATTTATCTAATTTGGATGTTTAATTACTATATTTATTGTTTTATGCCATTACCCGCACTTTTGAACGTTAACAACTAAAATTTACAAGTAATAAAAATTGATTCTACCATGGGACGAAATGCGAATGGGACTAACTGCGACTGGGACCAGCCGCGAACGGGACCAACTGCGAATGGGACTAACCGCGAATGGGACCTACTGCGAACGCGGGACGAAGTGCGAATGGGACAAAGTGCGAATGGGACGAAGTGCGCATAACCCAGTAAAACGCGCATAACTTTTGAACGGCTAAACCGATTTTATTCAAACATAGCTAAGAACACTCTCGATACAATCACCTTTCAAACACAAAAAACTAAATCAAAATCGGTTCATCCGTTGAGGCGCTATGATGCCACAGACAGACACACAGATACACAGATACATAGCTACACAGATACACAGATACACAGACACACATATACACAGACACACAGATACACAGATACACAGTAACACACCTCAAACTTATAACACCCCTCTTTTTCCGTCGGGGGTTAAAAATGTACATAACGATATTTTGATGTATTTCCGTTATCCCCGTAATCTGTCCCCGTAACGGGGACAACGGAACGTCAAAAATTTCCTTCCCGTTGTCCCCATTATGCACATACATAACGGGGACAACGGGAAGGGAAATTTTATGACGTTCCGTTGTCCCCTTTTTTTTCTTTTTTATGGCTGGGACTCCACCAAAGCGGAGATGTGCAGAGGGTAATTTTGCGCGGCAAGCCTAAAACTAAAGTTAAATGTTACTGTAAAAACCCACTGTAAAAAACCCGAACTACGGTAAATCCTAGGATTTACTGGCTTTTTACCAAGTCTTACTGTTAAATGTCCGAAATGGCTTTTTTAATTATGTAACAAAACAACTCGATACAATCACAATTCAAACAAAAAACCTAAATCAAAATCTGTTCATCCGTTGAGGCGCTACGATGCCACAGACAGACACACAGGTACACAGACACACAGATACACAGCAACACACCTCAAACTTATAACACCCCTCTTTTTCCGTCGGGGGTTAAAAATATAGAAACAAATTAGAAATGTTTACACACAAAACAACTAGATTTTCTAATCTAAATCAATAAAATTTTATATATTATTTTTTTTAGTTCACCCGACCAATATACTAACTACCCATACGGTAGGTATAATACTATAATGGAGCAATGGGAAAAAGGATTGAACTTAGTTTAAAAAAAAAATACAATTTCAATTATATCTACGATACTAGCATATTTTTCAAGAAAATGGCCCTGCAGTTATTTGCGAGTTAACAAGTTGCATTTGGAACTGTAATAAATTCATCGATGTCGATTGCATTCAGTGTGCGGTGCATTTGCGTTTTTTTTTGTATTTTATTATGTATTTTTTAATTGTCTATGTAAGCATTTGTAAAGGTATAATATGGCACTCTCACTTATATAATTTTAACGCAACGGGGACAACGGGCATAATTTAATTTAAAAAGTATATAAATAAACTAGCTTCTGCCAGCTTCGCCCGCGTCTAAAAAATAGATAGTAGCCGATTTTCAGACCTACTGAATATGCATTGTTAATAATAATTGGTCAAGCCGTTTCGGAGGAGTATGGTAACTAACATTGTGACACGAGAATTTTATATATAAGTTTAACGGGGACAGCGTACGGGGACAACGGGAATTATTTTATAAAATTCCCGTTGTCCCCGTTAACGGGAACACAGATAACGGGGACAACGGGAATACACCGATATTTTTTTGAGCCCCTGAGCCCCATTTCACAAGTTCCGGTTGCCGGGTAGCCGGTGCCGGATAACCGGTGGCGAAGTGTATAGCCATGTAAGTGAAGGTATGGCGGTGGCGAAGTGTATGTAAGGGGTTATGCGCACTTCGTCGGTCTCATTTACGAAGACGCGGCGCGTCGCGCGTCGCGATTGGCTGCGCGGCCCGCACTAAATTGAAATGTGGGGCTTTGGATGAGTGCGTTTACGGACTTACGGAGAAGCGTTGGCGTTTTCGAAGAAGCAACGCGCCGCGTGACGCCACGCTGCACGCGACGCGCGAAACTCCGCCTCTCCAGAAATGAGGCCTTAGCTTTCACACGTACCGGCGTAATTTTCCCGGCAACCGATCGCCGGGTACACGCCGGAACCACCACTGCGCGTCCGTTCGCAGCCTATCGGTTAGCCGGCGGCCGAACACAGTGGTGTATGGAAGACGAACCATGCTTTCATACACACCATCGAATGATCCAACACATGCGCCACCATCAGAGGGACATTTCAGAGAGAATGACACGCTCAATTGCCAGGGCACACTGCACAATGCGCCCTAGTGGCTGCGGAGCAGGACCAGCGTTGAGCCACGCATTTTGACACCGGCCGGTGGCCAGTCAACCAGGTACAACCACGGAGAGAGGACGCAAGTGAACGCAGATTTTCTTACACCCTCGTAACATTAATGAGGAGTATCTGTTCAAAAGCTTGTATTTCACTTTCCAATCTTTTAATTGTTTTTTTTGAACTTTTGGCATAAAAGCCCATCAAATAAGTCAAACTTGTTCAAAGGGACTCAGGCAAATCCAGCCACTAGCAAATCAGGAATCCAATCAAAACGGGTGTATTTCTGCTTTTAGGCGATATTATTTTGTATATAATTTGATGTATTTTTGCTAAATAAGGTATAGAAAACTCCACACTGTTCTCTTTTCATGTTAATCGAATGAACCCAATAATTTCTTGACGTTCTTTTCCGGCGGCGATATCTTCGGTTCAAATCCACAATGCAATCACTTGAAGGCGTTCCATTTTTAATAAAAAAGAGAGGAAATTATATTATGTACTTAGTTCTTGCGTAGTGTACTCGTGTTTACGGTCAGACCTACTGGATACAAAATCGTCTCGTGTGAAAACTGAATGCCTAACCGTACCGTACCGTACCGTCCGGGTACCCGGCACCGGCTACCCGGAACCGGAGCGTGTGAAAAGGGACTGACGGGGCACGGTCCGTCCGCGCACGGCCCTGATATGTGTGGATAGACCTTTAATACGAGTAATCATGTAACAACAAAACCCTCTAATTAATCTGCATTATTATGCAACTACGGAACCCTATTATGCGCGTGGCCCGACACTTTTTAATTAATGATTCCGTAGCCTATGTTATGTTCCGTTCCTCTTGTTCTATACAAATCTAATATACTTACTACTAAGTGAAGAAGAAATTGCGCATTAATTAAACTACTGCCTCTTTGAAAAATTACGGGTCGTATATGTGGTACTATGGTCTGAGGAGCCACATATAACGTATGGTAACTTTTTAATTTTGATGCAATCGAGCTCTCAGATTTCCTTTGTTCGCATAAGGACAGATTCTCATAAAGACAGATTAGCAGAAGGACAGATTCTCATAAGGACAGTTTCGCATAAAGACAGAAAAGGTACAGTTCCGCACACTATTTTAGGCCCTTAACACTTTCACCGCCACGCATACATATAGTTTACCAAAGCAGTGTGATTATGAAATAGCTATTATCCAAGCTAGCCTAGCAAGTTAACATATCTTGTCATAGTACTAAAAGGCTGCTACTATCATTTTATAAATGCAATTTGGCAGAAGTCAAAAGTTAATTGGATTCAGTTCTTCTAAAGAGGGTCGTAAATACACTCAACTTTTCACCCTATTAGCACTATTGCCAGCAACGCTTATACCGGTGGCGTACCGGAGTTGTTTATGCGAGTTAGGCCCTAGTAATGAGGAAAGCTTATTTTTTCAAGACTATTTCAGTAAACAGTGGATGAAACTCATTAGCAGCGATATTTTTAATTGCTATAGCCGAATGCTATCGAAGGATTAATTCTAAGATTCATAAAATACCACCTTTATTTTATTTCATCACACTCTTGAAAGAGGAAGCAAAACTGTCCAATTTGAAAATAGTCGGTGATGGTCTAATAAGCGGTTTTTATTGTGCGGGAAAAGAAAAGAAGTAAATCTGATATTTTAGTTGACAATATAGTACCACGTATAGTACATTACGTAAAATCATTTTGTTTTGGTTTAGTTTGTAAAGTAAAAAAGTAAATAAATATATATATATATTCTTTTCAACTTAACTCTACTTTGTCTTTATGCGAAACTGTCCATAAGAGAATTTGTACTTATGAGAACATAGGTCAGATTTTGTCTGCTAACTACTCTCAAATCCTTTAGGTTCAGAATCATACCAAATTATGCTAAATATGAATCCATGATGTTCCTAGTTCGGAGGTGGCTCCTCAATCCAAACATTTATCAGGATCCACCTTTGTGTTCAACTATATTATTATTATTATGTCCTTTATTTAACTTATTCCTTATTTAATACATTTTTAAATATTTTTATAAAACATACAAACAAAAACATTTAAAAATATAGAAAATAGAGGTCCACCAGTATCGGGCAAAGGGTCCAAGCTACGGGCAGGGCGGTCAGGGCTCCAGAGAGAGGAACCTCCTAACATTACGACCCGTGTCTGGAATGATCGATGTATCCACATCCCACAAGTTGATAACCGCGCGAGCCAAGTCAAGATACTTGATTTGCTTATCTTTCTCGGCTTTCACGAGGTTTGGTACTGAGAGACGGTAATGTCAACAATCATTGCACGCCTATCGATTCGTTCCACCACCACAATATCAGGCCTATTGTAGCCAATAAGCCTGATATTACTGTGATTTACCGATCCCAGTACAATGGGATATAGCTATTTTCGAGAACTGGGTTGGGCACATACTTTTAGGACGGTACCTCCGATGACACAAGAGTGTATTTCAGAGCAAGTTGCTGATGGATTATCCTGGCTACAAGGTTGTGCCTATGCAAGTACTCTTTGTTAGCTGGACGAGAACAACCAGAGATAATGTGGCGGATCGATTCACCCGGGCGGTGACATGCCCGACAAATGTCAACCGTGCCATCCTTCACAATAAATCTTCGGTAGTTATTTGTCATGATAACTTCGTCCATAATTGCACTAACGAAACCTTCGGTTTCCCCAAAGAGGTCACCGAAACGCAGCCTGGCTACGGACGCTGATTGGTTTACATCGGACCCATGTAGGGCTCGAAAAAAGCGTCCGTGAATCTCCTTACTCTGCCATACCTCCCTGCGGTCGTTACTGTCAAGCACTACAGGCTTGCGCCATTTCTCACTCACCAAAGAGAGCAAAGTGAGTCCCTTGTCCACTGCTACTACATCTCGATGCATTCCCACGTCGGCATGTAGAAAATACTCCCTGAGATTGCATATCTCGCGGTTGTGGAGGTTTTTGGCATTTAAAAAGCCTCGGCCTGCACACTTCCGCTGGATATGCAGTCAGCAATGTACGAACCCGCCTATCCAGGGCGTCAAGTTCCGTTTGAATCCATTTGAATATGCCGAAAGAGTACATCATAACCATCATAATTATTTATCCGGAAGAACACAAAGGGTGAGAATTTCAAATTAAACAAGTGAAGAACTGCCTGTTAACCATGGAGTGCCACAGGGTAACATTATGGGCCTAACGTTATTCATAGTGTACATTAATGAGCTTGCACAACTTAATATCGAAAACTGTAAAATTATTTCCTATGCCGATGATACGACCCTAACCTTCCATGGTGACACTTGGGATGAAGTTTACCAAAAGGCACAATTTGGTTTCAATATGGTCACTAAATGGCTTGCCATAAATCATCTCTCACTAAATACAGACAAAACTAAATTCATACCTTTCTCAATTCGTAACTCCGATAAATCGCGTCAACTGACTCATCACTTAATCGCTCACACTTGTAATACTGAAACTGTAAATTGCTCCTGTCCGTCGTTGTTTTCCATTGAATCTATAAAATACTTAGTTCTAATATTTTACAAAAATAAAATTTTTGTACTTTAAAAATCATATTATTAATCTTGCAGGCAGAATTAGAAAACTTATCTATGTATTCAAAAAAATCAGGTACTCAGATACCAACTTAATGAAAGTGATCTACTTTCATTGTGCCAAGCAGTAATAACTTATTGCATCACTATTTGGGGCGGTGCGGCCAAAACACAGAACAGAAAAAACGCTGTCTTCTCTGTTCTGTGGGCCAAAACGCATAATTTAATAATTGAACATGCTCAATGAGCCTTACTTAAGGTTAGTTACTTTAACCCCATGTATTTTTCCACTACGGAGCTGTACAGGGTTAGTAACACAGAACAGAAAAAACGCTGTCTTCTCTGTTCTGTGGTTAGTAATGTACTTACGGTACGTAAACTTATTGTACTATTATTAATTGTGAGACAATATGCCTGTGTCAGTCTAAATACCATAACTGAAAAAGAAAATACAGGTAGAAGGCGGTTAGAATTATTATGTAATGCCTTGTAGAACATCTTTTGCTCAAAGATTTAACTTGTTTCTGGGCCCAAGACAGTATACCATGGCTAACAAACAAAATGAAATTTTCTCCTTGACAAAGAGAGAGTTTATACAAAAAGTGATCAGCTGGCTCCAATCACTCACAGACATAGAGCAACACGGACCAATGGTCCGTGTTTCTCTATGTTCACAGATGACGAAACTGAAAAATTGTTTCATGTTCCTGCATAAATATTTCGTAAGTTGCAAGTAAGCGTCCACCCTCGTTTGTATTCACATAATATTAATTATACATTAGAGCCAAAAAGATTAATACAGTTTTATAATTAATAATTTAAATTCCCGTTAAACAATTTAACAAGTTAAAGGATCATTCTAAGTACAAAAATAAACCAGGCTAATAAAAATGTTTCTTTCTCATTCTACCCAAAAACAATTCTATACTTATATTATAAAGAGGTAAAGTTTGTGAGTTTGTGACGTTGTAAGGGGTAATCTCTGGATCAACAAAACCGATTTTGAAAATTCTTTCACCAGTAGAAAGCTACATTATTCCTAAGTGTCATAGGCTATAATATATTTGTAAAAAAAATAAGAGATCCTTATGAAAATTGCAATAATGTAACCCAAGGTAGCAAAATGTTGCCTGTAAAATACATTATTTGGCGTGCGCTGAGGAAACTTTTGATGATAGATAAAAATTTGTAGGTAGGTAGGCAGGGTAGCCAGGGTCGGTAGGGTAGGCAGGGTAGCCAGGGTAGCCAGGGTGGCCAGGGTAGCCAGGGTAGCCATGGTAGCCAGGGTAGGCAGGTTTTGGCAGGGTAGCCATGATAGCCAGGTTTTGGGCAGGGTAGCCATGGTAGCCAGGTTTTGGGCAGGGTAGCCATGGTAGGCAGGTTTTGGGCAGGTTAGCCAGGGTAGGCAGGGTAGGCAGGGTAGTCAGGGTAGGCAGGGTAGCCAGGGTAGCCATTGTAGCCAGGGTAGGCAGGGTAGGGACAAGGTAGCCAGGGTAGCCAGAGTAGCCAGGGAAGCCAGGGTAGCCAGGATGGCCAGGGTAGCCAGGGTAGCCAGAATAGCCATGGTAGCCAGGGTAGGGGCAAGGTAGCCAGGGTAGTCAGGGTAGCCAGAGTAGCCAGGGAAGCCAGGGTAGCCAGGGTGGCCAGGGTAGCCAGAGTAGCCAGGGTGGCCAGAGTAGCCAGGGTAGCCAGAGTAGCCAGGGTAGCCATGGTAGCCAGGGTAGCCAGGTTTGGGGCAGGGTAACCAGGGTAGCCATGGTAGGCAGGGTAGGCAGGGTAGCCATGGTAGCCAGGATAGACATGGTAGCCAGGATAGCCATGGTAGCCAGGGTAGAGGCAAGGTAGCCAGGGTAGCCAGGGTGGCCAGGGTGGCTAGGTTAGCCAGGGTAGCCAGAGTAGCCAGGGCAGCCATGGTAGCTAGGGTAGGGGCAAGGTAGCCAGGGTAGCCAGGGTGGCCAGGGTGGCCAGGTTAGCCAGGGTAGCCAGAGTAGCCAGGGTAGCCATGGTAGCCAGGGTAGGGGCAAGGTAGCCAGGTTAGCCAGGGTAGCCAGAGTAGCCAGGGTAGCCATGGTAGCCAGGGTAGGGGCAAGGTAGCCAGGGTAGCCAGAGTAGCCAGGGAAGCCAGGGTAGCCAGGGTGGCCAGGATAGCCATGGTAGCCAGGATATGCAGGGTAGGTAGGTAGCCAGTTGACGGGAGCGAAGCCTCGAGGGTCAGCTAGTAAAAATATAATTTGAATGAATTTACAAAGCAAGAGGAAAAAAAAAAATTGAGGTAAGTAATGAACACTAATACGGAAATTAATTGATAACAGAAAAAGGATTTAAGAATGATTGTGACTGTGTGTTGTGTTGTGGGGGCGTGGGTGTTTTTGAGTGTGTGTGTCATGTGAGTGTGCGTGCAAGTGGATGTGAGTGTGGGGGTGAGAGTGAAGATGTGTGTGGAGTGTGTGTGTGTGATGGTGTGACTATGTATGTGATGTGTCTATGCGTGAGTTTGGCGTTTACAATACATAAATACTTGCAACTTACGAAAAATTGTTTCATGTTCCTGCATAAATATTTCGTAAGTTCAACTAATAAAACAAAAATATTTCGTCAACTGGCTACCTACCTACCCTGCATATCCTGGCTACCATGGCTACCCTGGCCACCCTGGCTACCCTGGCCACCCTGGCTACCCTGGCTTCCCTGGCTACTCTGGCTACTCTGGCTACCCTGGCTAACCTGGCCACCCTGGCCACCCTGGCTACCCTGGCTACCATGGCTATCCTGGCTACCATGGCTACCCTGCCTACCATGGCTACCCTGGTTACCCTGCCCCAAACCTGGCTACCCTGGCTACCATGGCTACCCTGGCTACTCTGGCTACCCTGGCTACTCTGTCCACCCTGGCTACTCTGGCTACCCTGGCCACCCTGGCTACCCTGGCTTCCCTGGCTACTCTGGCTATCCTGGCTACCCTGGCTACCTTGCCCCTACCCTGGCTACCATGGCTACCCTGGCTACCATGGCTATTCTGGCTACCCTGGCTACCCTGGCTTCCCTGGCTACTTTGGCTACCCTGGCTACCTTGTACCTACCCTGCCTACCCTGGCTACAATGGCTACCCTGGCTACCCTGACTACCCTGCCTACCCTGCCTACCCTGGCTAACCTGCCCAAAACCTGCCTACCATGGCTACCCTGCCCAAAACCTGGCTACCATGGCTACCCTGCCCAAAACCTGGCTACCCTGCCCAAAACCTGGCTATCATGGCTACCCTGCCAAAACCTGCCTACCCTGGCTACCATGGCTACCCTGGCCACCCTGGCTACCCTGGCTACCCTGCCTACCCTACCGACCCTGGCTACCCTGCCTACCTACCTACAAATTTTTATCTATCATCAAAAGTTTCCTCAGCGCACGCCAAATAATGTATTTTACAGGCAACATTTTGCTACCTTGGGTTACATCCTTTTACTGAGATGCCAAACGAGCGTGTGATCTTTGTAGCCATTTGATCCAGAAGTTGTGCAGGCCGTCCGGCCCTGGAGATTTCCAGTTCAGCAACGGAGTGACTGCACGGGTTTCATCTTCGGGGCTGATCGTGATAGCCCCCATTTCTTGTATTGAATCGCACGCTCGCTCAACCTCCCGAATCCATTCACCTTCGGTGTGACTGACAGGCACCGACCAGATGCTGCGCCAAAATGTGAACATGGCATCATCATCCGGCAGGCGCGTATCAGTCACACCTAGGTCGGGTCGCTCCCAAGCCCGGTAAACCGGCCACCTTTCATTTCTTTGGCATGTGTGATTCTGGGTGTTTTGCTCTACTCGCCGCCTATACCTACGAATCGTTTGCCCATGCATACACTTTATGATTCAGGAAGTCGATGCGCTCTGTAACATGGGATATGTCTAGTCTCGGGGGCTGACATCAGTCCCCGAAAACGCGAAACGAAACGCGTCTCACAAAGCGCATCACTCTTGGGTGAGTATTTCCCTCCCTAAAACAAGTTAGTTTGCCAATGAGTACTCTGGCCCCACCAATGCGACGCTCGATCCTGCACTGCCAAGCCGGTACGGCTGGTTTCGATCGTGTAGCTTTGTCATCTGCAAATTTGACGTGGGCTACACGACATGCCGCTACAGCCGCGCAGTACATGATCGAATGTGTAACAATGAGGTCTTCGCAGTCATCAAAATAGTTTGACAACTGCGAATCCAGAACAGACACCTATTTTTGTTATGCATGGGCAAACGAGGTAATCGTGGCCTAAGTTCAGGCGGCATGTAGCGATATTCCCGTATAGAACACTCCAAAGCGCTCCTCATCAATTCCTCATTGCACTGGGTACTTACGTTTGTAGCCCTGTCCACTACTCTCCTCGTCAGCATGGCTGGGGGTGTGGTTGAATTGTGATGGTAGCACAGTCTGCGATGATAGTGCAGTGACACGGTTACCCATTTCAGTTCGGAGGCGATCAAGTACAGTATCATCCAACATACGATTACGCTGGATGATCCCTACCTTGTTCGAAAGTCGTTTGGCCGAAACGTTGTTACGCCTAGTGCGGTCTGACCTTTATACTACAAAATTGAGGATCGGACCTAAAAAATATTTAAACTTGCTAATAAATAAGTATATTAATTTCATTAAGATACGAAAAGTGGCTCCTCAATCCTTACGGGCATTATGTTCCACTTGTCCCATGGGGCAACTGATACTAATGTGGCTCCTCAATCTATACATAAGAGCGTGAATTTTCATGAAATTAATTGGTCAATTTATACTCCACACCAAAACCATTTAGTAATAAGTGTGTTCGAATTTGCAGCATATGGACAAAATAGTTAAACAGTGAATTAAGTAAATAAACGCATTTAATTGGCTCCTCAATCCTGACGTTACTGTATCTACCTGAGATCACAACGTTACTCTGTGTGGCTCACTCTGGTTTGGCCAATGTGCATCTGGATCGAGGGCCCATTTTAAATTCATGCGAAACGAAATAAGAGGTCAAGGGTTAAAAATAGTAAAAACTTAAATCATAATCAAGGCAGTGGGCCTAGAATTTATTAAACGTGACTTAAAACTGTTATGATTAAAACACTTGGGCCCTCAATCCCGACGCGTGCATAAAGTGGCATAGCCTAAATCTCAGAAAGTGCTATCTTTGAGTTAATAATTTTTATTTAGGAATTTTGCTAAGAATTTCTTAATTATTTTAAGAAATGCCCAAATCAGTAGAATACAGATTTCTAGCGGTATATCTAGGGCCCGCAATTGATTTGTCTTTACTGAGGAATCTGCAAAACATGAATGTATCTGAAGAAATACATAAATAGGACTTTAATATATTTTATCTACACTCACCACGTAATGTTCTAAATATAAATTCAAAAAATATTGTATAAACATGTACTTTATATTCGTGGATAGGTAAAATTAATAAAAATATTACAGTGCAACATTTTTCTTCGATTTTCAAACAACTGCATCATAATAGTACATTATGGTACAAGTGTGTTTTGTTGGTGATTACCGCTGAGGCGCCATTGAGACCCGAGCCGTTAGGTGAGGGTCTTAAGAGAGCCGAGGACGGTAATCATCAATACACACGTGTATCATACGACGTTTTTCAACATACTTGTGAAGAAAATAATACAAAAAAGACATTTTGAACAGTGAAAACGAGTAGTGAAAAATTTTCGCATTGGCGGGCAAAATCAAACCAAAAAAAAGTTTTCCTATGCGCGCGCATGTAACAATGGCTATCGGCCAAAGACTAAAAGAATGAGGTTTCTTTTTTTGGCTTTTCGCGGATAGCGTTTTAGCCATGTACAAAATGGGGAATTATAGTTTTCTTTATTACAGAGAAAAACTAAAGTTATATTTGAGTGAAAGTTTTATTTATTAAACACGTACTAATTCAAATTATCTATTTAAATACGAAGTTGCATGAAATGAGCAAGCAATAGGTACATTAATTTATTTGTACTATTGAGCACGATCTTTATTATAGCGAAACTTTTTTAAGAACAAAGCAACTCAACCAATAAAAGAAAAACTCTATAACTCACTTGTGAATAATAGCAATGAAAAAGTCACAGTTTGATTACAGGTGTCATTATGTGCCTAATTGTGGTGAAATTAGAGCCACTTTGCGAGATTTTTTTATCAAGATTTGCTTGAGCAAGTGTGTTGAAATATTACATTATGGTACAAGTGTGTAATGTTGATGATTACCGCTGTGGCGCCATTGAGACCCGAGCCGTTAGGTGAGGGTTTTAAGAGAGCCGAGGACGGTAGTCATCAATACACACGTGTATCATACGACGTTTTTCAACATACTTGTGAAGAAAATAATACTAAAAATCATTTCCAACAATGAAAACGATTTGAGAATTTTTTTTCGCAATGGCGGGCAAAATTAATCAGTTTTCCTATGCGCGCGCATCTAACAATGGTGATCCGCCATAGACTAAAAATAATGAGATGTCTTTATTTTGGCTTTTCGCGGATAGGGTTAGGTTAGATTATAGAGAGAGTATAGATTGGGTAGCCACGTACAAAATGGGGAATTTCAAGTTTTCTTTATTACAGATAAAAACAAAAGTTATGTAAACTAATGGTAGACGTATGATTGTACGACGTCGCAATTCGCGATTTGAGTGAATTCTGGCGAATTTTCGTTAATGCGATCGACAATCACCATCTTCGTCTTGGTTCTGTTAATTCTCAAACCGAATGCTGAGCTGGTATGTTCCATTTTGGATAACAACCGTTCCATGTGTTCGGCACTAGTCGCGAACAGCGTAGTGTCGTCCGCATATCGCAGGTTCGATACTCCTTTACCTCCTATCGATACACCGTCCGTCCAGTCCTTAAGGGTAATCCGTATTATAAGTTCAGTATAGATGTTGAACAGTAGAGGCTATATTATACAACCTTGACGGACGCCTGCACTGGGGTGAAAGACATTCGATAGTACGCCAACCGTCCTCACTGACGCTGTTCCGTCCTCATAAAGACGCCTCAAAATGCACAAGGTGTTTGGGAGTGCCCATAGCAAGACCTCCACAGCACTGGCCATTTCACCGAGTCAAATGCTTTCGAGAAGTCAAAAAAGCAAATATAAGTGGGTTTGTTGAACCCTCAGGCTTTCTCGATATTTTGACGAACTATGAAGATCTGCTCTCGAGTGCCCTTTCCCTTTACAAACCCTGCCTGTTCAGGTGCAACTTCCTTGGATAAGTAGTTAGTAGTTAGTAGCCCGGTGCTGTGCTCCTGGCTTGGGACCCGAAGACCTGTATTTAACAGTAACTATAATGCCAGAATTGATTACCTGAATATCATGAAACTTGTACATAACCGGTAAAATGAGAGAGTATCAAGGCAACTGTGCACATCTGCGTACCCCTTTATAGAGCACTGGCACTGGCGTGATGTTATTTTATAAAACGGTATAAACAATAAACAGACATGCGACTGCAATCCCGAGAGATTTGCCGTTATTTATTGAAGAATTCTGTTGTATATCTCCGAAGTTCTCTAGCAGATTTTCAAATTAAAATGGGAATAATTTGGGAACATACGCTTTCAATCAAAAAAAGATTAATCAAAATCGGTCCACAATTGACGGCGAAATTGATGAACAAAACAAAAAGAAAATTACCTAACTACCTAATGTCGAACATAGAACCTCCTCCTCTTTCATAGGGTCAAACCACTGACTTCTATTATACAAGTACGCTGGAATAAATATACTATACTAGCTTTTGCCCGCGGCTTCGTACTCGTAGACTACATGCTTCTCCTTACCATATTTTAACACTATGTAGAGAAATAAAAAACATTTTGCAAAAAAATACTACCGACTTCCAAATACAAAACTACAAAGTGAAAAATAACTAAATTTTTTGAAGTCGGTGTCTTTCGTAGGTACCATTTTTTTGCGTTATGGACACCGACTTCAAAAAATTAAGTTATTTTTCACTTTGTAGTTTTGTATTTGGAAGTCGGTAGTATTTTTTTGCAAAAAGTTTTTTTTATTTTCACTTTTTAGTTGTACGTACCTAATAGGCAAGTTGTTAATGGAACTATTTCGCCAAAATTGATTTCATGAAACTTGAACATAACCGGTGAAATGAGAGATCTGCTTACCCCTTAAGAGCATACTGGCGTGATGTTATGTTATGAAATGTTATAAACAACAAACAGACATGCGATTGCAGCAATCCCGAGAGATTTGCCGTTATTTATTGAAGAGTTCTGTTGTATATCTCCGAAGTTCTTCATCAGATCTTCACCAAATTAAAATGGGACCAATTTCGGAACATACTTTTTCAAACAAAATAAGAATTTTCAAAATCGGTCCACAATTGACGGAGTAATCGGGAAAAAAAAAAAAAACAACATGAAATTGAACATAGAACCTCCTCCTTTTTGGGAAGTCGGTTAAAAAGTAAAAAATAATCATGATAAAAATAATGTAATGTGAAAGTGTTTCTTAGTACAGACTTATACTTGACTAAAGTAGGACATTTGTAGACAACATTTCATCCGCACCCCAAGGATGGAATGTTCAAAAAACCTTAATTTGCATTAGATTTTAATCTTCAGCCCAAACCCAAAATTCGAAGACCCTAACTTCAAAACTGACCGACTTTCATATATACTTTGATCCCCTATTTCACCACCTTAGAGGTTGAAATCACAAAAATCCATTCTTAGTGGATGCCTGCACAGTATAAAGTATCTATGTGCAAAATTTCATGTCTCTAGACGATTTCACTATTCCCATGACTTCATCACCCTTTTCACTCTCATGGGGGTGGAATCTTCAAAATCGCTGAGACACGTGTAAATTATTTTTTAATCTTCAGCCTAAACCTAAAATATGAAGATACCGACTTTAAAACTGACGGATTTTCATACAAACTTTAATCCCCTATTTCACGCCCTTAGGAGTGGAATTTCCAAAAATCCTTTCTTAGAGCTCACCTGCTACCAAAGGAACCTATTCAATAATGAAACGTAGCACCGTTTCATTATTGAAGCTTTAACCGTTTGGGCTGTGCGTTGATGGTCAGTGAGTGAGTCAGTCAGTCATTGAGTCAGTCAGTCATTGAGTCAGTCAGTCAGTCAGTCACTTTCTTCTTTTATATGTTAAAGATAAAGATGAAAGGACAGTTGATTATTGTGCTGATTCTAAGCGCCCCGCTCGAGCGTATCAGGAACTAAAATTGACACATTTAGAGATAGTAGATATTTCTCAAGATTAGGTAATACTAATATATTCGCCTGAAAATATTATAATATTGTAACTAATATATCAGTACTAGCACTCCGCCCGCGACTTCGTTCGCATGATTTTGTATTTTATTCAACTAAATTATGTGCAGTTAGTGAAGGCGATCAAAAATAAGCTACTGTTAAATCAATAATAAATGGGCTATCGTAGATATCTACGGTTTAAGTTAGGATTTAGAGAACAAAGAACCTCCTCCTTTTTGGAAAGCCGGTTAAAATCTTATTCCTTGGGCAATAATAAATTGCCATCATTAGTTTTTCAGAATTACCCCCAGAAGATGTTTTAGGTGTGTCAACGGTTTTTTGAAGAATCTTACGGCACTAAGATGACCTCTTCCTCGATTTGGAACTACCGAGCTGGACCGTTTAAACAGAACGGTGACGGAGATATCGGTGAACATACACAAAAAATAATAAAGTACCTTACTAAATGCAAATTGCCTATTAGGTCCACCTAAAAAAAGTGAAAAACAAAAAATCTATTTTTCAAAAAAATACTACCGACATCCAACTAAAAACACTACAAAGTGAAAAATAACTTTCTTTTTCGAAGTCAGTGTCCATAACGAAAAAAATTGGTACCTACCAAAGACACCAACTTCGAAAAATAGATTTATTTTTCACTTTGTAGTGTTTTTAGTTGGAGGTCAGTAATATATTTTTGTAAAAAAGTTTTTATGCAATTAAATGTCTCTTTAAAGGTTGAATTTCCAAAACTCCTTCCTTAGTGCTCACTTACATCATTAAAAGAAGCTATGTGTAATTAAATACTTCAAAAATCTTGATCAACCCCTAAATAGTATTTTGGGGATAGTTATGAAAAAAGAATAACTAATAGCAACCCACATTATTTATTAAGGTTAGTATTTGTGCAAAATTTCAAGTTTATTAAACCAAGATCTTCAACACCCACCTAATCATATTTTAGGGGTAGTTTCGAAAAAGTATTAATGATATCCTTTATTATTTACTTACGTTAGTATTTGTTGAGACAAATTTATTAGTTTATTAATCCAAGAAATGAGATTTTCCGTATAAATTTAACATCCCTTAAATCGTATTTTAGGAGTAGTTTTGAAAAACTTTTAATGACAACCTTTACTTTAAAATCAATAAAAAAAATTATAAAATATTTGCTGTTAGTATTGATGCCAAGTTTCAAATATATAAGCCCAACAAATTGCCATCTTTAACCTCTATTAGGGGTACAATTTCCGGCAATCAATAAACTCATTAATTTTTTTTTAATCAAGAGCGTAAACCAACTATTTTAGATATTTTAACTTCCAAACCGAAGAAATTTCATATAAAGTTTCAATCCCTACTTTATTCTCCTTAGGGGTAGAATTTCTAAAACCTAATAATTACATGAATTATTTTTATCAACTCCAACTCTAACTCTAACTATAGAAATTACATACAAACTTTCAACCCCCTTTTTAGCCCCGTTAGGGGTGGAATTTCCGGAAATAATTACAATCATTGTTTTTTATAATAATCAGGAGCGAAAACCTACAATTTTAGATGTTTAACCTTCCAAACCGATGAAATTTCATATAACGTTACAACCCCTATTTTATCCCCATAGAGGTAGAATTTCCAAAAAATAATTAATGCATGGTTTTGTTTTATCTACCTAGAGATTAAATCTAAAATTTCACGTGTCCAACTTTCAAACTGTGGAAATTGCATACAAACTTTCAACCCCCTTTTTACCCCTTAGGGGACGAATTACCAAAAACCAATAAATATTTTTTTTTTATGAACCAAAAGCGTAAATCTAAAATTTCACGTGTCTAACTTACAAACTGAAGAAATTACATATAAACTTTCAACCCTCTTTTTACCCCCTTAGGGGTCGAATTTCCATAAACCAACAAATACATTAATTCTTTTTACAAACCAAAAGCGTAATTCTAAAATTGCACGTAGGGCAACTTACAAACTGTAAAAAAATCATACTAATTTTCTACCGCCTTTTTACCCCCTCACTGGTCGAATTTCCAAAAACCAATATATGAATTAATTCTTTTTATCAACCAAGAGCGTAATTCTAAAATTTCACGTGTCCTACTTACAAACTGAAGAAATTACATACAAACTTTCAACCCTCTTTTTACCCCTTTAGGGGTCGAATTTCCATAAACCAACAAATACATTAATTCTTTTTACGAACAATAAGCGTAAATCTAAAATTTCACGTGCCCAACTTACAAACTGTAAAAAAAATCATACAAACTTTCAACCCCCTTTTTACCCCCTCACTGGTAGAATTTCCAAAAACCAATATATGAATTAATTATTTTTATCAACCAAGAGCGTAATTCTAAAATTTCAAGTGTTCATCTTACAAACTGTAGAAATTACATACATACTTTCAACCCCCTTTTTACCCCCTTAGGGTTGGATTTAGAAAAACCAATAAAGACATTAATTATTTTTATCTACCAAGAGCGTAATGTAAAATTTCATGTGTCCAATTTGCAAACTGTAAAAACTTCATACAAATTTTCAACCCCCTTTTTACCCACTTAGGGGTCGAATATCCAAAAACCAATAAAGACATTAATTATTTTTATCAACCAAGAGCGTAAATCTAAAATTTCACGTGCCCAACTTAAAAACTGTAGAAATTACATACAAACTTTCAACCCCCTTTTTACCCCCTTTGGGGTAGAATTTCCAAAAATCCTTTCTTAGTGCTCACTTACGCTACATGAGGAACCTTTCTGCCAAATTTCATTCTTCTAGGCCTAGCGGTTTAGGCTGTGCGTTGATCGATCAGTCAGTCAGTCAGTCAGTTTCTTCTTTTATATATATAGATTACTGAGGCAAGGGCGTATCGCTCATCTACCGTATTGACCTCAAGTAGTATGTTGCAACTAAATATCTCATTTGGTGATGCATGTTATATGAATGCCTAATAATCAGTAATAATATGTTCAAAAGCAATGTGTTATACTAAATTCTGGAATCATCATCATGATGGTCCACAGCCCGACTTCGCCCACTGCTGAGCACAGGCCTCTCTCTTCTTGTACCAATCACCACGTTCCTGTGCATGGGATTAATTCAGGAATAATAGCATGATAATTATAATTTTATTAACAAATGTTTTGAAGTCAAACAATTTATATCTGCATCTGAAACAGAGTTGAAAATTGATATAAGTCTTCACCTCGCTGGAATCGCATTCCATTCGCAGTCACTCTTATTTGCATCTTAACACTACAGAGACAGGATCTCAGCGATGAGAGCGATTAATACGTCCGTTGTAAATTATTATCCATCTCATGCGTACGACGCAAATATTTGTATGAATGATTTCCTTTCACGAATCCGTCGGGCGCCAACCGAGAGAATCCGAACTATTGTAAGAATTAACTAACTTAGTGTACTTAAGCGAGGAGATACTTGTTCAAATATACTAGTTTTAAAGATAAGTTGTTAGCCTATCCTCATATTTAAATCTCAATGATCTGACGGTAATGCGCTATAACTTTACTAGCACACTATCCACTAGTTTATAGCTTGCAATCTGACTGAAAATATTTTTCAATTAACCTTTACAGCAATTATTCTATTACTTAAAAATTTATTATAATAAAAATAACTAGGTTTTTATTCTCTTACGTTTTAAATTATTCTCACGATCGATAAAGTCCATAAACTTATTTTTTTACCGAAGGCTGTGTCCCATCTCTAATATTAGTTCCATGGACGCTCACGTTAGGTCACGTAGCTATCAGCGCCAAAATGACGAAAATCAAATGTCTTCATTTTGTCATCGATAATATGAAATCCAGCGTACTTGTATGATAGTGGTCAGTGGGTCAAACCCATTGCCTTGCCGAATTCACTTACGCAATAAGGCTGCTGCAAAACTATTTCGTAAAGTAGGTACTCACAGTGAAAGCTAGAAGAAGTGAGCTTGAACTGAGCTGTCAATCTATAGCTTCGGGGTGGAATGCCAGATCATTCATTTCACGCCCATTTCGCTTCAGTTTTAACGGTGACACTTTGCATCCAGTGGAATCACTGGGTGATATACGAGGTAGTATCGTACAATACTTTTAGCATCTAAGGTTGGCAATCCACTAGTTCGGTTCGCGCCTGATCAACTTAATAAATTCAACGGGGCGTTTTTCACTGCTAAATAAATAATATAATATCAATGTTACCTTTCTTGAAATAAAGTTTAAATTAGTGAAAAGCGCTCTACACTGCGCGTAACCAGATGTGTTTATCTTACACGACTGTATTAATTGCGAGGAACGAGAGCATAAACGCCCTTCAACAAAATCGCTGCGTGGACTATGTAGCTTGTGAAGCAGCAAGTGAGTCTTCATCTTTTTATTATCAGAACATTTTTTTCTAAAAATTAAAAAGGTTCTAATACAAACACAAGCCCCACGAATACCTGGCCATCGTGATTAATTGGTAAAATTATAATATATTCAAAAATCGAGTTCAACTTTCAAATCGATTGACAAAAGAATGCACTGGTCTCATTATACAATAAAATTTTGTGCAATGCACATGCAGTAATAAGTTACTTATTTTTTTTATTTTTTTTTTATTTTATTTTAACCGTTTGATGACAAATTAAACTAAAGTTAATTTTTAATACCAGAATTTAGGCACCAAATTGTTTGTGAACTTTTAACCATGAGGGAAATCGTCCACATCCAGGCCGGGCAATGCGGGAATCAGATCGGAGCTAAGGTAAGGCACACTCACAGACATAAATCTAACACTGTTGAATTTACTGGGAGTCTGTCGCCTCGAGACGGCAGCGCGGCGCGCCGTGATCCGCGCGCGTCTGTAATTGAGGGATTGCAGTCGTTATCGGCCGCAGAGGATGACGGGTCAGCATGACTTCAAGCGGGCCAATGCCTGATCCTAGTGCCCCCCGACCCAAGGTACCTGCAGAACACCGTGTGGATTTTGTCTGACAGACCCCTTCGCCCACCCCAGGGTGGAGAACCTCCATGAGGACGGCCTCGGACGCCTCCTGCTCAGGAGCGGTTGTGATTTGCTGCCCAGAGCGATCGCGTGATTTTAAGTCACCCTTGAGACAACAATTGACATAAGCTTTGCTTTTTCCAGTTCTGGGAAGTAATATCCGACGAGCACGGCATCGACTCCACGGGTGCCTACAATGGAGACTCCGACCTGCAACTGGAACGCATCAACGTGTACTATAACGAGGCTTCGGGAGGCAAGTACGTGCCCCGCGCTGTCCTCGTTGACCTCGAGCCCGGGACCATGGACTCCGTACGCTCCGGACCCTTTGGTCAAATCTTCCGCCCAGACAACTTCGTCTTCGGACAATCTGGAGCAGGAAACAACTGGGCCAAAGGACACTACACCGAGGGTGCTGAACTAGTTGACTCCGTCCTTGATGTTGTAAGAAAGGAAGCAGAGGGCTGCGACTGCCTGCAAGGCTTCCAGCTCACGCATTCTCTCGGAGGCGGCACCGGATCCGGAATGGGGACTTTACTAATTTCAAAAATCAGAGAAGAATATCCTGATAGGATAATGAACACCTTCTCTGTAGTCCCCAGCCCGAAAGTATCGGACACCGTTGTAGAGCCCTACAACGCGACCTTGTCGGTCCATCAATTAGTCGAAAATACCGACGAAACATACTGCATCGACAACGAGGCGTTGTACGATATCTGCTTCCGTACACTGAAGCTAACGACCCCAACGTATGGTGACTTGAACCACCTGGTATCCGCGACCATGTCGGGCGTGACGACGTGTCTGCGGTTCCCCGGACAGCTGAACGCAGATCTAAGAAAGCTCGCTGTTAATATGGTGCCCTTTCCAAGGCTACACTTCTTCATGCCCGGCTTTGCGCCGCTTACGTCACGAGGCAGTCAGCAGTACCGAGCCCTCACCGTGCCGGAGCTCACGCAGCAGATGTTTGACGCGAAGAACATGATGGCGGCGTGTGACCCGCGACATGGGAGATACCTCACCGTCGCCGCAGTGTTCCGCGGTCGCATGTCCATGAAGGAAGTGGACGAGCAGATGCTCAATATCCAGAACAAGAACAGCAGTTACTTCGTCGAATGGATCCCGAACAACGTCAAGACTGCAGTCTGCGATATACCTCCGCGCGGTTTGAAGATGTCTGCTACCTTTATTGGTAACACCACTGCTATACAGGAACTGTTCAAGAGGATTTCTGAGCAGTTCACTGCCATGTTTAGAAGGAAAGCTTTCTTGCATTGGTACACTGGTGAAGGTATGGATGAGATGGAGTTCACCGAGGCGGAGAGCAACATGAACGACCTGGTGTCAGAGTACCAGCAGTACCAGGACGCGACGGCAGATGATGAAGGGGAATTCGACGAGGAAGTGGAAGAAGAATGAATGTTGTTTTATCCGTCCAATGTTTTGTACTGTCGCATGTCCATGTTTAGTGTTAGGTGTAACTATTCGTTTTGATGTTATTTAATTTGTTACAATGAAATAGAAACTTGTGTAACAATGCTGATTTTTATTTACTGATACTCAACCTGACACACCACACAAACATAAATGGTTTTATTTATAAAAATCCAAGCCAATCCTTTTGTAGCAGATTCCCAATTCAAATTATAATTCTGCTAATCGTGTGCATCAGAATGGCGGGTGTATGATTACAAATGGTCATGCAATATGCGTGAGAGCAATGTACCGAATGTACGTAAAATTTGAAGCAATGTACTATTTAACCCCCGACGGAAAAAGAGGGGTGTTATAAGTTTGAGGTGTGTTACTGTGTATCTGTTTATCGTGTATCTGTGTATCTGTGTATCTGTGTATCTGTGTATCTGTGTGTCTGTCTGTGGCATCATAGCGCCTCAACGGATGAACCGATTCTGATTTAGTTTTTTTTGTTTGAAAGGTGTTTGTATCGAGAGTGTTCTTAGCTATGTTTGAATAAAATCGGTTCAGCCGTTCAAAAGTTATGCGCGTTTTACTGTTTAGATCGTGATGTTTTCGCAAGATAAATGTGTCGGGGGTTTTTTAAATTTTGAAATTTTACTTGTTGACTTACATCAATGCCAAGTTTAGACATTTGTTAGAATTTTCTGGATTCAATAGAAAGAAAAATTGTCTTTACCTCACATTGTAGCACCGTCTGCTTTGCTTTGTAGCGTTTGAACAATTTGATTCAATTTTCTACTTTCAAGTTGAATAGAGTTCATTACGAACAATGTATTCTTTATTTCACCTGTACTGTGTATATATGTTTAGGTAAATACCTTTTTTGACCTTCTATGTTTGCAATTACATCTGAACTCGTTGTAAAAAAAAAACTTAAACCTGCATAATTGATGCATGTAATAATTGAGCTGTCTACTATAACATTTATAACCTTGTTTAAAACCACAGTTTTTAGAAAAAGTATTTGAGTCGCCAACCTGATATCAGAATGGCGGGTGTATTAAAAATCTGAACAAATTACTAACGATTTGACTGTGAAATGCCTACCATAGCAATGTACGAGCAATGTACGTTATCATATTAAAAGCATAACCAGATGCTATCAACGGTTAAAAAGTTATTATAAAAATAAAATTTCTCCACATTTAGAGCCTGTTTAATTTTATTAGCAACTAGTTATACTTACGTTAAACGTTGCTATGTCTAAACTCAAGGGTTTTCTTGTGTGAAAAAATGGCCATATTGGCCATGCGATATGCGTGAGAGCAATGTACCGAATGTACGTAAAATTTGAAGCAATGTTCTATTTTAAAACCACAATTTTAGAAAGTGTGTGAGCTCCAACCTGATGTCGGAATGGTATGGTATGGTATGGTGTATTCAAAATCTGAACAATTTTCCAACTATCTAACTGTGAAATGCCTACCGTAGCAATTTACGAGCAATGTACGTTATCATATTAAGAGCATAAACAGATGCTATTAACGGTTAAAGAGTAATTTTAATAAAAAAATCCCCATTTAGAGCCTGTCCGATTTTATTAGCAACTAGGTGTGCGTACGTTATACGTTGCTATGCCTTAATTACTCGCCATCAGTGCTGCCAACTCATCTAAGCAAAAACGCGCTGTTAGCTCTTTGAAAAAGAGCTAATTGGTCGCTGGTAAAAGAAAACAAATAAAATCGCTGTATTCGGCGCCACATTAAAAAAAAGACGCCGAATAATTTGAGACTACTACAAAGTATTCTTTTTATTGAAATAAAGTATTAAGCTATTGCATAGCTTCCATCGCGGGCCTCGAACGCGGGGTCCGAATCCAGAAATTCCGTAACGAAGAATCCTCACGCTGCCAACTCCGACGGGCACGGCGGTGATACTTTGACTTTTAATAAGGTTTTTGAATTCTGTGGAATCTGAGTGGTGAGGGGCAGGGGGGCGGGGGAGGGAGGTTTGTTGCACGTGTTTTCGATTTCCGTGTTGGTATTTTTAGAATGAAAAATTTTTTTGCGTGTAGGTAAACGGTTAAGGGGGGGGGGGGGGTAAATCCTATCTTGTTCTTCTGGATGAAGTAGCGCGGGCAGGGGGGCATTTTTTTTGTCAGAAATGCGCTAACTCCAACCGTTTCTGAGATATGAGGGTTTTAAAATTTTTGTTGGTCGTAATTTTTTTGCCTTTTATCGGTCTCTCTGAGCTGTTTCTGTGACAATGGTGATCAATGTGGACCTTATGCTAATGAGAATAAGGGTCACTTTTGCTTGTCAAAGAAAAGCGACCTTATTTCAATGTGAATAAGGTTATTTTTGTTTTGTTTTTTAGAGTTTTATTAATCGTAAATAAATGCGGGTTTGGCTCGCTACGTTTTCGAGTTTTTAACGTTTTTAATTTTTTTTGACGCATTTTCCAGGACTGGATCTAGAATAAATGCTATGCAATAGCTTTACCGCGGCAGTCCCCGAGTGCCACACGACTTTTTTTATTTATTATATACTTTATTGTACACCACAAAACCATACAGGACAAACATTTACAAAAACAAGTGTACAATGGGCGGTCTTATCGCACAGGGCAATCTCTTACAGACAATCTTAAAAACCAACCAACATAAAAGAGTTACATACATTATATTACTTGTTTTTTTAATAATATAATAAAGTAATAACGTGTTAATATAATTATTTTATAAAATAAAGGAATTAAATTAATTCATCATCATCTGATTCTACTACATTGCTTCTGCCGCCGAATTATGGATGGTCTTGATCAGTTTTGGACTTTAAATTATATTTATCTGTGGATGAACTTTCCTGAACACGTCGTATAGAAGTTGATAGTTTACAGTTACATTTTTTTAAAGGCATTCCAAAGTTTCAAAAAGCTCTAGATTTAGCGCTAGGCGCTAGAACGCGCTATTGAACAAAAAAAGCGTTAGATCTGGCGTTGAAAGCATTAAGTTGGCAGCACTGCTCGCCGTCCAGCCTGTCATTTTACATTTTGACAGCTCAAAAACTAATCATTTAGTGATGAACTAACGTGGTAGCCGATTCGATTTCATATAACAATTGAATTTATCGATTAAAAAAATTTAATTGATTAAACACATAGTTACTTTATTTTTGCTTTTTACCACACTGCCGATGGAGGATAATGTGTTTATCAGTCTATCTACGTATGTATGTATGTTTGTTTCTAATGGCGTTCTAGAAACCAAACGCTTTGGCCGTATTTTGATGATTCTTACGTCAATTGATTCGTCTTAACCTTGCGAGTGTCACTAGCTACATTAAAATTGGAAAATAGAAAATGGCGGTTTTTGGGTAAAGTAGTAGTAGTATCAAAATCAATTAGTTTATTTCAAATAAACCTTAGAGGTACTTATGAATAGCAAAAAAAAAAAAATACTCTTGTTGCAAATTCGCTAGCGTCAGTAGGTCTCAATGGAGAAGAATTTGCAAGAAACTCCACGGACACTTTTTTCCATCAGTTTTTAATTTTTTTTGGTTACATCATTCTTCTTGAAATAATACATGTATGTGAGAATAATGTAAAAAGACGTGCACGTCAAGCTTCTATGGTAACAACGAATAAAAAAAGTACAAAGTACACATGTGCCACCATCAGAGAGAAATTAGAGAGAACATGAAACACTCAACTGCCAGGGCACACATAAATCAACGAAACGACACATAGGTGCAGTGAATGGTAGATTTACAGTCGAAACATAGTACTCACACATGTGCTGTGCAGTTATATAATAATAAAAGAAATTAAGTTTATACAATACAAATACATTAATACAGTCTTCAGCAGGTCCAACAATACTTCTAAACTTTTCTGCCCATCACTTGTTCACCCAAATGGCTGCGGAGCATGTCCAGCATTGAGCCAAGCCTTTTTATCAGCTATGTAATCCCCCAACTTATAATATGCTTGCCTGCATAATGTGCGTTTTATACATTTCGTCTCATTCAGTTTTAAAATGTGGGGCGGTATTATATTGTAACATTTTATACAGTACCCATAAAAGATGTTGCTACTTTAGCCAGCCTGAAACCTGGTTGAATTAATTATGTCTGTTGCCGTTTTTACTAAAAATATTTATATTCTTTCTAACGTACATGATGTTTTCATAAATATATTGACAAGGTACCGTCATGATGTTAATGTCCTTAAACAGTTGCCTTAGAGAATCGCGCCGGCGAAGATTTTATATCGCTCTGATGGCTCGTTTTTGCAGAATAAAAATCGACTCAATATCTGCAGCCCTTCCCCATAATAAGATACCGTAAGACATTATACTATGAAAGTAACTAAAATAGACTAGCCTCGTGGTACCTACGTCTTTTTAGGTCGCTTCTTAAGCAGTCGGGATTTTTTCTAAATAGGTACATTTAATCATATAAGTGTTATATATTATTGATCCCCCACACGAAGGGTTGGAAGAAAAATAATTTGGGACTCAACAATATGGCGCCAAAAATCAGTCGTTTTACTTTTTTCCAATTTTAATGTAACCTGTGACACTCGCAAATGTTAAGACGAATCGATTGACGTAAGAATCATCAAAACCGGCCAACGCGTTTGGTCTCTAGAACGCCACTAGGTATAAACATACATACATAGACTAATAAACACATTATCCTCCATCAGCAGTGGGGTAAAAATCGAAAATAAAAGCAAAAATAAAATAACTATGTGTTTAATCGATTAAAATTTTTTCATTGTTAAATTCAATTGATAATTGAAATCGAATCGGTTACCACATTACTTCATCAATAAATGGTATGTTTTTGAGCTGTCAAAGTGTAAAATGACAGGTTAGACGAAGAGTAATTTAGACATAGCAACGTTTAACGTAAGTATAACTAGTTGCTAATAAAATTAAACAGGCTCTAAATGTGGAGAAATTTTATTTTTATAATAACTTTTTAACCGTTGATAGCATCTGGTTATGCTTTTAATATGATAACGTACATTGCTCGTACATTGCTATGGTAGGCATTTCACAGTCAAATCGTTAGTAATTTGTTCAGATTTTTAATACACCCGCCATTCTGATATCAGGTTGGCGACTCAAATACTTTTTCTAAAAACTGTGGTTTTAAAATAGTACATTGCTTCAAATTTTACGTACATTCGGTACATCGCTCGTACATTGCTCTCACGCATATAGCATGACCATTTGTAGTCATACACCCGCCATTCTGATGCACACTGCTAATCAGTCGCTAAATAGCGTCAAGATTAAAAAAAAAAATAAGGCTATGCAGGCACGACAGACGCACGATGCCAAACTTCGACCACGGCGGCTGCACGCGCGCACTTGTCCCAACCGCCGACGATCAGCTAGAAGCCGCAGGGCTAGAAGCGAGTAGAGCTACTAGATTTGAATTGGCGAGCAGCGAGAAGCGACCTTGTGGTTTCTGAGGTTTTGTCGCTCTGCTATATTCGCCCGTCGCACAAGAACATTCGCTGTGTTCTTGTGCGACGGCACCACTCTCTTATAATTCATAGCTAGCAGTCAGATCCGCACTGTAGGTAGAAATCGCGAGTGCTGACTCGTAGTCACACCAGGTTATCACACCAGTGTGACAAACAGGATTTTTTTTCTTGTTTGTCACACCACCGATTTTTCCTCACCTTTTATTCCTAACTAGTGCTGTCCTAGTTATACTAAAGGGTTTTTCAACGTTGCCGACTCGTAATCACACCAGATTATCACACAGTATGACAAACAGGATTTTTTTCTCTCTATTTTTTTCAATAAGGGCGGGTAGATGTTGAAATAAAATAAAAGAAGCTATGGTATTAACAAAATTCTTTTTTTATTTGAAAGGCACACTTGTGCCATTAAGTGTGGAATATGATATGACATCGTTCAAATGCCCGCCTCGGCTGTTTACAGTGGCACGTATCCGAGTGGTCCAATTTTCAATGACTCTTCTGCATAGATCCGGCTGAATTTGAGCAATGGCCTGTGTGTGTTCACCTTTAGGGCATCTGTCGATTGTGGTTTGTTTGCATAGACCTGGGACTTCAAAAAACCCTACAAGAAAAGGTCTAGCGGTTGTCAAATCGCATGAACTTTGTGGCCAATTCACATCACCCCTACGAGAGAAAACCATACGCTCAAATCGCTCATGCAGATTTTTTATTATTTGAACGTGCTGTTCAATCGTGTAACTTGCCATAGTGATTCGGCATAAGTAACTGAATAATATTTTTTTAACAGTATTATTTAATCAAAAGAAAATTTATATCGAAAAAAAAGAAGGATCGACCATTTCCTTGAAACATTGCGTTAAAAACGGAATAAAAAACTAAAATCATCATCATCAGCAGATCGACTTTATTAGAATATATAGGTACTGCACTAGCAATTATCGTATACATGGTGTGGAAAAATCAGTGGTGTGATAAACGAGAAAAAAAAACCTGTTTGTCACACTGGTGTGATAACCTGGTGTGACTACGAGTCAGCAACGGGAATCGCCACTTCGGTTGATCTCGTTCTAACCGCCAAGCGAGCATCGCTGAGCGAGTACCGCTGAGTATTATCCTTTGATAGGGTAGCTCTTGTCATTGCGAAAAACTAGTTATGCGGCAGTTCTCGCCAGCAGTGCGAACAGCCAGCGATTTAGTATTGTTACGAGCTGGGGTTGCCTTAACTTGTAACAGTATTATTATGTGTCTCCTTTATTGACACGGGATCTATATTTTTTGTCCGTTTCTTCAGCCAGAAAATATTTGACAGCGGATCGCTTCCTCGTCGACGGTGGAACAAGTGCCTTAGGCTTCTCGCCGACGAACAGCGAGAATCAAGTAAAGCTAATTAGAGACGAGTCGGCGAGCAGCGAGAAGCGAGTGTGTAGTTCCGATAGTGTTGTCGCTGATAAGCGAGTTCCTGTGTGATCGACAATTACTCGATTACCGCTGGTTGGTCTCTCGTCGTGAGTTTCGACCGCAAAGCGAGCATCGCTGAGCGAGTATTATCTTTGATAGCCGGTAGCGTGAACAGCCAGCGAGCAACTATTAATATGTGTCTTTTTTATTGACACGGGATCTATATCTTTTGTCCGTTTCGTCAGCGAGACAAAAAATTTATAGCTGATCGCTTCCTAGTCGGCGCTAGGACAATTGCCTAAGTTTTTATTGGTCCAATATGGCCAGCCAGGTCGTGTAACCTCTTCCTAGGTCGCAGAAACGGGTCGAATATAACTCACTCGTTGCCAGCAGCTTGCTGCTGCTTGTTGGCTGTATTAGTATGTATTGGTATGTAGCCACCAACAGTCCAACAGCCGTGGCTCACACGGAAATGTAAAACAAAATACAGTTATTTTAAAACACGTAAACGCTGCATCGTTTTAGATAAATGTTTTTATGACATGCCACATTATGCGTTGAGTCGTCGCACACGACGTTTCAACTGATCGACGGATGAGACGAAGCGGGGGTGATGCGTGATGCGCTGAGCTGTGTTTGTTCCGATTCATTGTCAAAACTGAGGCCTTAGTGCGAGTTTTTACTCACGCTCACTCGTGATACGTAAACATCATTTTGTATTGAAACTGGATAAGCACCGTCTGGTGACGGTAAGGAGAAACCACTTTTTTTGTATACATTTTGACATAAGAGATCGTTTACGTATCACGAGTGAGCGTGAGTTAAAACTCGCACTAAGGCCTCTGAAATCCACACTAGACGCTACGCGATACGCGGTGACGGCGTGCGTCGCTCTCTTGCTTTACAACGTTGTGCGTCGTCGCAACGCAGGTGTGGCATCGAACCGTTGCGTTGTCAATGCGTTGACCCGTTGTGACGCCGCATCCCAACGCACTGATGAAGCCTCAGCTTTAGCCGTAGTTCACACTATATTTAACCGACTTCCCAAAAAGGAGGAGGTTCTATGTTCGACATTATGTTTGTTCTTTTTTTTTTTTTGTGTATGTTCACCGATATCTCCGTCAATTGTGGAACGATTTTGAATTTTTTTTTTTGTTTGAAAAAGTATGTTCCGAAATTGGTCCCATTTTAATTTGGTGAAGATCTGATGAAGAACTTCAAAGATATACAACAGAACTCTTCAATAAATAACGGCAAATCTCTAGGGATTGCTGCAATTGCATGTCTGTTTATTGTTTATACCATTTCATAACATAACATCACGCCAGTACGCTAATAAGGGGTATGCAGATCTTTCATTTTACCGGTTATGTTCAAGTTTCATGAAATCTATTCTGGCGTTATAGGTACCTTACTGACTTGCCTATTAGGTAGGTACAACTAAAAAGTGAAAAATAAAAAAAACTTTTTGCAAAAAAATACTACCGACTTGCAAATACAGAACTACAAAGTGAAAAATAACTTTATTTTTTGAAGTCGGTGTCCATAACGCGAAAAAATTATATATACCTATGAAAGACACCGACTTCAAAAAATAAAGTTATTTTTCACTTTGTAGTTCTGTATTTGGAAGTCGGTAGAATTTTTTTGCAAAAAGTTTTTTTATTCTATGTATAGGTTTCAACAAAATTGCTAGGTAAAGTTTCATACAAATAATTTATTAAATAAATAATAAATACAGTCTATTAATCACTATCGTTGGCCGCCTCTTCTTCCCCTTCTTCATCTTCAAACTCTTGGTCATCACCAGTCGCGTCCTGGTACTGTTGGTACTCCGATATCAAGTCACTCATGTTGTGATCAGCATCGGTAAAGTCTGCTTCGTCCATCCCTTCGCTTATGTACCAGTGGAGGAACGCTTTTCTCCTGAACATTGACGTGAACTGCTCTGAAATTCGTTTGAACAACTCCTGAATAGCTGTAGTGTTTCCTATGAAGGTCGCAGACATTTTTAGGCCTCTTGGAGGAATGTCGCAAACTGCTGTCTTAACGTTATTGGGGATCCATTCCACGAAGAAGTCTTTATTTCTGTTTTGAATGTTTACCATTTGCTCGTCTACCTCTTTCATGGACATACGACCACGGAAGATAGCAGCGACCGTCAGATATCTTCCATGTCGAGGATCGCAAGCCGCCATCATGTTTTTCGCGTCAAACATTTGTTGCGTTAGCTCTGGGACTGTCAGAGCTCGGTATTTTTGGCTTCCTCGTGACGTCAGCGGCGCGAAGCCGGGCATGAAGAAGTGTAGCCTCGGGAAGGGCACCATGTTGACGGCGAGCTTCCTCAGGTCTGCGTTTAGCTGTCCAGGGAACCTCAGACACGTCGTCACGCCTGACATGGTCGAGGAAACCAAGTGGTTCAAGTCGCCGTATGTTGGAGTCATCAGCTTTAGGGTTCGGAAGCAGATGTCGTACAACGCTTCGTTGTCGATACAATATGACTGTGTGGAATTCTCTATCAGCTGATTTACAGCTAAAGTCGCGTTGTATGGCTCTACTATAGTATCAGACACTTTGGGACTTGGCACCACAGAGTAAGTAACAAAAATCCTGTCAGGATACTCTTCAGTCAAATTCGCTAGCAGCAGCGTTCCTAACCCCGACCCGGTACCACCTCCAAGAGAATGAACAAGCTGAAAGCCTTGTAAACAGTCGCATCCTTCCGCCTCTTTTCTCACAACGTCAAGAACTGATTCAAGCAAATCTGCGCCTTCGGTGTAGTATCCTTTAGCCCAGTTGTTGCCTGCGCCTGTCACACCAAATACGATGTTATCGGGTCTAAATATCTGTCCGTAGACTCCACCTCTTATGGCGTCCATGGTACCAGGTTCCAGGTCGACTAGAACAGCTCGTGGGACGTATTTGGAAGACATTCCTTCGTTGTAGTAGACCACGATACGTTCGAGTTGAAGGTCGGAATCGCCATGGTATTCGCCTGCTGGGTCGATCCCATGTTCATCGGATATCACCTCCCAGAACTGGAATAAGTAAAATATTATAGCTATCAATTTAAATAAGGCAATAATTGGTCAGGAACAGGTGGAGTCAAATAATATTGGCACTTAGAATTTCACTTTTGTTTCTTGTCTTAGCCAAAAACGAGAAGTGACTATTCCGTAACAATTGAAACTCAACTTTAAATACTTTACGACCAAAAATTGCTCTGCGAGACGTTACTATGCCGTCAGGAAATCATCACTACTCGTAATATTATATAGATCTGGATAGAGCCCAAATTTTGTGAATTTGTTATCACGTGTAGGATAATCTCTGGAACCACTACACCTATTTGAAAAATCTTTCACCCTTTGCAAGGTACATTATTGCAGATGGTTATAAGCTATAAATTATTATGACCCTGGCAAAACTGGGGCGGGCCACTAGTAAATTATATTTTACTAACTTTAGATCCAATTTGATTGCCGCACCTCCCTACCTGAATGTGGACTATTTCTCTCATTTTAACACTATGAATTTATCAAAAACAAACAAATAAAAATGGAATTGTTTCTTAAAAAAACTACTAAAATACAAAACTTGTTTTATACGCCTACATCTAATTAAAACGAAAAATAAACTAAATTACGTTAGTAAAGGCCTTTTGTTTCATGGCCAAGTAGTTTGAAACGAGTTGGTTATGATGGTATATCAACTACATAGATTATTTGCATCCTATACTATCACACTAATAAATAAAGGCGAAAGTTTGTGAGTGTGTGTGTTTGTGTTTGTATGTTTGTTACTTCTTCACACTCAAAAGGCTGGATGGACCTGGATGAAATTTTGCACAGAGATAGATTATAGTTAGGAATAGCACATAGGATAATTTTTATCCTGGGAATATGTTCCCTCGGAATAAGAAAACGCTTTTGACGCGGACGAAGCCGCTGGCAAAAGCCAGTACTATTATGAACGTGACAATTTGTGAGGATGGATGGATGTTTGTTACTCTTTCACGCAAAAACAACAGAACGGCTTATGATGCAACTTTACTTACAACTTTACAACTTTATATAGCATAAACGTCAAGAATAACACATAGGTAATAATTTATAAAGATTCTAGCTGACCCCCGCGGCTTCGCTCCCGTCAACTGGCTATTTACCTACCTATCTACCCTACCTACCTACCCACCTACCTTCGGTCTTATTTCAAATTAGTATGGTCCAATTAGGTCCAATCATAGCCAACATTAATACGTCAAAATGGCGCAGCGTGCATTCAAAAATTATGCAAATAAACACCGTAACACTGAGATTTTGTGAGGAATATCGTTTTTCCCGTAAGTTTATATATTTAAGTGCTTTTCATAAAGTAAAAACCAAATTAAATAGTAAATATGAATCAATTACCAAATATTATGATTTTTTTACCAACGTTTGCGTCGACAACGCGCCAACTATTGTGACAAACATCGACTGTTCTGTTCTGTTCTGTTCTTTAAAACATGCATGTAAGAATGAATTTGTTTTGATGTATGTTGAGCTGCGAAGAAAGGTCATAAAAAAGTATTGCATTTTTAATTTATTATTATTTTTATTTTTAATTTATTATTATTTCATTTTATTAAGGTTGAATTTGCACGAATATATATTTATTTCAACTAGAATTCTTAGAATTACGTAAACACATTTGGCGAAAGTTTTAAACATAAGTTTTGAATGGGATTGTGTATCTAGTGTATTATTGCTCGGAGTTTGCCAGTTACTTCGCTTGATAGTACAAATAATCCTACGTAGAAGTATCCTATGACCTAAAACGGGGGCTTACCAAACGACTTTCACGAGTGACTGACCAAAGATTACTATTATATACTGGGTATGACTGACACTGTCATGGCCACCATCAGAATCTTGATAAAACAAAAAACTAGTCGCTAATTAGTCGAAAGAACATTGGCGAAATTTTAGCTGACTTAAATTAGAGCGTCTGAAAGTGAGTTATATACGAAATAAATTCTATTAATTGTCTACGTTTTCTAAAGTATAATTGGGCTGGTACAAAATGGAAAAAAAAAAAAAAAATTGTTAATTTCTTTAGCTTAGTGTTGCCATTATATATTTTATCTGCTAAGTGACATGTAGTAACGATATTAAGTAATAATATCATTATTGTATTTATTGCAGTAAATGAGTTTGTTTCTTTTAAAAAATCGTGTGGGGCAACCCACACTAGGAATTTCTCATGTATTGTGGGTACGTTTACAAACATATAAACGCACATACACAAACACCCAGAGCCGGAACAACTATCTGTAGGTCATACAAATATTTGTTCCGTGCGGGCAGCAGTCAATCGCTCAACCACTGCGCCAACCAGCAACAGTAAAAACAATACAGTTTATGTCTAAGTGTAGATGCTCCTTGCAGGTAGGTAAGAATACTGTAGTATAGTAGAAATAAATGAATTACTTTCAAATAATTATTGGCAAAAAGACTAGTATTAAAGTCTAAAAAAATATAGCTTTGTTGATGAAGACGATCTTTTGATACACGTCAAAGTCGCTTAGTTTAAATAAATATACTTTTTCCAAAGAGTATATTTTACATTTCATGCTGAAATAACTAGGTAAGGGAAATAATAATGCGATATTGCCCTTTTACTTCCAAGAAATTGGATAATATTACCTATTAAACACATTATTAAAACTAACCCAAACATAACCTACAAAAGTTCATGACTGAATATCTATTATTCTCGGCATTCTCGAACAAAAATTCGTGCACAAACTAATTCAGAAATTCACCCTCAGTTAAACCAGATATTTTTCATTTAATGACGTAGGAATTTAATCTCTGCTAAAACAATGTATGGGCACCAGCTGCCATTGCTCTTTGTCGCCAAATATCATAATTTGTCGGCCAGTGGTTCAAAAGTTAGAAGGGTTTATAGATGACCGATTTGAGGAGCATCTTTTTGTGGGCGACAAATTTTGTTATCATAATTAAAAGCCATGATGGTGGACATTCCAGTGATATTCACACGTCTTTCACATTTAGAACAATTATAAGCAGGGTGAAGGATAATAGGATCGCGAGAAATAGAGAGGTGAAAGACACATAATTATTCAGAAATAACTTTAATCATAAAAATATAAATCACAAAACAACAGTTACTTATATCAAAATTGCGTCGTGCTTATAAAAATGCAAAATACAAAGTAATGTTCTAGCTGAATATATTAATTTATTATGTAACATCCCCTTTCGTGCTAAGGGCAAGATTCATAGACAGCACTTATAAATATGAACTTAATTGCTAGTTAACGTTCATATTACGATTGCAGTTCATACTCTTATTGCACAATTTACATTGGTTATAATAAACACGTACCTTATGAACATATAAATAAGGTTAATATTCGCTTAGCAAAGCAAAGTTCGGTCTGTGAATCTTGCTTCAAATACTTAATATTGCAAAGTACAGTCAGAGTGACAAATATATAATGAAAATTTTAATTCTAATTATATAGATACAGTAGGTACAATACGTAAAATGGAGTACACAACCTCAACATTATAATGGTTCATCACGTTTTAAAAATTGCGATCAGAGATTGTACCAATGGCATTCATCAATTATATTAATCCTACCGGTTCTTTTCAGTAGGCAATGGTTATTCACCGATACTACAAAGACTTTCGAATCGTTTGTAGGTTGCCGGAACAAACTATTTGCAAATATTTATATCAAGTTTTAGGCTATGCATATATTTAGTAGTCGACCAAAAATAATTGCCTGAATTATTCTAGTTTCTGGTAATTTTAGTCAAATAGTATTGTCAACTATAAAAGCCTATTAACACTGTTGCGTTTTCATTATCATCACTTTCACAATAAACCTTTATTAACCGACTTTCCAAAAAGAAGGAGGTTCTCAATTCGGATGTTTATACATATATATATACTAGCTGACCAGGCGAACATCGTACCGCCTTAGAAATTTAGTGACATGCCGGTCCAAATGTGCTTTCAAACCATCCAGGAAATCATTGAAATATACGCACAAAATTTCATCCAAATCGGTCCAGCCGTTTAGGAGGATTTACGTGACAAACACAGTACAGAAGAATTATATATATCAAGAAGAAATATGTTTTTTTTTTAAATTAAGTTCGGCCATAACTCCGTCATATATAGATGGATTTGCAAAATTCTTTTTTTGTTTGAAACTGTGGTCCCATTGTCACCAAGTCAGAATCTGATGAGTCCCATGGAAATCGAGTAAACTGCTCAAATATTATAGGCAGACATTTTGATATTTTCATGAACATGGCAAGCATTTGCATTCAGAAAGCATCATTTGGTGAAGTGGAACTGATGAAGAAGACCACAGTCAACGTCGAAAAAACGAAAAACAATAGATACCAAAGACACCGACTTCGGCATCAAAGTTATTTTTCGCTTTGTAGTGTTTCGCTGTGTAGTGTTTCGCTTTGTAGTTTTTCGCTTTGTAGTGTTTCGCTTTATAGTGTTTGGCTTTAGAAGTCGGTTTATTTATTATGTTAGTTTTTTTTTTGCGGTGAATTTGTGTTATTTATTAGTTACTAACATTCACTTAAAAACTAAGTGTAAACCGGCTCCTGTTGCTGATTGTACCTCGACCCAAACAACCAGAATTCGCCAGCCAACCATTCCCAGTTAAGAACACTTAAAGAGAACTTTCGTTACATTATTATTGCACTAGAAACTTACAACTAATTATTATTAGGGCATAATTTAAGCATAATATCTGTTATAGAGGGTGTAACAGAGAAGTGTGCTCATATTTTAAAAATAGATTATGCCCATGTAAATGACAAATTTTCTCCAAGGAAGTCAAGTTTTTTATACAAAGTTATAAGGTTTTAAATGCTTTATGAAGTTTGTTTGTCGTCAGCTGAACATAATTTGTATGGAAAATACGATTTTTATTTTATTAGGACTTTCTTGGAAGCAATTGTTCATTTACATGAGTAGAAACAGTTTATAAAATATGACCACACTTTTCCGTTACACCCTGTATTATGACTAGCTCCGTATTTAGGATAGTTCTATCACTAATTCAGTGCTGAGAGGAAAACATACTTGATATGTTTTGTTATTGTTTGACTGTACTCTGAGATTTCGTCTAGTAGTTTTAGTTTTTCTGTAAAATTTATGAAATTTCAATTATTTTAATTGAGTTCTTTGTTTTGCATTAACTATTGCAATATGCAATCTGGAGTTTGCATACCAGGGGGGGACTTCTGCCAGCACATTTGATTACAAAACCTGATGTTATATCATCCCTATAGGGCAAATTTATCAATATACATATAATTTTTAAATGATTTAACTGCTGACATATTTTCTAAATTTATGTAAATGTAGGTCTTTATGTGGCAAACAAACACTTTTTCTTTTTATACAAAAGCAGTCAAACAGCCATTTTCGTTCGTCAAGCAAAAGTTAACTCGACTATTGAAAAACCAGCCCTTAGAGACGCAACAAAGAGTGGTCTCACCTTTTAGCTCGACAGGATCAATACAAAAAACGCCCAATTTTTTCAAGACATATTTTTAACTAAAGGCTAAACATTCGACGATTTTGCATTATCTGCATAATTAGTAATCATTATTGCATTAGACATCGAGACATCATTCAAGTCTCGACTTTTCTGTCTCACAAGAGCTGTCTCCGTTTGGGACAGAAACGAATAGGACATAATAATAATTAATAATATAATATAATAATAATAAATAATATAATAATAATATAATTAACC